>JAQFVV010000219.1:1457833-1855333 GCA_028023455.1 Epiperipatus broadwayi | reverse complement strand
CATTATGATTCAATGTGTAAATTACTGTACTAGATAATAGTTTCTGTTATCACCTTTTTTTTATTTCTAACAAAATGATAAATGGCAAGTCAATGCTTAAGCAAGGTGCTAAGTTACACACATTTATTAAATTATTTAACTAGTACATACTTTCAATTTTATATACGCTTTTCTAAAGAAATAAAATAAGAGTTAATTATAATTTATAGTCATTGTAGCTCTTAAGAGGAAAAGTACTTATTAAACGCACTCTTTTCTTTAGAATTTTTAGGTCTTATGGTCAGGAAATATAAGTAACTATAATTGAATACTAAATATTGACATCAATAAATTTTTTGAAGTGGAATTAATTTTAAAAGGAGTTGATAAAATAAAACTTCGAACATGTGTGACTAAAAGTCTATCCATCAGAAATAAGTCGGATAGAAACTCCTGGAATTCACATACCATTTAATGGCATTTTTACTGTATTTGGAAAGGTTCAACACCAAATTAAATCATTTATAATGTCTACAGTAATCCAAAAAAAGTAGTAAATTAAAAATCAGCTGACAACTAATCTAATAAATTTGTCTGTAAATAAATAAAGCAACAAATAAATAGATAACATTTAAAAGCTCATATATTGACTTGCAAAATAAATATTTCAGAGTCGAGTCCTTATTTATATATGTCTGCGTTTGTTAACCGAGAGGTCAGCGCAGCCGCCTTGCAAGCAAGCAGTTGGTTGCAGACGGTTGTTGCGGGTTCGCCTCCCGGTCGATGCTATGACATATGAAAAAAAAAGTCGTATAAAGTAGCTGATTTTAAAAAAAATGTCATTAGGCAAAATTGAGACTATATATAGTAAGACAAAAATGAAAGAAAATGAAATATCTATGACTTTTACAGATTATATGCAGCTGATAACTTTATTAAAGTCATCATTTGGATCAAGAATTGTTAATAATCATTGCAAGATAGAATTATATGATATTTAATGGTACTGTGGTATTAGAGCTGCGACATTAAGAATTATAATTGTTTAATCATTAAATTAATTAGATTATTAAATCAAAAACATTTTAAAATCTACATATAAAAAAAAAAAAAACAATTTAACAAAAAAAAAAATACGAAAAGCATTAATGTGAAGAATAGTTAAAATGCGTGTTTAAATCAAATTGAGTGTGTGTTCGAACGTGCATATTCTGCATAATTTATTTTAATACATTGTACAGGGCTTACACCTGCATTTATATATGTAATATATGCAGGATTCGAACTCAGACTTCCACACGACCTACATTTCTCAGTGCCATCTTATATTGCTGACTCACCTGATCACACACATGTTAAAAAGATAAATAATCACCAATATTCGTAAGTATAAAGATTGGTTATCTTAATATAAAGCTGAGTACTAATTGTATATATGTGTAGAGATGGTAATCTGAACCAAGTGATGAGTGCTGGTTTAGCATGAAATACGTATATTGGTGATTATTTATCTTTTCAACATGTGTGTGATCAGGTGAGTCAGCAATGTAAGATGGCACTGAGAGTTGTAGGTCGTGTGAAAGTCTGAGTTTGAATCCTGCATATATTACATAAATAAATGCAGGTGTAAGCCTGTACAATGTATTAAAATAGATTATGTAGAATATGCACGTGCAAACACACACTCAATTTGATTTAAACACGCATTTTAACTATTCTTCACATTAATGCTTTTCCTATTTTTTTTTTTGTTAAATTGTTTTTTTTTTAATGTAGATTTTTTAAAATATGTTTTTGATTTAATAACCTAATTAGTTTAATGATTAAACGATTATAATTCTTCATGTCACAGCCTCTAATACCACAGTACCTGATATTTTAATAGTATCTAGAATAGGTATAGACAATCTAGTCTATGTTCCAAAGAAGACATATTTCAATAAATTTGTTGCACTAAACCTTTGATTACAAAAATGAAAAGATAAATATTATGAAATAATACTGTAATCAAAAACATTTTTTATTAAAATTCAGAAGAATAAAAATATATAACAAAAATTCAAATTCAATGAATCAAACTTAAAAAAATGTCTTTCTGTCTTCATTCATTAAGAAGATATGGTTATGTATTATCCTGTCTACCAATCATGGCAGCCATTTTTTAATTATACACTTTTAGGGGCCTATAAGTATTTGTTTATGATTTCTTTTCAGTTTTATTTTACTGCATATGTGTTAGTTGTTAAGTTTAAACAAATTAATAAATCAATTATATATTTCATTCAGAAGGTTTATTTCAATTTTTTTTAAATGTATACTATAATGTGTAAATGCTAACATGCTCCAAATATTGCCATAGTTTGTTTACATTCAGCAACTTTATTTTTGTCAATACCATTTAACCAAAATGATGAAAGTTTGGGATCTTCCTTTGACAGAACAGTATGCAGTGGAGTATTTCAAAAGATATGGAATTCTGCCCTCTAGAAAAGTCTGTGTTAATGGGCATAATATGGAACTTTACATTTATTTTATTTTTTTATATATTAATAAGTTGAAGTCTACATTAAAGCACAATATGACACTTTACATTTCTTAGATTTGTATATTAATAAGTTGACTTAATACAAAAATATAATAATATTAAAATTAATTTTTGTGGAAATTTTTCTTTTTTAAAAATAATAATAATAAAATGTAAATATTAAATCTGACCACTTTTTGTCAGCCATTTTGTTTTAAATATTTACTGACGGTGTCTAAAAGAGTAAACGTGAAAAAATGGCCACCAAACTAGGATAATACATAAATACTGTAGTAATATTTACTAAGGCTGTAACCTCAAGAATGTGCTTGTAAAAATGCGCACATTCTTGAGGTTACAGCCTTAGTAAATATTACTTATGTAATCAATGTGCATTTAAATGAATTTATAAACCTGTAGATATATCATATCAGAGATCTTAATTCACAGCAAGTCCATAATTGCTATTAACTTTAATTTTGTAATGGTTCTTCTTTTGTATGACTATTATCATCAATAAAATTCATTTAAAAAAAACATGAAGTCAGGATCTGATTTATTCAAATTTGAAACAAATTTCTGCTTAATTTCAATCTTAAAAATTGGATGAAAGTAAAACAGATAATACATACAACATGTTTGTTTAATATTTTAAAAATAAATATGCTAAGTATATCAAAATAATATGCTAAGCATGCTTTCAACTAATTAATAGTCATAATCATAGCTATTATTATCCAATAGATTTGCGAGATTTATATAATAATTACAAAAATGGTGATTTACATAAAATTTGATTATAAGATATAAATAAATTTATTTACATGAGCCAATTTTTTGACAGGGGAATGTCTTTCTTGCTGATTATGTGTATATTATTGGTGATGTACAAGGTCTCTTTCACTTTTCATTTAGCATCATTTCTGAGCAGGCAATATTGGCAGATGTAGATTCAAAGCTCTATGTTTGGACTCGCATTTGAGGAAGATTGTGTTATTCTTATAGAGAGATTGGCATTCTTCCAAGTAAATTATATTGCAGTTTGTGTTATTTCATATAACTTTATACAGTATTTAGAAAACTTGCTCTGGTGGCAGCCTATCTTTCATATTGTTAATCAGGTGGTTCATGGTGGAGAGGGTGTAAAAACTCTTTGATATACTGTGGGTTTTCCCCAGTATATATGGTAGTGATATCCAGAGTTTTTCATCAGAGTGAATAGATCTGTTCCCAATTTTAGCATAGAAGGTTCTGATGATATGAATAAGAGCTGAATCTTTGCATCTAATATTACACAAATCATTAACATGATTCAATATTAAATTTCTAGTCAGATTCGAATTTATAAAGATTATAGTTTTTATGTAAAAATGCTTTGAGACCTGCAAACTTATGAGCAGTAAGTGTTAATGATTTGGGGTGTATAAGCCCTTGCACTTTGACAGGGTTAACCAATTTATAATTTAATTGAGCACCTTTTCACTGAATATAAATTATCTTCATTTTCTATAGTCCACTTTAATGAAGACTTATATATAAGATCATGCTGTATTTTCTTAAGTTGGGCCTTTGGAGTACACATAAGAATGTCATCTACATATTGCATGTATAACAAGGATGAGGTTAGATTTGAATATTTAGAAATGATGTCTTCTTCAAATTTATTTAAAACAATACTAGATATTATGCAATTCTTAGAAAGACCCATACACCTCTCCTCTTCCATTTTGTAATATTTACCATTAGAGATGGCCAATTCAGGCATTTAATGATACATTCTGGGATTGTTGTTGTTGTTTTTGACAATTGTAATCAGATTTAACTAGTGTCTTTAATTATTTGGATGTGTTGTTTATGGGAAAGAGAACCATACAATTCTGTAATATCCAAAGACACAAGTCAATACTGATTTCCATTTGTTATATTTTTAATTCTCTTAACATATGATTTAATGATAAAGCTGCCAAAACTAATCTGATCGGTGAGCTATTAGTTTATCATTGTCATAGCTTTGTAGTAACAGATTCTACCAAAGTCAATCATTAACTATAAAGGGCATTC
Source organism: Epiperipatus broadwayi (assembly GCA_028023455.1). Lineage (NCBI taxonomy): Eukaryota > Metazoa > Onychophora > Udeonychophora > Euonychophora > Peripatidae > Epiperipatus > Epiperipatus broadwayi. Next base: position 1,850,769 of record JAQFVV010000219.1, on the reverse strand, counting down.
AATTTCAGCCAACAAGTAAATTTTAAAAGATTTGTGTTTAATCAACATCTTATTGCAGAATTTTTGAAAAATCAACAAAGTAAATTTGTCTTTTTATAATCTGTTAGTTGACTTTTCTTAAGCAATTGTAATTGATGTTTAAGCACTTAGAGATGCTGAGCAAGAAAAGCTTAACAGTGAAAGTCTTGCTATGATTATAATATCATGACAAAGATAGTGAAAGCATGCTAAGCATATATTAAGACTTCTTCACTGTTAACCTTTTCTTACTCTGCATCTCCAAGCACTTAAAATATTAATTAAAATTGTCTTTATTACTTTTTAAATAGTAAGAAATATTTGAATTTTAAATTTTTTCTATAATTCTTTATTATATTATGAACAAATTACTAATATTTATCTATAATATATAATATCTTATACCAAAATTGAATATTTACACAAAAGTTGTATGACGCATATAAATCTATAGGTGAAAAAAATTGATGCATAGAGTGCAAAATTTTGGCCACCCCTAATCTAAAACATTTTTTTTAAAAATTCAACTTTTCTGAGAGATGTTGGTAAGAAAAATAATAACCACTAAAATTTTACAATAATAGAAGTGCAACCAAATTGCATAATTAATGACATTATATGAAATGTAACCATTTTCGTGTTTCTCAAGGTTGTATTTGATTGTAAGCTGGAGTATTATTATTTTCAAAATGACAATGTTGTCTGGAAACAGCATTATAATCATGAGATGTCTTGGCATACAAAAATATTAACCATTAAAAACCAATCAACACTTACACAATCCCAGTATCAATAACAATTAACAATTTCAAACTGTTGTCAAGGCAACCTCCTTTTAAAGTAATGTACAGCTGTGAATAAAATGCTGTACATCATTTTTAAAATTATTCATCTGGAAAAATATTGCATAAGAATTATGATTTATTATATGATAGTTCAAGAAATAATAGAACCAGAAAAAAAAATTTATAGAAAATTACTTTTCTTAGATTGATTATAAAAAAAAAGGCAAACAAATAATCAGAAAGTGAAAGTAATGGTAATGATATAACAAATTGTCACTACAAAGAGTGTTCAAATTCCAAATATCTGAGTGTAGTTTCCAATAGACACATTTTATAATAGTATTTTGAACTATTTTTTCAAAACTGCATTTTATATTTCACTGGAAAAAGGGGTCCAAACAAAACTATAATATAAATTTAATTATCATAAATAATACCAAGTTCACTATTCCCTTTATTTTGCTATAATATCTTATATAAATGCAATTTATTCACTGTACTTTAAACACTTTTTAGCAAAAAAATTTTATTGTACATATATGCATACACAGTCTTATGTTTCGACTATCCTACATTCTTCTTCAGAGCTGACAGTCAAAATGTAAGATTGTGTATGCATATATGTACAATAAAAGGTGTTTTCTAAAAAGTATTTAAAGTACAGTGAGTAAGTTGCATTTAATTAACATGTTTAAATAAAACTTTACAGTTTTGAAAATATCAATTATTTTAAAATAAAAAGCATTTATTTTATAATTAATAGATGCTGCATAATAGCCAAATAAAATTATTCGCCAGTGATTTATATAGTGGACAGAAGTAAAACCCCAAAATTAAAAAGCTCAATACTAAAATTTTGGAGTCTTCTTTATTAGCTATTATGCCTTCAAAAATAATTACAAATTAACAGTTAGAATGATAAATATATATATATCATAAAAATTTATTTAATATGATTAACTCTGATTTTGTATTATTCGGAGAAATAAATACAATTAATATAGTATACTTTATTTAAAATTTTAAAAGATGTAATTGTAGAGTGAACACAGACTTTCAAACATGCTTCAGCTATCAACTCTATCTCATACAACCAATACACATGACCACACACATGTGAAAAAGATAAATGATCTCTAATATATATATTTTGTGCTGAACTAGCACTAATCAGTTAGTCAAGATCATCACATTCCACATATATTTATAATCAGTGCTCGGTTTATGTTAAGATAGCAAATCTTCAAACTTTAATGGGCAAGCTTCAATCTATTATACTCATGTAGTTTCTAAATATGTTGCCTTTTTTTTTAAAAAAAAAACTATTCTTTTTTCTTTTCTTTTTTTTTTTTTTTTGTTATTTGTTTATTTGTTTGCTTGGTTGTTTGCTGGTGTTTTTTTTTTTTTTATTAAGAAAAATACATACAATTACATCATGAATCTTTTAGTTTATAATCATTACTAATTGTTCATTTATAGCTTGGATTGTATCTTCTGAGCAGGGGGCTTTGTCTAGTGGTAAAATTTGCATCCAAGTATCAACATAGAGATGCTCAGGTGCTAGTAGGTGATCTGTCTTTTAGCCTGTCTATAGTTTCTCTATACCTTGTCCATGGTTCCAGACTATCTTGTCTAAAGACAAGCCTATTTCTTGTTGCCACATGGCATATAGTAGAAATATTGCCATTCTTATCATGGCGTACTTGCCATTCTTTAGAGCTCACTTATTGACAAGATGTTTTTATCAGCTCTTGCTGTGATCTCCTGCCTGATTCATGCTAGATGAGAGAATTAAGAAAAATATGTTTGATCATTTCATCTTCTAGTTTACACAAATTGCATGTTGTATTCAATCTGGAAAATCCTCTTCTGGTCACCAGATAATGGTTCATCAGAAGTGAGTTTAGATTATATTTGATTATAAAATCAATGAACTTGGGCTCAAAATCCCAATGTTTTGATTAGGATTTTTGTTGTAATTTCGAGCTCAGTCAGCAATCTCATATTTCCAAGATTCATATATTTGTAGATTTCCCAGTAAATGTTCTTGGCTTCTATGATTCTTTTTGTAACTTTAAAAGACTTGTTTACATGTGCTAACAGTTCTGCTGTTTCTGTTCCTTTTTCTCTTTTGCAATATAAATATATATTATATAGTGGAGAAAAAAAATAATAAACTTTGATACATCTTACACACTTTTCTTACTTTTAGTCCCCAAAATAATACTTATTTCATAAAATAAAATAATTAAATGGTTTTATTGCTTAGGAGTCTGTAAAAAGTTTGAGTGCCAAAATGATAATTTGATCAAAGAATCGCTGACATTCTATTACTGTACTAAAACAGTGTAAGGCAAAATAATTATTTGTATTTATATATGATGTGGCAAATATCAGAGTTAAGCACCCTCTTGCTATAACAATTCTATCTCTTCATCTATTAATTTTATTTTTATACCTTCATCGTACATATTATATTTGCTACTAAAATTTATTATTATTGCTTTTGTATTAGACAAGATTTTTAACCTACATTCTGAATGCAAAGTTGCTTTATTATTTTAGCTTCTTGTACTGTTTGACTTCGCATTCCTTAGTATCTATGTCATCTCTTCACTATTAACATGTCTAAGTTATTTAATAAAATATTGATTAATAGTTCATAAATGGCTAGTATTTCAATATATAGTATGCATTTCTAACATATAGACACACACAGATAATATAACTTAATATAAAAATTATTATGCGTTAAGATATCATCAAAAATAATTAACAAGTCAAGCGTTGGTGGTCGAGAGGTCAGCACAGCAGCCTTACAAGCAGTTGTCCCGGGTTAGCGGATTCGCTTCCCGGTCGATGCTATGACACATGAAAAAAAAAAATTAATAATAATTAACAAAAAAAAAACCAGAATAATACATAATGCAGTTTTTTAAAAAAAAAAGTAAATTAAAAGAGAAAACCACATTAATGATTGAGACAAAATTCATGAAAACATCAACACAGGTTTGCACATTATGTGTTTGAAACTGATAAATAAATGTATATACCAGAGATAATTGTCGAATAAAATTATTCAAACTTTTTGTAGTTATATGTAAAACTTTAGTTTGCTTATTATCTATTTTAATTATTATTTTGTTAATTATAGATTTAGATTCATTAACTATGTATATTATTTAATTAGCATGATATATATTACTGTTATTTTAAAAAAGATGAAACAAGCCATTTAGAAAATAATAATAATATTGATACTGGAAAGGGGGTGAGGGATAAGTTGCATAAATTATTTTAATAACAGTTACAATGCCTTTCTTTAGAAATATTATTTTTAATTAAAATCTAATTTAATTGATGTGCTTCGCGCAAATTTTCAATTAACATAAATTTTAAAAAATGATAAAGAAGTTAAAGTCTATTTTGTTTAGCAATTAATCATATTGAAAATAGGTCAAATTTTTATTTTCTATTTATAATATTATTTTTAAGATAACAAAAATATTATCTTTTTATATATTCATGTATGTATATAAAATCTTGAAGGCCTTATGACATAATAATGATGCATTCTGATTCCTATGCTTATATTCTGGGTTCGAATATGGACCGCGTAAATTTGAAATTTTTTTCCAGGTAATCAGCTAAGCAGCTGATGAACGCAGGTAATATATAGATATTTAGAAAATCTTAGTTAAAAAGTAAAATGAGAATAAAAAAACTGCTTAAACAGTTACACTGTATATACAAAAGCTGCTAAATATTTCTTCTCTTTCACCCTTTTCCAGTGAAGAAGTGTTGGAGCACCTTTTGGCTTGAAGAAGTTTGCTTAATGATTGTTTTTATATATAATCTCATCCCTAGAATCATTCAGTGATATACGTAATACTTTCTCCATTGATATCTATATTAAAATTGGAAGACGTTATAAACGCCTATTATCGATTAATTAAGCTTAGCACCAGTTGTTACATAATGTAGTAATAAGAGTACCTAAACAAGAACTAAATGTTTTTCAATAACTTATAAAGTCAGAAAGAAAATTGAATGGAACTATTATGCACATCCTATCACTCTGACATTCAAACTTCAGTTGACATCCAGAGCAACTGATCAAACATTATTAAAAGAAGAATTTGAAAGTAAATCAAATTAATAATTTCTACTTTTAGTTTAAAAAAAAAACATTCAGAATTATGACAAAAGATTTCAGTTATATGCGTGTGCGTTTGCAGAAATATATACATATAAATGGCTGTCTTTTTTCTTTATATTTCACCAATAAAATATACATTATATATATATTTAAAAAGTTATCTGTTAAATGTAAGGATTAAAATGTAGAAATTGATTGAAATAGAAAAAGCACGCAGTATAAATGGAAAGTAATTTTGTTGCAACTAAAAATTAAAACACAAACAGATATAGAAATTAAAAGAAAAAAAAACACACTAGGAAAAAAAAAGTGTAAATAGTAAAAAAGAAAAAAGATTTCTTCAAATATATATTTTAGACCAACAACTTGGATATGATGGATTTCTTTTTCTTTTTCGCAAAATTAATCACATCTGCTATATAAGTAAACAAACAACAACAACAACAAAAAATGAATAAATAAATAAAGCATAAAAAATTGGCAAAGTATGTCAGATACAAAGTTTTTTCAGATGCACAAGAATAAGCAATCTACCAACTTTTGATACATCTCTCTTTTAAACTTTATTAGTAGTCGAGATAAATAACAAAAAAACAAAAAAAATTTAAACAATTTTAAATTATCATAATTATAATGAGAATCAAATAGCAAACTTGCAACCATTAAAATTGGTAAAATCAAAGTTATTTAAATAAATTAGTTTGTTAGAAAATGATATTCAATATTTTAATGAGAATCATTTTTATCTAGCCTACAGACAGACGGCTTACATAACAGTTTATCATTTTATTATTACTGCATTTGTGTAGTGTTATTATTCCCTGTTGCTAATTTCAATTATTTAACTAAACAGAATTTAGATTGTAAAATATCAATCTTTTTTACAATTATCTGAAATATTCTAAAATCTTTTACATAAAACATTCAAATTAAGACAGTGTGTCTCCTTTCTATTGATTATTTTTGGCGGCCTTTTTCTTCTCCCAATGCAAATTATTGAATATGGGTTTTACAGCGATCACTTTGTTATTGTTTAATAATCTAACTCTCTTTGTGTTGTCATTTATTTAAAAATGAAATACGTTGCATGAAAATTTATACGAAGTAAAATCTATAAAGGATTGAAAAAATGCAAACAAATTTAAATATTTAAACAATGCTAAAAATAGATTTCTAAAATTAATGAGGTTATTTATACAAACTGAATTTCAGAATTTGTAAGTTAACTACCAATAGTCAATCTTTTACAGGAGTACTAATTTTAAAACTGCCTTTTTATTTAATTTATAATAATGTCTATTCCATTTTGTCTTCTGCTATCTTTAGTTATGTATTGATTATTTCCACCATCTAATTAATGTTAAATGTTTTTTTTTTTCTTAGAAAAATTGAAATTTTATTTATACCATCTTAAATATTTCAGTAGTAAATAATAAACACAGGTTAGAATAGAACATCCGTAATTCAAGTGGTCGCATTCTTTCTCTTTTTTCAGACATTGCTAGTCCAATTAGTGATAGTACTAGCATGGAAATTGAAGTGATATTCTAATACACTAGGATATTATGACAAAATTTAGTTGATTAGGGAATCATCTTAAATTCAATATCAATGAATCCAAAAGTCACGACCTCATTGGTCATGCAATATTTTGAAGAAAAGGGAGTAATAGCGATGAAAATGTTATGTTCGACATTATCTTTTGTGTTGTTTCAAAAAATTCAATTTATAAATAAAATATATTTTTTTCTAAAAATAACTACAAGAAAAATAATAAACATAAAAATAAACCTAAACTACAAGAAAAATGTCATCAGAATCATTCAGACAATTTACATAAATTTTTATTTTAATGTTTTAATTAAATAATTGTATCTAATCATGTAAACTATGCTATATAATGTGAAATGAATAAATATTATGGATAACAATTGTCAGAAGTTTAATTAGATATCTGATTACATTAATCACAAATTATAAGTAAAAATGACTAAAATGTTTGGAAGTCACTCAAGTCCAAAATTGTATTTATAGGTATTACCATATCTGTTTGCACTACTATCTCAGTAAATTGAAAGGCAAGAAAAAGAATATCAAGAAATGTCGAATTGCTTTGACTATGACAGAATATTTTAACAACTCTATATGCTGTTGACAAGAAAATTTAAATTACATGAGAGTTAAAAAATAATAATTATAAAAAGTCATTAATTGTTATCTGATTGTAATTTCTATATCTGGGAACAATATGGACACTACCAAACAGACATAGGCTTATTTAATATTTCATCTGGTAACAATAATACTAATGCAGCAACTTAGGATTATGATTTAATAGATTATTAATACAACCATTATAAGTATTTTAATTACCTATATATACATATTAACAATTTATATAAAGCATATGAAGGCATTCTCAAATAATAATAAAGGTCAGTGTGATCTGTTTAATCCTTAGACCTGCTTTGCCACATTTAGAAGCAAAACTCTCTGCAATATTAGCTATCAAGGACAACACACAATGATGTCCAGCATTGTTGTTGTGGAAATAAATATGCATGCTTGTAGATTCCATTAGCAAAAGTGTTTCTTGGTAATTATTAGAACTCCTGTTCTAATTGGTTGAGACACTTAGATCCTGCTGACATTGTCTAATGTTATTTATCTGTAGATGCATCTGGTCACTAGTAATTTCTTCTTTTCAATTGTTACTAATTAATAAAATTATTTTCTGATGAAATTCTGTTATCTCTTTTGCTCTTTAGGAATTTAATTAAGATTGTTTCCTGGATTTATAATTAATCTTTTAGTAATATTAATTCTTTTATTTATTGCTTCAATCATTTTTAATTTTACTTTTTACTTAAATTTAATCTACTTATATTTAAACTTTAATTGTGTGTGTATTTCACATACATATTTAACTACAATCTAATATTTATTGAATACTTAAGCTTATATTAAGTGGCAAAATTAGATTAGTATCAGTAAGAGATTATTCCTGAAAAGTACTATTTGCATTTTGATGAAGCAGCCTATTGGATATTTTGATCAGACATTTCTTATTAATTATTCAATTTAATCTTATTTAGAAGGCCATTTCACTATACATCAAGTTTGGATCCTATTGTAGTCTGAGTTCAACATCTTCATCAAACAGTTTAATAATAATTTAAAAAATGCTTTAAAGTCTAATAGTGAGATACCAGAATAAGAAATACTCTTCCATTTCTGGTCCATTTGTTAGTCCCTTCAAGAAAAGAAAGAATGACTTTTATCTGGCAAATTAAATTGAGCATTTAATGATTAATTCTATTTCTAGTTCTAATGCTTTTTAATAGGCAGCCACTGAAATCACATGAAGCATGAAATTGTACATGTGGAGTCCTGGTTGGCCCAATCCTTTTCCACTGAGATTTCATCAAGAAAAAATGTGTTTTATTGATTTCTTTTTCCAATGAGATGATTCCAGAAATATGAAAAATTAATTTTTCAATGTATAATAAAACAATAGTTATTACCTTTCTCTTTTCTTTTTTACTATAATGTATATATTAAAATTTTTAAAGATTTCAGATTTTAGAATATACATTCTATTTTATATTTCTTATATTGAATAATTTCTAAAAATTTAGATTTCTAATATTATTAGATAAATAATTAACCTATTCATTCAGTATACTGAATGTTTACTATAATAAATAGAGGAATTTGAACTTAGGATTTTCAGTCTATATTTATCCTCCATTCCATTTCAAACAACCAATATACATAAATGATCCCCAATACATGTACTTCATGCAGAGCTAGCACTCATCAGTTAGTTGTGCATGAAATACATATATTGGGGATCATTTATCCTTTTCACATGTGTGTGATTATGTGTATTGGTTATTTGAGATGGAATGGGAAGATGATTATAGACTGAAAATTTTAAATTCAAATTCTTCTATTTATTATTAGCTATACTTTATAATATTGTAACCTTTTGATTTTATAATAAATAGATCTTAAGATTTATATTTTATTTATTATTTAGTATGTTGAAATATTTGCTTTCCAATGCATGTTCTCTATTTCATAAGATGAAAATTTCAAAGTTAGATTTCCCAAAGTACATTTTAAATTTCTTATATTAAAAGATTTCAAGATATTTGGCTTTTGAGATTATTATATATATATTTCATATAGGCTTTTGATAATACTTTATATATATTTTATATATATAATGTTTTATAATACTATATATATATATAATGTTTTATGATTTCTCTTTTATATTAAATATAATGAAAGATTTTAGCTTTTTCACTTTATGTGTTAGATTATCATAAAGAAAATGTTTTTGTTTTTTTTTTGTTGGAAATTAAAAGATTAAGTCTGATCCAAGCTATAAAACACTAGTATCAATAAAAATTATATGCCAATGCTTGGTTGAAAAACCTATTCCATAGCTACACCTACCTACATCCATAAGGAAAACTAAACAGTATACTATTATTACTACTAATAGTAGTTATTAAACTATTACTAGTATTATTATACATATCCATATTTTAAATAATAAACTAATGCACTAGTATACTTCACAGAAGTCACTAGGCTGATGTTTAAACAGGAAATCATCACAGTAAATCTTTCTAATACTTAAGTAGCTAAACTTAATCAATTATTGATACTTTTATTATTGTGAAAAGAATTATTCTTTACACATGTGCTAGAATCATGTCTGAATTAAGGTTTGAACTCATGACACTTACATATTAGTCCAGCAGTAATGAAAACCACTGGCACAAACAAATGAGTATATAAAGACTGAATTAAATACATTTACAATCTTCTAAAAAGGAAATGAATTAATTTTGTAAATGAATATTAGATAATACTCCAATGAGGGGAATGCTATTAGTCAAAATGTTGGTTTTGCTGCTAATTTTACAATTTAAACTCTGCTGTGATATCATGAAAGAAATCTGGCATAAAATAATTGATGATCTTGTCCAAAAAAACATGTACATGTGATTTACTATCCATCTTTAATTATTGACAATCCCAAATTAAATTATTAAAATTTGAGAACTGTCTGCTACTGAGTACAATGCAGTCAACTATTTTCAAAACTATGGCATCCTGCCCTCATAAAAAAATCTGTGAAATTGGCAATGATATATCACCCTTTATGTACACAGTTTAGATAAACCAATGGTGCTGTTTCATTCAGGATTGTTGAAAGAGAGTATCCATTTATACCTGAGCATGGTTCAAGATAAGAACCTTCAGTCCACTGCAGTGGTGTAAAAAACAACATTTTGTAAAAGGACAGAATTGCAGGGCTAAATATATGTATACTAACTTTTTTGTTTGGTTATTACTTAGAATAAGTGTAGATTGTCAAAAGCTTACTTGTTGGAAGATCATTTTTTACAAAAAAAAATGTGTATGTGTGATTGCTTCATTTCCATTAAATAAAGATATGTGTGGCTATTTTATGAAATAAAAAATCTTTCTAATTCAATATCCTTTTTGATTTTTCTTCTGTGATTGTAATTCAAGATAAACACTTTGAAAGTGAGAAATAAGATCTCAAAATAGAATTCTTATACAAATTGACCCCCACACAGACCTCCCGTATTCAGTACAAGATCTCTTGCAATCACACTAACTATAATGCAGTTTAATTTGGAGAATCCCATGCGATCTTGGCAACAAGAATTGCCTAACACCAATATCTGTGAGACAGGTCCAAGAACATCTCTGACCATAAATCTATATGATTAGATCATAAAAATAATATCATCCATCCCTTTGAAGCTACAATGGATAATGTGATATGTTTAAAATGCAATGATGCAAAACACAAGATGAACTTGGCATAATAATACCAATATGAACCTTAAAAACAAGAAAGTGTCCTGCTTACACCTTTCTAAAAGGTGGGTCATGTAAACATACCCATTTACATATTATATACATATAAATTAAATTATCAGTTGCCTCTGCTTTGTGGTTGTACTGCTATGATTATGACATCAGTACAGAGATATTGAAAATATTCTCGTTTACTATATAAAGTGTATAAGAATTCCATTTTGAGATTTTCTTATTCTCATGTCCAAAGTATTTAACTTAAAAGTCTTTATAAGTTTACATGATGGAAGATAGTTCTTATAAAAAATGTAAATGCTTGTTTGTAAATGTTTTCCAAATACATCAAGCTGTACAAAAAAATTGATTAAAAACCAAATTTTTGTCTGATTTTAACATGCAATATATAAGATGAAAGAGGAAATTGAAATTCAAAGAATGGTGGTATTGGTGCATGCATAGTCCTTTTAGTTTTTCCACAATTTTAAAATAAAAATGAATAAATTTTAATTTCAAAAGAACGAGGGGCAGCCACACTAACTTTTGTGAAATAGTTAAACTTCAATATTCAAGAATCTAAATGTATAAATTCCACACCTATGCTAGGATTGTCACTGATTAGACCAGCAACACCTAAGAAAACCAGAGGATAATACCACTTGAAATGTTGTGTAATCTATTAATCTGTGATGTCTTTGTGTGACATTATTAACAGTTGTTTGTATTTGTGTATATAAAATATATTAGACTATAGACAAAGGTGGCACCACTTTTATTGTTGAAGGAGGTTGCCATGACTACAGTTTGAGATTATTGATAGCTTAAGGATTGATTGTTATCAACTACATTTATAAACCTATTAAAACCTTGAATAATTAATTAGCTTTATTGACTTTGTAAAAGTTTAAATGAAGTTTAAAATTTTCTACACGTTCAACTTTAATGATAGATGATGAAAATAATCCAACATATTATCACACCATCATAACAATCCTTTAGAAAATCTTTTAAACAAGTTTATTTTTAAATAAATTATTAATAATGTGCCATTTTTTTATATAAATTATGATATTTAAGTAAAAGTTATTTCTTGAAAGAAATCTATTACTACAACAGTTACTCATTCTGAATGGTACATTTCAAAATACCTATGTCAAATGTTTGATTTATTACAGTGATAGAGTATATAATATATTGCATATTTTGAGAAACTGTTATAAGACTTACTACAAAAAGTAATCAACTCATATTTAAATAAAAAATATTTATAATCATAACATCTTTCTTACAATGCAGTGATTTTGAAATCTAAACATTTTTATTTACAAATAGATTTTAATTATCAAAGCAATATGATGCTCCCCCCCTTGATGATACATCTTTATGCTGAGCACAATCTGCACACCCTCGTTTAAATAATGAAATATCTGAGAAAACATTTACACAATTATGTACACTTAATAAATATTAATAAATATATAGATTGAAAAACTGAATATTGATATTTAGTTAGCTAATGACACAATATTAGCTCACCCAACTTTAAATGCCATAAATAATAAAAGTATTTTGATAATTAATAAAAAAAAATTCCAGCATTAATCTATTCTCATGTGAGATATGATCTGATAAGTTTTATATGGTAATGGAAACCAAATACTACCAACAATTTTTGACTTGTCGGTCTTCTTTGTGAGAAAATATTGTTTTTGAAGTATGGCCAATCAGTAATCAGTCCCTTTCAAATTTACTATTTAAGGTTGAAAATTCAAATGCTCCAAGACTTTGAACGCAATGGGAACTATATGTTTTAATATATGTAATTAATAATTAATACTGTTGTACCAAATTGTTCTCTGAAAAGAATATTCCCTGAAAACTTATTTTTACATAGATAATATTAAATTTAAATTATCATTTTAAATTTTTACAAAGCTATGCAAAAAATATTTATATTATGTATAGTATGTGCGCTAGGAATGTTATATTCAATAACCTGTGCAAATTCGCACAGTGGTAAAACAGTGGGCTAAGAAATAAAGTTTTCAGGTTCGATTTTTAGCTAACAAATATATGAATACCTTGATTCAAACTAAGTGTAAGGGATTGTTAAAAAATTAATTTGCCACTAAAGGTATTAAACATTATAGAAGACTGAACAATTTACCAAATGATTATTATTTTTTATTATATACAGTAATGTTTTAGCACATAGACAAAACACTACATAATGTAAACAGATGCTACCATTCATTTTATTTTGCCATGACATTATTTCCAAACGTAATTTATGACTATAAAGTTGTCAAGTTGACAGCTTTATCAGAAAGTAATATATTTTAATTGATAAATGTATGAGCATTTTATCTAATGCTTTACATATATACTGCACATTACACAAATATTTAAAAAAATAAGTTAGTAAAATGCAATTAAAACCAGAAAAATATATATATCTTTTTAAATAATGACAAAATGATTTTACAAATAAATTAATTACTCACTAGAAACTAAGAAGAACATTAATTTTTGATAAAAATATGGAATTATTTCAAAAGATATCATCAAATATTGAGCAAGAAGACGGATTTCCTTTAGCTACTAAATAATCAATACTTTCACATATTTTTATCATAAAATGAAATTTTTTTTTAACTCTTCAAAGTCTAAAAAGAAAATCACGTTTATATATATTTAGACGGGAATTTTGTAAACTCTTTTTTTTGTGTGTCCATTTGGTGATGTTATTTTAATATTGAAGGAAAGGAACACTTCCTGTTTACCTATTAAATTTTTCAAGTATGCAATGAAAAATGTATATTAAGTTTTCTATCCCAAAATGGATTGGGTAAACAAGGAAATAAGATTACTATAACGAAATGATAACGTTTGATCATCATTAGAAGAATTTCGTCATTGTTTTCCATTCCTTACTATAATTTATTCCAGAGTCTCAAATTTGGAAATTATATCATACAGATAAAACACCATTAATTCTAAATCAGAGGCACTATGATACAATGCACTATGGCATCTCTTTTCTTAAATTCAGGAATCTCTCAGCCAATATACCTAAACTAACCTGTTAATAACTTGCCTTCCCTTTTCATTCCCCTCCGTAAGTTTTTTCCCATTTCTCTATCCTGCTCAATCCCATTTACACAACATTATGTTTGTCTACTCTATTGCTCTTATATCTAAATCCCCCTTATCTTTTTCCAAACGAGCATAAAATCCAAGAACCCACATTCTGTATAACCTCATTGTTTATATTTATTCCCACAACCTCATTATTTGTACCCTTTCTGCTTGTAAGCATTTACATTCAATTAGCAGATGCCTAATATTTTCTATGCCTTCCTTATATAACTTGCAGACTAAATGACCCACATTTCTCTATTTATGTGTATATTCCCTTGTTGCTAATGATCCTGTTTAAGTCTTAAATAGTAAACTACTTTCCTTGCTATTATCATAAATTAACTTGCACACAATATTCTGTTTACTTCTATATATATTTAAACTCTTTTTACTCTCCATAATAGTTCTCCATCTCCTCAACTCCCTATTTTCTATTAATGGTTCTATTCTCTTATTTTATTTCTTGCCACTACAACACTCAACAATTATATCCTCTCTTTTATATAAGTATACTAACATAAATTATTTATCCCAATCTTCTGCATACCATACTATCTTTCTTACCCATCTTGTTGCTGTCCTTTAATCTTAACCCAATTAAATACTATTTTGGCTACTCTCTTATAAATTATAATCTACCAAACATTTTCATTTTGCTTTTAGCATCTCTCATATAAAAACTTGAACTCTCCCAATTCTCCTTGAATTGCCTCCATTGCTGCCCACACATCTGTATCTAATGCATGTCTTTCTATTTCTCTTTGTACTTTTTCTAAATAATCTAGCACCCCTTTACTAACACATAATGCATCATTACCATAACTTAATCTGCTACTGCCACTCCCTTCCATACAATTCTAGCTACATCATACTTATTATATGAAAACACTGTTAATTTCTTTACTAATCCCTTTCTTTTCTTTGATTCATTTATCTTTTCTCCCCCATTCATCCAAGCAATTTCTCTGATTACTTAAGATGATTCCCAAATAGTTATACTTATTCACCACATTTAACATTATATTCCCCACTAAAAATTATTTCTCTTATATTGCCTTAGCATTTATCATTATTACTTTTGATTTTTTTTCTTCACTAAATTTAATCCCCATCTTCTTATTCACTCTTGCATGCATTTTCAGCATAACTTCCAAATCTTGACTGCTTTCTATACCCAAGAAGATATCATCAGCAAATAAAGGACTTGATAATATATATACTTCCTTGTCATCTATTAATGGTATCTCTACCCCTCTTCCTAGTCTTTCTATTGCTCTCTCCATTTCACTCAAATATGACAAAAACAAAATAGATGTCATAGAGCATCCTTATCTCAGTCCCTTCCCACTGTTAACACTGATTCTATATTTCCTAATTGATAGGTATAGTAATTGTTTTCATACAATCTCTTAATAAAATCCACTAAAACTCTATTCATTTTCAAATTTACTAAACTTACCCATAATTTTCCATTTATGCTATCATATGCCTTCTTTATATTTATAAAGATGATATCTATTTCTACTTATATCTATAAATTGTGTGACTGCAATCTCCTGTATGCCTATCCAATCAAAAATCTCCTTGCATTTCTCCCATTATATTATTTTCTTTCAACCATTGTGCCACCCTTCCAGCCACCATATATGCAAAAAGATTACACAACCCTGATGTTTCCACTATGGGTCTATAATTGTTTAACTTTTTATGATCCTTACCCTTTCCTTTAAATAGTAGCCTTACTCTTGTATTATTCCAGGTATCTGGAAATTCTCTCTTCTGTGCCATCTTATTAAAACATGAATATATTTAATTTGTCCTATTTTCTAAATTCATCAACATCTCTGCTGCCCATCTATCTAAACCTCTCACCTTTCCACTTTTCAATTTCTTCCTCCCCCTTTTTCAATTCATTTTCTCTAAACCTAATAATGCCATTACTATATGCTTTTGTTTGTTATCACTATGTCCTTCGCATTTATATCCATTACATACTTATTTAAAATTTTCACTAATTTTTCTCTAGACTTACACTTTTTTCCTCATTATCTAATAATACTATTACTCTCTCCCCTACATTCCTTCTTTTAATATATTTCCAAAAATTTTTACCCCATTTTTTTCACTTTCATTAACATCTTCGAACAATTTAGTATTTAATTTTATTCTCTCTATATAATTATCTATTTTAGCCAACTTCTTTTTTTAAAAAAAATATTTTCCCATTTATTATTAACATCTTTTTCACTTTCTTTGTTTATAGTAGCTCATTTATATTCTCTGCTTGATTTCCCTCACACTTTTACTAATTCTTACTTTTCTATTACTTTTATTCTTCTGAATATTCTCACCTAAAACCCTATTTGACACTTTTTTTATTTCACCACACTGGTCCTTATATTCACCTCCAACAAACTCTTCCATGATTTCTTCTAATTTTATATTATATTCATCTAATGTATTCTTTTCATTCATTCTCCACCCTTAACTTTCACTATCTCTTCTACTTATATTACTACTTTTTTTCATAACCTTACTAACCATTTCTATTATAAAGAAATTATGATCACTATTACATACTCTCTTTTCATTATCAAACACTTTAATTTTCCATAATTAATTCATTTCTTCTTTGTCTACTAATACATAATCTATTGTGTGAAATATATTATTTCTAGACCATGTGTATTGTCCCTCATAAATATTTGATAAATTTCCAATGCTCAAATTCACTCTCTGACAAAAAATTTCAAACGCTGTCTATTCTTGTTATCCACATCTGCCCATTCATATCCCTGATAACCATTATTTTCTTTCCCCTTTTTTGAAACTCTATATATCCTTAACTCAGCATTCATATATGCTACTGTTCACTCCATTATAGTTTAACTATCTTCCAGTAGCAATATATATTATAGCCACTATCCATTCTTGTCTTCCTAATCTTATCTCAACCACAAATGTTCTTGATACTTAACAGTATTTAAATATTTTTTGACATAACTCCTATAACAGTATTTAAATATTTTTGACATAACTCCTATATCACCACCTTTTTTTATTTATACCCTGACTAAGTCTTTCAGTGTATGTTCTATTTCTTCTCTTAGAGGTGTTTCAACTACTGCTAATACCTCAAGCTCTTCATTTTAAACTGCTTTGTTTAATTCCAGCCATTTTTCTAGTCTCCTACTATCTTGCATATTCAAATATCCAATTTTAACTTTTTTTTTCACTTCTTTCTACCTTTTTATAAATTCTTTTGACTCTTTCTTCTCTATTACATTTGTAATTAGCTTGTTTATCATTAATTTTACAAACCCATTCCCTCTCCACACCTACATTTATATCTAAATCAGTTATCCTTTGTTTATTTCTTACAACCCATCCATTCTTCTTCTATCTCCTGTTATAAGTTTCCTGAACTATAATATTTTTTTATAAATCAAACCCCCTAATGCTTCACTTCCTTGTTTTGCTGAGTGCAATTCATCTTTACTATATAACTTCCTCTTACTAATAAAAAAATCACACACATCCACAAACAAAACCTTATTTCTCTTGCATAATTTTTTCAATCTCTCATTTATAAAACATGTCCTATCTAACATTTATCATTGTCAAATCTTGATAGCAATCCAACTATTTGTATTCTTCCTTTAATCTTATTCAAATTGCTAATCAATTATTTGTACTCATCCATTACTCTCTCCAATGCTCTGACAAGACACAAACTCTCCATACAATAAAGCCATCCAGCGTAAGCCAGAATAAACAATGAATTTAAGAAGATTCAAGGCTCTTCACTGATAAAAATTACAAGCTAGAAACTAGGCTGGGGATATTGGATGAGTAGGTAATAGATGGAGATTTTATGTACAAACCTTCTTGCATCCACTGATTACTCTGGTTTGCCTTGAGTGGCACTACTGTATGTAGAGTGTTGCCTCTGTTTTAACAGCTTATGTAAGCACAGGAAATAGTGCTCATGTGATATGTAATGCTTTAATTTGAAATTTTGCTCACAAAGCATTTAATAATTTGCAAATGTTTTGGATTTCACAAATAAATCCTTTATCCCCTCATTTTATATCCAAACTTTGTTAACATTGGGAAAAAAAGTGGTAGTTTATTGTTATTAAGTCAATCAATTTATAAATATTTACTGAATTCCTTTTTATTTGAATTTTATTTATAAATATGTATACAAACTTATTTATTTAATGAAAAATGTTAAATATCTCTTTTGAAAATTTGTTTGGATGGTAGTATTCTATCTACATAAAAGTGAAGCTCCTAATATTACTGAGATGCATAATAATCAATTATAAATTTAATATATATATAAACGTATTTTTAACTTTTCATTATTATCATAATTTAATTGGCAAATAAGGGCTTTGAACATGCTATCATCAGATTTTCAATGATATGGATGGCTGAAAAGTTGGAGATGGAGAAGATTGGAGCCTGTTCATAAAAGTTTGAAAATTTGCTAATATAACCAAACACTAATTATATATGTGTGGGAAAAATGATAATCCAGACCAACTGATACTGGCAATCATTTATTTTTCACATTATGTGGTCATATATATTGGTTGTATAAGATGGAATGAATGACTTAAGGGAGGTTGAAAGTCTGGATTCAAATTCCCTCTAATTACATAATTTTATTAGTGAGTAGTCCAGTAATTTGTTGCTCAAGAGATAGTGTGATATTAAAACACAGGAAGTAATAAGGTTAAGTTTCAGTCTGATCATCTTTGGCTTTTGAGACCATGCATAATACTGCACAGAGTCCACTTTTAAAGATAATGGAAAATATAATTGAAAATAGTAAATTAAGTAACAAACACCTTAAATACCCCCACCCCCTTCAATAAATTTTGCTAGCACTTCTCTTACAATTATAAAAAGTTAAACCAGCAAACATCACATGATCACATCTCCAATACTAGCACATAATTGTTTATAAACAAAGCAAAGCAAAACTCCATATAGTAGTGCCGCCTGTGCATAAAATCCCTATCTAGGGATTTTATGCACAAGCCTTCTGGCATCCATTGATTACTCTGTTTAGCACAGGTGGCACTACTATATGGAGTTTTGCTTTGCTTTGTTTAATTATAAAAAGTACTATAAACTTTGATGTTGCTCTTGAGATTACTACAAATAAATAAATAACACTTAGCATTACTTAGGTAATGGTAAAAGTGAAAGGCTCAAACACTTAAAAAGTTCCCAAATTAAATCTCAGTTGAGTAAAGCAAGGAAAAATTTTTTTACTTCAGTCAACTGAATAAAACTATTATGCCCAATGGTCATTTGGATACTCAAATAACACAAAGCTTTTCTATCCAAGTTGGGGAAGTCATACTGACTATAAACTGGGCTAGTCAACTGGAAGTTAGTGATGTTTTTTTACTTCATTGCACTCTGATAAAAGTAGTTATGGACAAATTAAATGAAAAAATTTTGAGCTAATTTTTTGACTATTTGAAAATTTTCTCTGCTTTACTTGAACCTCAAGAAACCATGGTTTTGCCATCATAAAAAGAGGAACATATTACAAACAAACAATATATTCAAAAGATGCTCTAAAAGTACAGAAGTATTAACTTAGTAATCTTATAGCATATTAAAAAAAATAGTAATAACCAAATATGTTGTTGCTTGAGATATCATAATGTTTGAACACTGAAAGTGATTGAGAAAACATTCAATTCAGAGATCTTAAATCTTTGTACCAAGCACTTTGCTATTAAATAAACCTAAACAAGGTTTGTAGTATGTAATCTACTTGAATACGAAGGATCAGAATGACATGGTCAACATGGCTATGATAATAAAATTAGCAAAGAACGGCTTTGAATATGCCACCACCAGATTTTCAATAACATGGATGGCCCAAGAATTGTAGAGTGAAGATTTGCCTGTCCATTAAAATTTGAAGAATTGCTATCTTAATATAAACTGAGCACTGATTATATGTGTGGGTGGGAGATGATCAGAACCAACAGATGAGTGTGATTCAGCACAAAAACGAATACTGGAGATCACTTATAATTTTCACATATATATATATAATCATGTGTATTGGTTGTATAGGATGGAATTGATTACTGAAAGGTCCTTGAAAGTCTGGGTTCAAATTCCCTCTAATTATAGCAATTATAAATTGTACGTTTTTAGCTCAAAAGTAGTCAACGTAACTATGGCTAAGTAATAAAACTTGGGATGCATTCTTTCATTATTTCTTTTTAAAAAAAGAAAATCACGTAATTTAACCTGGCGGGCGGGAGGGGGGTGTAAATCAGTCACAAATGAAAAATCTAAAAGGCTATCATTTAAAAATTAAGAAAAATCTCTTTCAAAAGATGAAGCATTCTCCATCCCCTTTTAAAAGCATTATCCCACAGTTTCTTCTTTGCAACTTATTATCCATATTAATATCAGTTTGACTCGTAATAAAAAAAATAAAAAAATCTACCACACTTTATCAATAGATATTTATAATAGATGACTTCAGAGTTGACAAGTCCTTTAAATGAAAAATAGATTGCTCCAAAAATTGTCTTTCAACTGTTTCTAGACTGATTACATTTGTCGCCCCTCAAAGTTCACATCAATTTAATTACAATATAGTCATGCAAACTAAAATAAAATAATACGTTAATGAAATTTCTAACTTGGCAGGTGAAAGGCTAATCTATTAATGAACAGTTTGTTTTGCAGATCAATAATTACATAGAATTATCTCACTAAATAATTTAGCAAATGTAATTTATTGCATGCATATACGTACAGGTTTATATAGCAAATATAGTATTAATAAAATAATTGAATAGTTTGCTGCAGATAAAGAGAAGTTGGAGTACCGGAAATAGCAGCCCTGGGGCCGTGACTCATAGACACTAAGTTCCAGAGGTTGCCACTTCGCCTCACTAAATAGCGTGGCCAGCATTGATTTAATTTTTTTTTCTATCAAATACATCATATTTAAAACATTATAGTTAATAAATTTTGAAATAATCTTTAATTTATATATAAATTAAACTTTATTAAGATGACGTGCTTATTCAATAATATTTCATATAAACCACATTATAAAATATAATAATAATAATAATAATAATCTGCTTAATTAACAGGCAATTATTATACATATATATGTAATTAAAAAAAAACTTTCATGCAGCAAAAATATTTCCTAATTAAGTGCTTTAAAAAAAATCTACATTTAATTAAAAAAATTAATTTCAAGATGAATTTTTAAAAAACTGATAAATTTTATTATATATATTTTTCTTGACAAAAGAAAAGAGTGATATAATATATATATCAACGCTGAACAAACTGGCTAGCAAACCATCTGCAGCTTCCGAAGTTTCTTTGAAAGGCTCCCAAGACATTAATGATTTTCATGGGCATTTTTCTTATTTTATATTAATAATCTATAGTAGCATAGTATTTATAAAATATTTTATTTCACAAATTCTTTCAAGTTGATTTTTTTTTTAAAAAAAAAAGATATTTTGAACCTTTAAATTTTTAACTTTTAAATGTCTCCAGTCAAAAAGGTTGTTAACCTGAATTTTATTATTATATATGGTTGGTAAAAAAAGTTCGACATTTGATAGCATGTGTTGCTCTTGGAAAAATTAGTTTCAAGAGTGAGTACCATGATCACTGCATTAAATAATACTTTTTGCAGCTATTAAACATTCAAAGATTATGAAAAACATTTGTAATATATAGGGTATATGAGCACAGACTTTCACATGACCCACCACTCTCCACACTATCTCATAACACTGATACACTTGAACACATATATGTTGAAAAGATAAATAATCACCAATATTCGCATTTCATGCTAAACCAGCAATCATCAGTTGGTCCAGATTACCATCTCTACACATATATGCTATAAGTGCTCAGATATATATTAAGATAGCCAATCCTCATACTTTAGTGGACAGGCTTCAATCTACTCCACACTCCAACTGTTCAACTGTCCATCCAATTGAAATTCTGATGATGGAATGCTCAAAGGCCACCCTAAGGCCAAGATTCTTGTCACACCCATGTTGACCTAAGGGAAACATTTATGGGAAAACTTCCCTTGTATATAATTATATACGTTAATGAGGATAAAGTAAATAAATAAAAATGACACAAACAATGATTTTGACAAATTAAAAAGTTATATAATAATAATTCATCAATACATCTTTGAACCTAGTGATGATCAACCTATGTGGACATGTCAACAAGATGCATTGTGGGACTAAATATGGCACATCAGACTTCTGATTATAAAAATAAAAGCTAATCATAGATTTTTTAATGAAAAAATAATTTAGTAATAATATTCAGAAAAAAATACATAAAACTTGTGTGAATAAAACAACAAAAAAAAAGGACTTTTGTTCATTTTGATTTTATAAATACATATTTAATACTTATTTAATCAATGAGATGCCTATCCAGAATAAGTTCATAACAGTTTTTAATGTTCATTTTATAAATATTTTTACACTGGCAAGTTGTACTTTGTTCTTTATAAACCTTGTACTTTCTTTCTTTACAAGAATTATTTTCATTCAAAAAATTATTAGAAACAAAATGAGATCATAATTGACTTTTTCAAATTTAAAACTCCTCTCCTGCCTTCAACAATGAACTTAACTCTATAAATTAAAAGTCTAGTGAAAGTAAAACAGATGCATAAGTCTCATTAAAAAATAAGCAGTGTTTCAACTTTCAATTTTTTCTATAGTCCATTATTATACTATGAAAAAATTCTAAATATTATTTATTTACAGTAACATTATTTTGACAAAAATTGAATAGGAATGCAAAAGTTTATGATACATTATGCATGCAAAAATTGGCACATAAACTGTAAAACATTGCCTACCACTGTTTTAGCTCCTATTTATAAACTTACTCCATCTTTAAAATGGCCATGTGTTTCTGAAAACATTAAAAAAACATTTTAAAATAATTATTAATTTTAATACTTATATAATATACCTTTACAATACATTTCATATATTATATCTTTACTTTTATATTCACAGAGATCTTTATTTAGTAATCAAAATTTTTTTTCCTTTCACTTTATAAAATATTAATAATAAAGAATAAAATATTATAGCTATTAATTAATACACAGTAGGGCTTACACACATCTGCACATATATAATGTAAAATATAAGAAATTTGAACTCAGATTTTCACATGACCCTCAACCCTCCATGCCATTTCATACTGCTGACCCACCTGATCATACACATGTTGAAAAGATAAATAATCACCAATATACGTATTTCATGCTAAACCAGCAACCATCAGTTGGTCCAGATTACTATCTCCACACACATATATACAATCAGTGCTCAGCTTTTATATTAAGATAGCCAATCTTCAACATGTGTATGATCAGGTGGGTCAGCAATATGAGAGGGCATAGAGGGTTGAAGGTCATGTATAGTTATTAATTGTAATATCTATTGGATATATAGTTTGAAATACAGTATAATGTAGTACAACATTTTAATAGTCATTCCCCAATTATTATTTTTTTATTTGGTTTCTCATAAAATCCAATGACAAGTTTATTTAGTGACAGCATTCTCTCTCTAATTTTTCTAATAAAGTTCTATATAATATTTAGCAATAAAAGTTTATGTAAAATCAAACACATTAAATATTTTTTGCAAATGTTAATCATTAATGTTTTCAGATATTATTTTATAGATAAAAATAAAAATCCTGATTTACGTAAACTCATTGGCCAAACAAATATACAAAATAAAAGAATAAGGATAGTGTCAATTATACGTATTTATTAAACTGCTGTTTTGTTGTTGGGGTTTTTTTATTTTAAAATGTATATATATACTAAATTATTTATTGTGCTATGTTGTTTGTTTTAAATGCATGTGCACTCATGATTAAATAAAAAATATGGCTTATGCTTAAAAGATTCACTCATAACTTTATCATGATTTAAAAAGTTGTTAGAATATCAGTCAACTAATGTTCAATATTAATTCAGTGTTAAAAAATGACAAAATGAAATCACAAAAATTTAATATAAATTCATCAAAGAACAAAAAGAAAAATTTACCAAATAATAAAAAAATTAGAGCAATTATTAAAAAATGTTTGAATAATAAAAGGTTTCAAGAATGAAAGAACAATTGTTTAAAGTTAAGATGAAAGAAAATATAAATTAAATTAAATAAATCATTCTACTAAATAAAAATCTTCATATCAAAAAATATAAAATTACATTAAGAATCTGAAAAAAATGTCACAATAAAATTGAAAAATAAAAAAATTCCCACATTCAATATTCTTGATTTTAATATTCTACAGATAACAATAAAATAAAATTAATTATAAGACAAATATTTTGCATTTTTTCACATATATTCTTACAGTCACATACATCAAGTGGAATGTTCAAGAATTATCATTCTTAGCCTTTGGTCTGTAGAACTTGAAAAAAATTGTTATGAGCTTTTATAAATAAAATAGAAAAAAAAATGTGAAAGTCATGGTTTGATGTTTATATATTATTGTTATTGTTGTTGTTTAAATTTATACAAAATCAATTCATTAAAAATAATATTAAAGGTGTGTGCACATTTATTTATTTCTCACTTCTCACCAAATCTGATGATCCATGAAAAACAACTTTAAATAAATATTTGATGCATTTTAATGCTTGAGTTAGGTCTTCGCTCCACTGCTCACTTAAGCTAATCATAAATATAAACCTAAATTATTTTTTTAAAATCTAATTTCACATTACTAAACTCTTACTGAAGACTGCATAAAAATAATATGATAAAAAAAAGCATTATAAAAATGATTGAGAGATGCTACTCAAAGATATGAATAATTATTCATTGTTTAGCAAATTTCATAATTCTGTGGCATTATGAAGTATTTGAAAAGAATATTGGGTACTGATTTAGTTTGTGCTCATGGCCACTTTGAAATCTAAAGACCAGCTAAAACCACTGCTGACACATCGATAAATAACATTGAATAATTCACATGTGGTCATGATAAGACTTCCTTTTTTAATTGTAATTAACATCAATAATTAAAAAATTAAAAAGAAAAATTTCATACAACTATACTTGATCAAATCACATGATTTAAATATACAAAATATAAAAAATCAGAGTAACAAATTTCCTTATGTTGAAATAACATAAATACTGAATAATAGTAGAAACAAACTGCCAAACCATATTAATTAAACAATTAATAAGTTGCATTTTATCTTAACATTAGCCATAAAAATAATTGTCTAAAGTAAAGAATATTAATTTTAGAATTAATAAAAAATTAATAAATCAGCTTTTTTTTTTTTAATGTTGTGTGCTTAATTTCTCATATGTCGTTATTAGCTGGTGGATGGACAAATAATGTAAATGAGAGAGATTTATTCATTAAATTTTTAAAGATGATAATGCTACTCCTGATAGTGAAAAGGTTAGGGTTTATCTTATTAAAATTCAATACCTGTTTTACATTTAAATAATCAACAAATTTCTATTAAAATTAATTTGTTAATTATTTCAAATGTAAAACAGATATTATAAACACTAACCTTTTCACCACCAGCAGATAGTGTTAACACCTTTGAGAAATTTAATGAATACATCTCTCATTTAGATTCTTTTTATCCATTCACTAGTTAATAAAAACCTGTGAGAAATTAAGCACACAACCTTATTCGCTTTATTAAAAAAAATCTGATTTATTATTATTTTTTAATTGTAAAATTAATATTCTTTACTTTAGACAATTATTCTTTTAACTAATGTTAAGATATTAATCATTAAATTAATATGCTTTGGCAGTTGTTTCTACATTTATTCAACATTCACATTATTTCAGCATAAATTTGTTCAATTTTATATCTATTGAACATGTGGTTTTTTAATTAATATGTGTCCATTTTTTTTAATTTACTTTTTCTGTTTAAATACTTTAAATTCATATTTTAAAAATTATAAGCTAGTAAAAATAATGTGCTTTATTTCACATGGATATATAGTATAATTCATATTTTAGAAGTTATAATCTTTTAGTATTTGGAAATTGTAATCTTGGTTTGATCAGACTTCTGCATCCTTCCCTCTCCTTGCATACTCCAGCACTTTGCACCATCTAATAACATTCATATTTTAGAAGTTGTAAAAATTTAATATTTAGAGTGTGCTCACTGTCATTTTGAGTTCTAAGGACCACCCAAAAACACCACTGACCCATCCCAGCGATCCTGTGTGGATTATTCAATGTCATTTATCACTTGGAAGTATCAGCAATGATTTTGAGTGGACCTTAGAACTCAAAATGGTAGTGAGTACATACTAAACCAGCACCAAATATTGCAGCTGTGATTCTATTGGTATTACATATGCATATGTATGATGGTTAAAAAATCCAAAAATTAATCTGGCTAAGATAGCAGCTGTTTTTTTTTGTGGGTGTGTATTATTGGGAAGTATTAGCCATTTGTAACTATGCATAACATTGCTTTAAAATGTTAATATATTTATAATTAATACATGTGTAATAAAATCCTATTCATGTATAGTTTAGGTAGCAGTAAGATCAAATATTTAGCTGTGATAATTGGCTGTGATCAGAAGAATGTCTTTTTCTTTTTACACCAAAAAGGCCAATTCATTACTACTGCATACAAAGATATCTTTGAACTTACATTTTTTGGGAAATGATTTTTTTTTATTTCTTTAAAAGATAATGAATATTGTTAAAACCAGAAAACATATCTATTCATTTCATTTGTTTTAATATTTATTGTCACTATTACAGATAGATAAGAGATAATAAAGGAATGTTTTAGGATTGATTATATTCAATAAAGCAAATATCAAATGCAAGTAATATACATTGACTGAACTGAAATGTAGCTAAGTAGATGAGATAAATCTTCAACAGTACTTGAATAATGAAAGTCTCAAAGTGTTTGGATTCACCTGAACAATTTTAATTTGGCTGACTTAATGCATAATGAGCATTTTGATTTATATACCTCAAGCAATTGTTAGCAATAGACATGTAATAAATATTAACGTACTGTAAAAATACTAAGTTGAAAAGACAGGTCTAGTTTGAAATTTTAATTAATTGCAATATTTTTAATTTATTAAAATATTATAATATTTTTTAGCTTCCTTGCCAATTCTATTTCAGTAGAACAAATGTGAAATTATAAAATTATATATATATTAAATATAACTTTTTGAGGTATTTACATATTAGTCTGGTGGTAATGAAAATTGCCAGCACAAACAAATGTGTATAAAATGCCAGAATTAAACACATAATCTTCTAAAAAGGAAACAAATTAATTCTTTAAGTGAATATTAAATAATATTCTGATCAGAGAAAATTGTTAATCAAAATATTGGTTTCCCTGCTAATTTTACAATTTAACGTGTGCTGTGATGTCATGAAAAAATGAAGGGTTGACTAATCGGATCACCTAATCAAAGTAAGGTGTACAGTGATTTACAGTCCAGCTTTAATTCCTGCTGAGTGAATTCTTTGAACACCTTTTTTTTTATCCAATGAAATAATTAAAATTTGAAAACTGCCCACTACCAAGGATAATGCAGCCATCCACTACTTTCAAAAGATGATCATACACTGGAATAAATCTGTAAGAAATTTATATATGTAGCATGTTATCCTGAGAAAATGCAAAATCCTATAAAAATGACGACTTGTGAGCTGCCAGGGGCAAACATTTTCATATAAATCACTACTACACTTTCATTTGCATTTTTCAGGATATAAAAAAATTCCAGTTCACCCCAGTAATTATAAGAAAAAAAATCTTTTGTTTTTCTTTTTTATTGGAATAAATGTATATTGCTAAAAGTTTAGTTGTTGCAACATCATTTCTTGTCAAAAAAAAAACAACTTAAATATGTGGTTGTAGGTTGCCACTTTGTTTGAAATAAGATTACTTTTTGCAAATAACTCGATTTAATTCAAAACATAAATACATGTTTATTTCCACTAAATAAAGATATAGGTTGCCATTTTGTACTATATAAAGTTACTTGTCATTTATTAAAATTGATGGATTAAGTTTGTCAGAAGATCCTGGCCAATCATTATTTTTTGAGATTGCAAGATTAGAAAATTATCATTGGACTGATATGTATGTAAAATCTCACCACTGGAGTAATACTTAAGTATTCTTTTTGATAGATCGAAAATAGATGGAATTAATGTGAAAGTACTGAAAACCTACTTATGTTTGCTGATATTTAGTTTATATATAACCTACTAGGGTTTTTCAGTACTTCCGCATTAATTAACTCACAATAAATCAGTTGTATATATGATCAAAAAATATACTTACTCTAATTGATTATATTAAATAAAATTAGTATAACAAGAGTAACCATTATAACAATATTTTAATAAACAAAATATTTAAAATCGCATTTATCTTCATAAAAAGCATGGACTGAATATGATTCACGTATATATAGATACTTTATTATATAATAGCAGTGTAACAGTATTATGCATTTTTCCTCCTAAGATGTATTTTCATTAAAAGATAATTTTTTCCCCCACTTGATAACTTCAATTAATCTACAACATTTTATTCAAACTTTATTTAAACTTTTCAAATACACGCAACAACTGGTATTCTTCTTCTTCTTCTTCTTCAGCTGTTGTTATCCTAACCTGTGACAATAATACCATGGGAATTACATCTGGAGTTTTAGATTTGTAAATATTGAATTTAAGGAGATACTTTAATGTCCCCTTAAATTCAAGATTTTTAAATTAACCAAAATATTTAAAAATATAGTTATCTTGATTAAAAGCATGGCATAAACATGAATTCGGTGCATTTATGGATATTTTATTATATAGTAGCAGTTTAATAGTGACATAACTTCAGGGAAGAAACATGACATTGTTGCCTTTTTTAATGAGGTGATACACAACAATTAAATGAGTTTATAATAATTTCTTAAAATCCATTCCAGAAAGTCATAAATAATTACTATAAAAATTATATTTATAATTAACAGTAGTGACATTTTTCCTTCTACAATGTATCTTCACAATATATTTTACCAGTCAAAATCGTGTGTTCATTCAACAAGACCTAGAATCCAAGCAAAGTATAGCAATCTAGCAATGTGCGAGATATACAGGTCTGGAACAGTACTAAACGCTAACCTATTCGCCTGTGCTCCAGGGTCTCTGACTATATGGACAACGCTTTTGAGGATACTAGTAAGCTTTCATTTCCTCCAGTCCCAGCAATGAGATCAGGGTGAGCAAAGAGACTTGGAAATCGATAATATTTAAACAATTAGCCAATGATTATCACAAAATATATTACTTAAAGTGCGGGATAGGCTATTCTTTAATAGATTAATAATTATATACTTAATATCGCTCAAGGCAACTTTAAATAAAATGAATTAATTAATAATACCAATAAGATCTTTAATTGAATTTGAAATAATTTAACTTAACCTAAACAGTCATACAAGAGAGATTCGGGCAATGAATAACAAATGCGAGAATATAGAAAATAATATAATATAAATTTATTAAACAATTAAATATGGTAATAACAAAATAGTTGTATAGAATGTCTGGGCATTGGGAGTTATAACTTTAATTTGCAATCACGCACTTTAGAGATGAGTCGATAAATCATACTATTTATATAAATACATAAAGTGTTACTACATACAGTTAGTTGATGCAATTATTACATATCTAGAACAATGGATCATTCGTGCGGTTGCTCAGATATTGTGGTGCGGTTAATATGCCAAGAATCAATAGGTCAATTAGGTAACCAAATACCTTGGAACTTAATCCTCATCTAAGATATTATATATTCACACTAATAAGCTGTATTGGTCATTATATATAGATATGAATAAGAATTTGAGTTGTGTGATTTGAAAAATGTGTGATACTTTGGAGATTACTCAGATGATGTGGGAGCAAAACTATTCAACTTGAAAGAAGCTGTAATGCATAATCTGACTTAAAATTAAACGAATGGATGGCAAACGACATGCAATTACGACTAATAAAGAGCATTGCAGGTGAATAGAAAACTTAATAATAATAATAATAATAATAATAATAATAATAATAATAATAATAATAATAATAATAAGGCGGTATTACGTTATCACTTACAATCGTATCTAGAGAGGTGGTCGTTTAAGATGCTCTTGAGTGGCTTTGTCATATTGGCGCGAAAGGAGTATGCCTGCACAATGGCCAAGGTCATATCTTAGAAGAGTAATGGCACAAATGGGTGTTGGGTCAGTTTATCTGTATGTTTCCCATACACTGATTCACTGGGGTGCCTGGAGAAGATCCCGAGTAGGAAAATACATCTACTTTTAGAGGGATGATGGTCATTCCGAAGATCCCAAAATAATGACAAAGCAGGAAAATTTATATAATGATTGCAATGATACACTTATAACGCCCCAAAACATATAAATAGTTCGTGTCACTAACGACCACGATAAATTAATAAACACCTGACTCTTATAAGATGCTCTCCTGCGCAATGGAATGCTTAAACGCAAATCATCCTGGGCAGTTAACCAACGATCAATAAACGCACATAAAGGTGTCAGAGTTAAAACTAAAAGGGATAAATTGTTCTCTCCCACCCCTCAGAAATATCTCCACATCTCTACCAGCAATCATTGCACAGATAACTGTGATTACTTATAAAATAACAGCCTTTCACGTTACAATTATTAAAATAAATTAGAAATTACATATTAAATTTACTGCTGGTGAGATGTACTTAGTTAAAATGAGAACTTTTAATAATGAGATGAGGACTAAATTTTTATAGTTAGGTGTAATAATTTAATGTAAATATCAAAACCTTCTGGTCATTTATAGAATAACATTATTGAAAATAATTTGTATAAAACCGAGCGAGTTTATGACAACAAACTTTAAAGGAAATTTAAGTCTCCTTAGTTTTTAATAGGAGAAAACTATTGTGGGGGGGGGGGGCAGTTCACTCGCTAGATTGTATACTTTCTTGGCATATCAAAATAAATTAGAATAATAAAATAAAACAGTCAATTAATTCTAAATTGCCGCACCAAAACAGAAAATTGATATAGCATTATAATAAATCGCACAGACATTATTAGCATTTACAGTTATGTGACAGCTTTAAAATTAAGAAGGAAGGAAAGGCGTACAATATAATCAAAACAAAATATTATAATAAATTGCAGACATTATTAGTATTTATATGATAATTTTAACATTAAGTAAAGAAGGAATGATGTACAATGTAGTTTAGAATTAGGAGAATTATTAATTCAGAGTTCATAGCTGGCGGCAAGATAGATATTACCTTGGACTTGATGATACGCTGATGTAGATAATCGATGTAGATAATCGGTGGATCATAATCATGGGCTAGCTTGGGTTTGAAACAGACATTTGTAGAGATTGCAGAGTCTTTTAAGCACACATTTTCTGGACAGTTCGCATATTAGGTTTAGATGTTTCTAACTGGGCACAGTGAGCTAGATAAGCCTCCCAGGGGCAAGAGGCGGATGATTTCTTTTCACCCCAGCATGATTTTGCTGCACAACGCAAACTTGCGTGAAGTATCTTTGACTGGACACGAAACAAGAATTAGATCAAAAAATATAAAATATTAGCTATTTATACAAGTACACATTAAAGAATAAGCCGGTGCGTGAATGAAAAGATCAGAGCAATAAAATGACCAGATAAAATAATTAAGAACCTGACATCTATGACTTTGTGTATATTTTAAGAATGATACAAAGTTCCGTGAATTTTTAAAATAAAACTAATTGTATTGCTTAACTATTAAATATCACTCAAACTCACAAACCGCTAGTAATAAAATTTCCCAGCTAGAGCGGTTTGTCTTCCAAATGACATTTGTATTTCTGCATAAATTAGAAGCAATAAAACTTCTAAGAATCCCGTGGTTTGTCTCTCAATGGCAATTGTATTTCTACATTAATTAGAGGCAATAAACTTAAAATACCATGGTTTAATCTTTTAATTGACCATTCTATTTTTATAAAATTACTACATGTAGATTTACAAAATATATATAATATAAATTGTTTTATATATAATATAAATTGGTTAGAAAGTTATTGAAATAAAATTATAAAATTCCATAACTTTCAAATATTACTTTTCATACGCACATACCCATGTGTGAGATAAATGGGCAAACAAACTAAATGTTTGTGTATCCATACATCTCACTATATATATATTATTGCCTATTAAATATATACAATTTGGGTTCAAACCCATTCTAGTGACTATATAATTGGCACTAGGTGAAACGCAAATCTGCAGGGCAGATTTCCAGCTTCAATATGTATGACTTCTAAAACTGCAAACAATCAAAGGTATGTTTTGATGACTAAACATCTGTGCAATTTTTTTACATAACCAACACATCTATTCATCCAATAAATAAATATCTAGTTGTTTTTAGCTGAAGAAAGTAGATCTCAATGAAACTGATGTGCTGATCATAAAAATAAAACAGTGGTAGCAATGTAGTGAATTATTTGCTTTTATGATAAGATAATGAGCCATTATCATAAATACAGAAAAAATAAATCAGAAAGTTTTGTTGAAAAAAGTTATGGAGTAGGTCATTACAAATGTTTGGTCATATATATAGAATGAATAAGTAATTGAAATTAAAAAATACTTTATTTTTGGTATTACATAAGGCACAAACTAAATGTAAAGGCCTACAGAATATGGATAGGCAGCATGAATAAATGGTGTAGAGCTAATTTGCTTAATATTCTTGCAAAAGATAAATTAAACTGGAGAAATTATAAGAAGAAATATCATACATCTATCATTATAATGATAACTCATTACAGTTTGCACATTTAATTCTTTTATCTTGGTAACTCAGTAAACATGAGTATCTATCCACACTCAGGAATAGGTAAAAGTACATTATAAATTATGATCAAGCCTTATACTTAGGCCATCATACATATTAAAACAGGCAAAACTCTCCTTACAGTATTGTTGCTCAGTGATCATGTGATGTTTATTGGCTATCATACATAGTCATATTTTTATTAAAATTTATTTCAACAACTTAATTTTTGAACTTTATTATTCATTTTAAATTCAATGTTTAAAGTTATATTGTAAACTAATTAGAAAATATAAATTAATTTATTTTTCCAGCCAATCCTACATTAGTACAAAATTAGAAAGGCAGTTTCACAAATCTCAATTTGGTAATTACTTCAGTGCTTCAACATCATATAATCTCTCAAGCAATAAACCATTAAATTTCTTTATTATCTTATTGACCTATGTGAATTAATTGGTAGAATATCAGATCAAGGTCTAATTAGGATCACAACTTAATTGCTTGAATTTTAAGTGAACTCCACGGCATACAACTATTTCTTCTTTTTTTTTAGTATTTTTTCAAGTTATGCAAATTACCAAATTTTTAAAAATGGTTTTTCAATAATAAATCAACATTTTTTTAAACAATAACAAGAAGTACTTTGTAATTCATGAATGAAAATTTAAATCATTATGTAAGAATTTATATTAATGTATAACAAGAAAGTTAACTATGTAGAAAAGGAAATTATGAATTAAATTGTAATCAATCCAGATTTATTTGTTTAACAGCAATCAATCATTTAAAAAAAATTACAAAGCTTTAAATGATTAATGTCAGTCTAAACTGTCGGGCAATCATTTTAATAAACACAAATAATATGAAGAGAAATAAACATTTTGTGAAATCGAGAATTTAATTTTCCAAATGAAATTTTTTTTTCTCAATTGTGGACAGATTTCTGTTTCTGCAAAATTCAATTATAGATTCGATAAAACATTAAATAAGACAGTTTTTTTTAAGAATAAATTCAGTACAATGCATATAATAATAAAATCTACTAAATAAAAAAAAAGTAGAAATTGATTTTAACGGAAATTAAACAGAAAATTGGATTAGAATCTAAAAATAGTCAATTGCAGTTAATTTTTATTTTTGACACTCATCTAACCATGAATAATTATAATTAAATTTGCACATTTCTTTTGAAGAAAATAATTTTAAAACTTATCACATTATTAAATGCATTAAAATATTTTCTGCAAATTATACCTTTGGAGGGGGGGGGGGGGCACAGAAATGTGTAAACGCATTCAACAAATAATAAAATTTGACAAGCATTTTTAAATATAAAAAAATAAAATTGAACAAAGAAAATAAGCATAAGTCTAAAAAAAAAAAGTATTCGCTAAGTTTGGATTGAAATTGAAGTTAATTTATATACACATAAACGTCAAAAAGGTAAAAGCCTTTTTTTTAAAAAGGGTAAAAGTCTTTCCAACACTCACAGAAGAGCAATAATGGAGCAGCAGTACTCAGTGAGTTGTCAATCCAAATGATGAAAGTTTGAGTGATTTTCCAACCATATTTTATTCTCTAGCTAAGGCAGCCATTTACTGACCAATATTGGATGATTAGCTCTTTTGGCTATGAACCAGGTACCTAAGAAAAAAATCCTAAGCCTTTTAAAAAGAATTTCATGACCTGTATTTCAACCTCCAGCCATAGCAGTCATAAAAATGTGAATAGATAAATGCATATAACTTTTGTTACTGATGTTTTAAAAATATATAAGTTTGCACCAAAATAAAATGAAGCAATTAAATTCTTAATAAGCAAGTAAATTCTTAATTAATTACCTCAATTAGCATGTCAAGTATTACATGTTCCATGTCCAATTGTCATTGCAGTTTTTGCTGTAATCATTTTTTACAGTATTATTTCTTTACTTCATGACAATTCATGTTGCATTGTGATTATCAGTTATGATTTGGCGAATTGCCGTACATAAAATATTTTTTGCTGTAGATTCACTATTTTCTTTCATTATAGTATCTAATAGTTAAAATTAAATACTTTTTTACAGAATATAAACTCAATTCACCTGTTGTTTGGTGAAAACTAAACACTTTTAAATTATTAAATACTAAAGTTATATAACTGTAAAATACTAATATTGTAAATCAATAATTATTTAATAAATAGACTATCTATATAGTGCTTGATTACATATGTAATATAAAAAGGGAATATACCTCCAGTCATGTGCTTTTTATGAATTTACATGCACTCGCTTCTAAGCATCAGTTTAGAAAGCATAACATGTAATATAAAGAAAAGAATAAATCTCTGGTCATGTGCTTTTTTTATAAATTTACATGTACTCACCTGTAAGCATCAATTTAAAAAGTGTAAATGGTTCACTTAGCTTTTTAAACTAATATTTGTGAGTGTGTGTGTGTAAATGCATAAAAATCACATGACCAGAGGTTTATTCCCTTCTTTATATTACATACATAGTCAAATTCTACATAAACAGGCTATTTATTACAGTAAATTCAACATTTAATATTTATTTCTAATCACAGATGGTTAAAAATAAGATTCTATCTCTCTTCTGCTATAAAATGAATAAGTTTATACAATTCTTTGGCAAGTTATATATCAGGCACACAATAGTTTAACATCCTGTTTTCAGCATGGTCTGCAAAATTTGGCTTGCATAATGATAAGCTCTAATGATAAATGATACACTTATACTTTTAAACTGATGCTTACAATGAGTGCGTGTAAATTCATAAAAAGACCAATGACTTGAGTTTTATTTCCTCTTCACTATATCAATAATTATATAAAATTCTTTCACTGATATGAATATAAAGCTACAACTTCTACACATATTCGCCTATTATTATAATTTAAATTTATTTATTAAACAAAATGAATGATTTAATTTTGCTACTTTGATATTGTTATGCAGTTTAGAGCATGGTGGTGATAATTCAGAGATAAAGGTTACAGGATTAATTCTTGGTTGAGTAACACATTGTTAAAACTCAATTGGAGTCTAAACTGTTTTAAAGTTAGATGACCTCAGAGCAATTACAAAAGTCCTATATTTCTAAGCATAAGTTGTCTTTATGCATTTTTTAGTAAATGATAATCAAAAGACTGACATATTATTAAGATGATTATGTTTCTTTAAAAAAACATTTAAGAATTTTACCTTATAGAATGTCAAGTTGACATATACATTTATTCTATATTCAAAGAGGGTTTGAACTCATAATTTCACACAACCCTCAACCATCCATGCTATCGCATATACTGATACACTTGATCACACAATGTCAAAAAGATAAATAATCACCAATATATGTATTTCGTGCTAATCCAGCACTCGTCAGTTGATCCAGATTATCATCTCCACACAGGTATACAATCAAAGCTCAGCTATCATTATAATAGCTAATCTTCATACTTTATTGGACAGGCTTCAAACCATTCTACCCCACAACTCTTCAGCCATCCATTTCATTGAAAATCTGATGATGGAATGCTCAAAGCCCACCTTAGTGCCAATCTTCTCATCTTACCCATGTTGACCACAAGTCATTCTGACCCCTCATGTACAGGACATAATCCATTTACAAACATATACAAGGGATGGGAAGACCTTACAGCACTTTATTTTGAAATAAGAATTTTTTTACAGTACATGCTTTTTCATATCTGCACTTACATATGTAATATATATATAGGGGTAAGCCTGTACTCCTAGAAAAAAAAACCATTTCAAAATAAAGTGCTGTAAGGTCTGCCCTTTCCTCGTATATGTATGTAAATGAATTATGTCCTGTACATGAGGAGTCAGAGTGACTTGTGGTCAATGTGGGTAAGATGAGAAGGTTGGGACTAAGGTGGGCTTTGAGCATTCCATCATCAGATTTTCGATAAAATGGATGGCTGAAGAGTTGTGGGGTGGAATGGTTTGAAGCCTATCCATTAAAGTATGAAAATTGGCTATTTTAATATAAGCTTAGCTTTGATTGTATACATGTGTGAAGATAATAATCTGGACCAACTGACGAGTGCTGGTTTAGCATGAAATACGAATATTGGTGATTATTTACCTTTTTGATATGTGTGTGATCAAGGGTATCAGCTGTATGAGATAGCATGGATGGTTGAGAGTCATGTGAAATTATGAGTTCAACTTCCCTATATATATTACATATATAAGAGCAGGTATGAAAAAGCCTGTACTATTTTTAATGTACAAAATAAATTATCACAAATTATTTTAAAATACTTTATTAAACTATACAAGACTAACTTTATTATATTTTTTTTAATATACTATTTATGTAGAGTTGATTTTAAAAACAATTTTACCAAACAATTTGTTAATGCATTTTCTTTTAATTGCATTTTGTTTATTTCAAAATAGGGAAAATTTTAAAATTGAATGGAAAAAGAAGCAAAAGTTATTTTTGAGCACAAATTCCAGTTGTTAGAATAAAAACTAATTATGGTGTGTACCAAATTTTGTGAATTTATCAGAAAATTACAGAGGACAAATTGTTTTTAATATAAAAAATCATTTTATCTTATTTTTGCTTTCAAGTTGTTTTTTAAATAAAGAATAATATCAAAAAAATGTATTATTATTTGTAATAGTCATAATATTAACAATATTAGAAGACCACTTCCTATAGATTAACAAATCCACACGTTAAAACTAATCATTATTGCTGTTACTTACACTCCTGTAATGACAATCACCTGAAAAAAATTTACAGAATATCTGCTGCATATTCAATTGTAAATAACTAATGAATATCATTTAGGGAACTTCATCTCGAAATTAAACTACTAGAAGCATAGCAAGTATATTAAGAATTCTACTTCAAGCATCAAGAAAGCTGTTTAAGAATTAATAAACATCAAAAATTAGGGGGTTTATACTTTTTGCACAACGAAAATATAATTGGTATTTAATGTCATCCTCAACTCTAAGAAACTATCCTCATTTAATAAAAGATTTTTTAAAAAAGCATGAAATTAAAGCACTAAAAACCTTATTCATTAAAATCACAAGGTACAATACCCTGCTAGAAAATATCTATGTAAGAGAAAACTTTCATTAAATTATATATGTTAAATATATATTTTATTTATTTATTTATTTTTACAGTTGCAAAAGTGCACTAGAAGAGCTCTACTCTATTTTTTTTTAATTTATTGTATTTAAATTTTTATATGATAAATAACGTATAAATTATATGTATTTGTTATATCTTTAAATAGTATTTTAAATATATATATATTACACAAGGATATTTTCCCATTGTGTACTAAAGTGAAATTACTTTATTGGTTTAGAACTCAGACTTTCACATGACCCTCAACTTTCCATGTCATCTAACATTGCTGACCACCTGATCATACACATGTAGAAAAAATAAATAATCAGCAATAAACGTATTTTGTGCTAAACCAGCAATCATCAATTGGTCCTGATTATTATCTCTGCACATATATACAATCAGTTCTCGGCTTTATATTAAGAGAACCAATCTTCATACTTTAATGGACAGGCTTCAAATTACTCCAATCCACAACTCTTCAGCCATCTATTTCATTGAAAATCTGATGATGAAACGTTCAAAGCCCATGTTATGTGCAAGTGTGTGTAAGCCTGTACAGTGTATTAATTTACATATTAAAACATAGTGCTTTAAAGGTCTACCCATCCATCACATATGTATGTAAATGGATTATTCTTCAGTACATGAGGATTCAGAATGACTAAATGGTCAACATGGGTAGGATGACAACCTTGGCACTAATGTGTGCTTTGAACATTCCATCATCAGATTTTCAATGAAATGGATGGCTGAAGATGTGTAAGTTGGAGTAGTTTGAAGCCTGTCTACTAAAAAATGAAGATTGGCTATCTTAATATAAAACTGAGCACTGATTGTATATATGTGTGAAGATAGTAATCTGGACCAACTGATGATTGCTGGTTTAGCATAAAATACATATATTGGTGATATCTTTTCTACATGTATATAATCAGGTGAGTCAGCAATATAAGATGTATGGAGAGTTGAGGGTCATGTGAAAGTCTGAGTTCGAATCCTTATATATTACATTACATATGTGCAGGTGTGTGCACACTTGTACAGGGTATTAATTTATTGCTTTAGATATTTTAATAATAAGCTAAAGATATTTGAATTAATGACTAAAATAGTATATATCTGGAAACATATCTTGATTCACTGTGAATATATATAACTGATCATGTTCAAGAACTATTCCATGTGTAGTATTGTTATATAGTAAAAAAATATTATTAATTATATCAGTAAATATTTCATTAAAAATTCAACATTGGTTCTACTTACTTCTTCTATGTAAATTATTCAAAATAGTGTGATTAAATAATATCTATATCTTTTTATAAGCTGGGATAATTTGTTTACACTGATGAAGTTCTCTACTTTTGGATTACAAAATATGTAAAATGTATGTGCAGCCATATGGATAATTGTTTTATCCAGAGAAGAAGTGGCATTCTAACATGAATATTTCTTTTCATTATATATATATATATATATATATATATATATATAGTTAGGAATAATATTTTAATCATTTCTATAAGTAAATACATGCACATACTATGAGGCCTGATAAAATATGATAATTATCACCAACAGTTTCTCCTTATTTTTATTTTTTCATATTTATTTGATTCACAATTCCCAGACTACTATGAGTAATACAATAAAAATATAAAGAGGTTTTGAACATCATAAAATCATTAACACATCATTTTCATTCATTAACAATCAACTGCATGATAAAATTCTCTCCAAGTTTAATCTAATTCTCTGATATCTAGAATTTCTTCACACTATACCAGAAAATTTCATTATTTCACTCATCCATCTTACACGTGATTGCTTTCTAGGTCTTTTATCTTGGGATCCATTTGAGATTTCAACTGATCATCTACTATCATCTCTTCTAGCAATATATACAGGTCAGCTCCACTTCAGTATCTTAATTCTTTCAATGATGTCAATAATATCTATTTGTTCTTGCACATGTATTCATTTTCAATAACTTTTTGCTAGTCCTAATACAAATATTTCCACATTTCATTGAATGATCTGAAGTCTCTAAATTTATCATCCAAGTAACCAAGTCTCGGATTC
The DNA here is from genome assembly GCA_028023455.1 of Epiperipatus broadwayi. Lineage (NCBI taxonomy): Eukaryota > Metazoa > Onychophora > Udeonychophora > Euonychophora > Peripatidae > Epiperipatus > Epiperipatus broadwayi. Next base: position 1,810,575 of record JAQFVV010000219.1, on the reverse strand, counting down.
ATAAGCAAAAATTGATAAACATATTTATTAATAATCTTTTTTTTTTTTCAAAAATGTAGTCATATTTCCTTTTAATATTAAATTATTTTATCAAAAGCACTTTATCCAAGTTTAATTTTATGATTAATTTCATCCATTATGTCTCCATCTGTGTAAATAATCTGTTCTTATCAGAAGTATATTTTCTTATTCTTCTCTCTACTTTTTTTTGCATATATTCATATATATATTTCTTATAATACTTCTGTCATATACATTTCAATGCAAACAAATTTTCTTAAACAACTTCTTTATTTTCCTGACAGTTTTAACTGCCCTGCAGTCATCATCAGAGCTACAATATTGAATGATATAAACATATAACCATTACTTCATATACATATAAAATACTGGGCAATCAGAAGATGTAATTGTAGGGCATAGTTTTGTTTTATTGTTCTTTATTATTATATAATTCTTTATAGAATTCTTCCACATATTTCATGCTGTCATTTCCCATCCTTTTTTCTTATTCCAGAATGCAGTTTCATATTAATATTAAGATGCTGCTTTAAAGTTTTGACACTTTTATTCTCTTCTATAGCTTTCCTTGCTAATTCAAAATCATTACTAACTATTTTTGTAACAATTTGTTTAAAATTCTAGAGATTCAATACTTCTTAATGGATCACTTTTATATTTTTTCATATTCCTTTTCTTTGTAAATTGTCCTGCCTCGGCAGAAAATTTATTGGTAAATTTCTGCTTTTTTGTACTAGCTATTTTTGTTGCCCTTCCTCTTGATTTTATATAAATCTATATTATATTCAAATTCTGTTAATATTTTGAAATGATTTGCAAGTTCTAAGTTAAATTCACTGGAATATTTCTAAAAGTTAAAAATATCAACTGTGAAAACTGTTTTTCATACTGATTTTTGTTCTCTAGTTTTGCATTAACATATATCTATCTTTCATCTTACTAATAAGTCATCACTTCCTGCATTGATTTTATTAAAACATTAACATATTTTCTATAGGTTAATATAAAATTCAACTCTGTTGTACTTTCATTTGTATGCTTCCACGTCCATTTCTGTTTAACATCTTTCTCAAAGAAAAAATTCATAATATATAGTTTTACATTTTCTGCAAACTTTATAGGTTTGTATCCTTTATTATTTCTATCAACACAAATAAATTTACCCACAGCACTTTCATCTTTCAATCATTACCAATTCTAAAATTAAAGACTCCTCTGATAACTTCAAAATGTTGTTTGGTCTGATCAAAGTCTTTTGTACATCCATATAAAAATCCTCTACTTCATCACATTGAAAACTTATGGCATAAACCTGAATTATCTAAGATATCTTACTTTTCATTAAGTTGAAACATAAATCTTGCCAGTCTGTCTGACAAACTATCAATGATATTGTTTTCCATTTTTTATATGTAATGAATCCAATTCCATTTGGGTTTCCAATATTTATGACTTGGTACATGTCACTTTCATCTTTTCATCTAACTTCACAAAGTTCATCAATGTCCCATGTAATATTACACAGATTTTCTTCCAAGTTGTCTAATCTTCTTAAATTGAAATGGATTTGTAATTTTAATTGCTTAAATAAAAGATTATCATTAAATAGTAGTTTGGATTTGCAACCAGAGGATTCTTAGCATCCTCTATCTTAGGTCATTAACTGCTGCCTTGGCTGATGAACTTCACAATTTTCTGAGAATAAGGGTCATTGTTTAGTTTTGTCCATCATGATTATGAATATCTATAATAAAAAAACAAGTTCTTTCATACACACACATTTATTTAACCTTAAAGAAAACTCAATTGATATTTCAGTTAAAAACTATCAGGCGAAAGAGAATAAATATCATGATGTTTCTTGATCTTAAATTTAAATGTAAAAAGTCAATAAACTCACTAATCTGGCTAATGTCTGGTGGTGAGCAGCCTATCCTTATTCATGTATTATATGAATAATCACAGACTTCCAAGCTCCTTTCAGCTAACCACTCTATCCTTTACAATGATACCCAAGACCACATTCATATGAAAAAATAAATGATCTCCAATATACATATTTTGTGCTGAACTAGCACTCATCATTTGGTCCAGATAATTATCTCCCATATATATATATAATCAGTGCTCAGCTTATATTAAAATAGTAAATCTTTGAACTTTAATGGACAAGTTTTAATCTACTCCATGAGCCTCTTCATTAAAGTATAAAGATTTGCTATCTTAATATAAGCTGAGCATTGATTATATATGTGTGTGGAAGATGATGATCTGGCCCAAAAGATGTTGTGCTGGTTCAGCACAAAGTATGTATATTGGAGATTATTTATCTTTTTCACATATATGTGGTCATGTGTGTCAGTTGTATAGGATAGAGTGAATAGTTGAAGGGAGTTTGAAAGTCTGTGTTCAAATGCCCTATATTACAATTAAATTCCAAGTATATTAATTATACTTGTATTTAAATATTATATGAATAATCATATAATAATAACCTCTGCAATGACAATATATATGAAAATTAACATATATACACACACAAATGATTAAAATTATATGTAATATATAGTATATATTATCATGATTATACAGGACAACTTTTGTTATCGTTTAAAAAATCTAATGAAATTCATTTACTATTAATAAAAGTTATTTATTTATTGCGCCTTAAATAAAAAATACTACTGTATTAATTATCTATCCAATATTCAAAGGTAAACTGCTTTTCAATTTTAGGTATAGCATTTGATTTCATGTGCAATTTGGTTTTTTATTATATATCATATACCAATACAACTGTATTTCTTGAAAACTCATTCCAATTCTGATACACACATATAGTATATTTCATTGAATCTTTATTAAATGATTTTTGAAATATCATTACTGCCAATAATACGTAGGTGAGGTTTCTTACTAGCGCATCTCTACATTAATGTTTCCTTTCTCTGTACACTATAAATCTAAAAATTTTATTATGAATCTTTTCATCAGCAAATTTTTTCTCTTTACATGAATTAATTTTTTAAAAGTCATTTGTGTGTGTGTGTTCAAACCAATCGGTTCTACACACTAAATAAATGCAAACTTTGCCTACTATGTCTTTGTTTCTTTAATTCTTTTTTGTGTTTGTTTGTATGTGTTTATTATTTTTGTATGCAAAACTTTAATTCTTGTGTTTATTCAACTTCTTTATGTTTTTAAGTAAATATATAAACAGAATATTTCAATATTTATTTTTACCGAATGAATAATTGTGTCAATATATAATATTGCCGTTTTATTGTGCTACGTGCCAATTAAACATTATTAACATTATTTCTCTGCGTCTCCGTTCATCTTATATTCATTCACAAAGCTATTCTTCTCGAATTAATTAATAATGATAAACAAGGGTCCCTTGAATATAAATAGAAAATGCAAACAAAAAAATCTGTTTGAAATATTTTATACATGAATATCATATTTATTTTTGATTCTTAAAACTCTTTGTGTTTAGCCGACATCTTTTTATTTTTTTACTATATACATAAAATTATTTAATTTTTCGCATACATAAATTCATATTTTATATAAGAGATACATTTGCTTAAATACATCTGAGCTAGAAATGATCTCTAATTTAATAAATGATTACTATTAATCATTAGAGTATTTATCTAAAGAGGTTAGTGTCAAAGTTGTTGTTGTTTTTTTTTGTAAATATTTTATTCTAAAATTTGGTTACAGCTTACGATAAAATTAGACATAAAATACATTAAATGGCATTCAGAGAAGTAGAAGTTCAATATTGACACATCTTGCATGGCACAGCTTATAAGGACGAATATGATGCATAGAGGCAAAAGAATGAGCCTGGGATTTAATATCATGGTAGCAAGTGACTAAGCTTGCATGTCTTGAAATGTACAAAGATAGTTCTAAACTTTTGTCCATGCAAAGCCACAGCTTTGTATAGGTGAACCAACCCTTCAGAATGGAAGTCAATGTCATAATACTCAGGGTCTGGGCAATAAGCTTGAGGAGTAAGGCAAATCATATAATGTCAAAGTTATGAGCGCAAAAAGTTTGACTCATCAATTGGTGATTAGATGATATAATATTTTATTTAATGTATTATCATATTATATGTTAACCTTTGTTAATTTTTATTACATAATATTTAAAAATTATTATAAACTATAGAAATTATTGTAAAATATGGAGACTGAAGATAATAACCAAAAACCAATTTAAAAAATAAAAGCAAACTATTCTTGTAAACATACAAAAAAATTTATTCCAAGTTCAACTATTGTCTTTATATTTGTGTTCATTTTATATTAATATTTTTATAATTAAAAATTGATATAAAAAAAATTAATAATAATAAAAAAAAAAAGAACAAATGAAATAAATTTGTGTTTGGTATATATTTTATTCATATACATATTTGCTTTTGCCCATCGTATTTTAAGAATATAGATTTAAATTAACTACTAAAGCTAATTAATTAACTAGCTCTGAGATGTTTATGAAATCGACTATTTAGCAAAAAGACACTTTAAAATTCAACTATAGTTTATTTCCCCTCTTTTCGTCCATAACGTAAGCTTGTGGTTAAACACCTGTAGAGGTCCCTACTATCGCATTTTACACGCATATTCTCGAGGTTATAGCCTCAGTAAATATTACTTACGTAATCAATGTGCGTTTAATAAAGTTATAATTAAAACTTATTATAAATTTGATATGTTGGACTATTTCCATCATATATCATTAAATGTTGAATGCCTAGAAAACTTTAAACTTTATTTAAACTTTTGAAATACAAACAACTGTTAGCAATAACACACATAGTGTTGCCTTATAATTCGATATTCAGGAAAATATAAAGATATGAGTTTGATTCCTATGCTATTATCGTCACTGTCATGCTAGTAATGTCTGAACAAGAGCAGAAAATAATACACTCGAAACACTGTGTAATCTATTAACTTGTGTTGTCTATTTGTGTGTTATTACTAACAGTTGTTTGCATTTGAAATGTTTAAATAATCTTTAACATTTTCTAGACATTCAACATTTAATGATAGATCATGGAAATAGTCCAAGATATTATTATAAACATGTCTATTTTTTTTTATTTTAGGTGAAAAAAAAAATTATTTATATATATAATGCTAAGAATTAAGAGAAGTAAAAATATTAAGAAATCTCTAAAGAAAATCAGTCCAAAAATTCAGTGCCAATTTTTTTTTTGATTGTTTATTAATGTTTTTTATAAACTTCTTATTGCTTTAATGATAGTTTATAATAAATATATGAAAGAATAAAAGCTACATGTAAGCCCTGTAATCTATTGTGATATTTTTAATAATAGTATGTAGGAGAATATACCTCAATTTTACATTTATTTAAAGCACCATTAATATGAATCCCTGGTTTCCAGGCTTTTTGAATTTGTGAACTTTTCCAATTTGAAGAATATATCTTTCACTTCCTTATTATAAACCCAAAGTTGCTAAGATAGTTATAAGCCAATAAGCTAATGCACATGTGCTTTGTAGATATCACTATATAAATGAATACTCCCATTTTTTCAAACACAAGATAAAGTCTTTGGGAAAAGATAGGATGAATCCATCTATCTTTTTGACTCAAATGTATATGTATGGGCAAATCTTAAGTGTTTGAAAATGAGAGTGTGAAGTTGTTAATTGATCACTTTAAATTACTTTTTTACTACGTGAAATTCTAGAAATTTCACAAGCGTCATTCATTCATGTAGTAAAAAAGTAATTTAAAGTTATCAATTAACAACTTCACACTCTCATTTTCAAACACTTCAGATTTTCCCATACATATACGTTTGGGTCGAAAAGATAGATGGGTTCATTCTATCTTTTCCCAAAAACTTTATCTTGCGTTTGAAAAAGTGGGAGTATTCATTTATATAGTGACATCTACAAAGCGCATGTGCATTAGCTTATTGGCTTATTTGTATTACAGTTTATAAAACATCGCACTATATAAAATAAATGTCTTGTTTACATAAGATAGTTATAAAAAACAGAATTTAGGTATATTAATTTTGTTGGTAATTTTTCACTATAAACGATTAAAAATCACCTTAGAAATTTTATTTAGATGATAGAAGTTTTTGAAAAATAAGTATTTATATTAATAGTATTCTATCTGTAATAGCATAAAATTATCAACAAATGTGTTTTTATAGACAGTTAAAAAATTAAATTAAAACTGTTGCTAAAGAAGACAATCTGTTTAGATTTTAGACAATCGAAAAGATAAATAGTCATCTGAGATAGATTATCTTTTAATAAGCTCAAATAGAAGGCAAATACTACTTCAAATTTTTTTATTACATGTATAAAAAATTTCAACCACTTCATTGAAAAATGAATTTAAATTATAAATTAGTCAAATTAAAGTTCATGTTTCATTTTAGGTGATGCTGCTGTTACAATAAAATATTGCAGACACCCCATAATATTACTGTCAAAACCTTGTACCCCAAATATCAATAAATGGTTTGATGCATAAAATAATCAATTAACATCAATGCATTGTTAGATGGAATAGTGGGATATTACATTAAATATGGAAGTGAAGATATCATAAGTCACATTAAAACCCTTAAAACATCACATGATCACCATTTCATATGCTTACACAGGCTGTTAATAACAATAGAAAACTCTCCATACCATAGAGATCTAGGTGTACTGCTCTCAAATACAGGGATCCTCATTGATGAGAGTCATCTAGAAAATAGTCTGGGGATATTAGCTGCATAGGCACTAGATAGGAATTTTATGTGCAAACCTTCCTACATCCATTGATTACAAAGGCTTGCACTTGGTGGCATTACTATATGGAGAGTTTGCTATTGTTATGCCTCACATTAATAAAATTAATCAAATATTGTAAGAATAATAACAAATTTTTTCTTTAAAAAGAAAGATGACTAAAAATAGATTCCTGAGACCTCTCCTAAATAAAGTTCTTGATTACTATAACACATTTTTTCTACAAGAATAATATTCATGCCCCACAAAATATAAAGAATTATCTTCATCTTATTTTAGCATCATCTATTTTAAATATGAGTAATCAATGAATACCAGATAATATAAGGCTATAAAATTCCTATCTCCAAACTAGTTTTTGTCTTCATTAATGAAATTTCAAATATGAATTTATACTCATCTGATGCCCATTGATCACTCAAGTTTACTCTAGAGTAGGGTGAAAATAACTTTTCTTGGAAGGCATTATAGTGTAAAATAAAGATAGCTGCTCTTGGAAGCATAAGAATCATGTGATATTGTTGAAGATAGAATAAAGATCGCACTTATAATTATTTGTATTGTTTGGTTACAGATTTTCTTTTTTGTTGTTTTTTATAGAATGAGATTGTAAAAAGTCATTAAACTTTTCTAAAGACTTCAATAGTATAAATCAAATGACTTTATTTACTGAGGAATTTGTAAAAATTTGAGCACTGGAAATGCCAGAAATGGAATCTATCCAAGGACCTTATGCTCCAAAATCAGATCCTCTACCATTGCATTAAATTATGCAAGACACTTAAATTACAATAAATAACTATATTATAGTTAAAGCCAAAAAATTTGAAAAGTTTTCAAGTAAATATTTCACTCAGAAGAAAAATCTATACAATTTTGGCACATACATGAGGATTTACAATAGTCCTCTTCTTACATCTATATCATCTGCCATTTAATTTTCAATCTTCCCATGGATTCCTGAAACCAGCAATAATAGAAAATCATATATAATATACATGTTTAACACATATACACAACAATGACACATTTATTTAATTTGTAAATAATATATGCAATATACATCAACAAAAATAATTAAAAAAAAAAAATGAATGATGTAATGACCATAATGACTGACCAAATGTGCAATATGAAATATAAAAAAACTTCTGAATAATATATATATATATAGAGAGAGAGAGAGCTCACAAATAAGCTCTTAACAAAATTTGCAGAATATCCCCAACCCCAGACCAGTTTCTGCTACTGGCTTCCTCAGTCAGATGCTAGGATATTGATTTCTTTGTAATAATAGTATTGTTCATAATATTACTCATACAGATGTGAAGGCATGGATGTGAAATTGTGAAATTTACGTATTCCAATTTGTAAATTTCTATTTTTTTTTTTTTTTTTTAAACTGTGGATGAAAAAAATTGTAGATGATAAATCTTGAATTTCTAATTTTTTGTTTAAAATCCTCTTCTAAATTATGGGATGTTGAATGTATGAATGACGAGTTCACTGATATGGGGAAACTACTGGGTTCAAAATGTTTTAGATAATAGGCAAATCTAATAAGTTTGATTATATAAAGAGCAAAGACGAGACTCTCGTCAGAATAAATTTCAGAGCTATTCATTTATATATTTAATTAGTTTTCAAACATATCTACATTTGTTACATTATTGATTATATAATTGTTGATAATTACAAAAAGAAATTGTGATGGGTTGTCAGATATAAGTGATTAAACTGCTCACTATGTATGGGTTAATAGATATGGTCAACATACAACAAAATTCAACATCTACAACATTATAATTTAAAAGTTTATTTTTATTTTAACTAGATAACATAATTTCCAGACTCAATCTCTTTGGGGTATTGAACTATAGATTGTTAATAGTGAACAATAACTAAAACAATCAGAAAATAACATTTGATAAAATTAACAGTTATTTTTGCCAGTAAGATATGATAAAGGAAAATAGTTGTTTTGGATTTCAATGCTGTCAAATTAATTTTTCCTTAATAAAAGTGAAATACCCATTAACGAAAACTTAATAAGATAAATAATGATAATACTTAGGAATTCCAATCTGGTAAACCGTAGCCTTTCTTATTGGAAGATATCTATTTGAAAAAGTATCTTTCTTATTGGATACTAGTTAACAGTAATTAACAAAGACAAATAATGAATATATCAGCAAATGTTGGTTTCATTCTAAAAGATGTCTTTACATGTTTTAACAATTCTAACTATATAAGTTAATAGTTACTTACAGATATATTTAAAATGAAATATTTAGTTATAATTGTAATTAACCTTGTAAGTTGTTCTCTTTGGAATACTTGTTCATCATAGTTTACTGTAATGGAAGAGTGACAGATTTAACATGCCATAGTTGATTGAAACTAAATTCAATCATTTCCAATTCTCAAATATCAGATGATCTCTTGGGTAATAAACAATTCAATTATTTTTTTGAAAATAACATAATGACTTCAAAAGAAAAAGTATTTTTAGTGCTTTTTTTTATAATATTTGGAAATTTAATCTTAAGGAATAACTAAAATGATGTAATATCTGTTGTTATACATTTTAATTGCAATACTCTATCATTTCTTATTTCTATTAATTACACTCTTCTGAAACATTTAAATTTACAGACATACATGCACTTAAAACAAATAGATTTCTCACCCAATCCAGAGATTTTATGGCAAGTGTAAGTGCATAAAACATTTTTCAAAATTTGTATATAATACATTTAAGTTTTTACTAAGGCACTAAACCTAAAGCATGTGCAGTTGAAAATATGATGATAAGGACTAAAATGTGATGATAAGGACCTCTACAGGTTTTAACCATAAGCTTATGCATTGGAAGGTCCCTACCTTCACATTTTCAACCACACATGCTTTAAGTTTAGTGTCTTAGTAAATATTACTTACGTAATCAATGTGTGTTAAATAAATTTATAATTACATTTAAGTTTGTAAAATTTATTCAATAAGATTTTTATCCAATTTAGATCTTTTCACTAATTCAAACATTTCTATTGCATTTTCTCTTTTAATACTTTTCTTCCAGAGCAGTAATTTTTTCTCTGAAAGCATTAATTTTGACTGTAGACATGAGAATATTTTCATAATTTCCCTCCATGCTCTTTTTAAGTGTTCAAATACTGAAAAAATCTGCAATAAATGCAACTTGATTACACTAAAATCTCATCACAATGTAAATCACCTATTATAGAATGTTAATTATCTTTCTCAAGGATATCATTTTATTTCTATAGCTACATATGAAAAGCATTAATTAAGGAAAAATAAATCTGGAAATAATCTTGATTGCATGGCCTACAGTTTCATCTAGGACTTTTTATAATTCAGGTAGTGGTTTTGATACTAGCATTTATCTTTGTAGAAAACAGCATGCAAAAATAATTTTTGATTCTTTTTTTGTGCATAGGTAATAAATCCTTTTACACTTCCAGATACACATGATGTTTTATCCATACAAATACTTATGTAGGAATACCAAGACAAGTTGTTGCAATTGAAGTAGTTATCAATCAAATAGAAAATATCTTAACCCTTTGTTGTTGCTTAGAGTAGTCAACAAAATAAAAATTGTTCTATTTCTTCTTTGCAAACAAATCTACTGAGTGCTAAAAGTTGTGGTTTATTATTGACATCAGTAAATTAATTTAATTGAATTGCACACATGTTTACTTTTTTGAGTAAGATATTACTTAAAACTGTATATTTTCAGATAAAGTCTTAATACACTGAGAAATTATATTATCTGAGAGTAGATTTTTAAAATTTCCCTTTTGGATTCATCTCCAAACACTGTTTTTCAATTGTATAGCAGGCCAGTAAAATAATTGATTCTGAAATTGTATGAGATTTCACTTTTCTAGCTAGAATGACTGCAATTTGCTTCTTGTGCATTACTTGATATTGCTGCATGTTTCACTGACATTTTTGCTAGTTTAGTATTACTGGGTGCAAGTTATCTGAAATATTCCACTGGCTTTTTTAGACAAGTGGGAATATCTAGATTGTCACCATCTATTTAATTCTCTAGAAACCATAGTTTCATTTACTAATGTTTTGCACAAATTATGCATGCCAAGACATGGATTTCCTTAACTACATATGAAACCAAATGATAAATAATTTTTATTATAGTGACAAATAATTGTTTTTAATTTGTTTGCTAATATTTCTCAAATAAAAATTTGTCTATTTTAATTGAACATTATGTAATACAAATAAGAACTGCTAAATCAAAATAATAACAAATCATATCTTTTTTAAAAAAATACAGGTGTTAATTAAACACATTTGAAAAATTTGAAAAACAAAGATTTTCAAGATAATTGTACCCAACTACTTCACTATTTCAAATCTAGATAGAACTATATGGCATATTCAGTTTGAGCTATATGCCATCACTACTGTGTGCATATCAAAGGATTGCTGACTCAAAACATTCTTATGTAAGCTTGCCATAACATGTTTTTATTCACTTTAGATGTTTTCAACATATATCAGTGTTCATTGACAAGTCCTTGCCAAATTATGTCATCTATGGATACGTCACACGACCTCATTTTTCAAAGCTACAAACCACCCACTATAGAAATAAAGCAGTGTTAGGCATATATATATATAATGTATATATTTATGTATTACAATAACTATATACTCATGCTTTGGATTTCTTTCGAAAATTATTTAATTAATGACTTTTAAAAAAATTTATGACACACCTAAAGATCATTTCATAGCACACTAGTGTTATGGCACAATTGATAATCATTAATTTATACTTTCAAAATATATTAAACTATTATTTGTAGAAAATAGTATAGAGCAGTATACTAAGTTCTGTGTTCTATACTAATCTATTACTAATAGTTTAATGTATTTGGGAAAATATAAATGAAGTTTGAATTTTTTTCTAAAAAAAAAACATTAAACAATTTATAATTATAAATTTATTTAAACGCACATTGATTACGTAAGTAATATTCATTAAGGCTGTAGCCTCAAGCACATGCGTATAAAATGCGATAGAAGGGACCTCTACAGGTCTTAAACCACAAGCTTACTCTTTGGAAGAAAAGAGGGGAACCCTTCAACTGAAACGCAATCCATTATTGCTATCATCACAAACTTTCAGTTGAACAATTCTATACAGTTTTTTTGCAGTGAAAGATTAAATAAATGTTTGCACTCCTATGGTGTTTGTAAATACTGTTTAAATTTTTGCTGTATATATATATGCATTCAAATAGAGATTTATAGATGACATTTGTTTTTTGCAACTAGATCTTTTTAACTGTTACCAAAAAAATGTATCAGTTATGAAAATAGTTTTGAAATATTATTATTAGTAAAATATTTTTTTTAAAAAAAAAATCCTGGTTAACACTGTCATATATATAAAAGTTCAATAATAAATCAAAACAGTTTAAGAAATGATATGGAATTAATCATAAAAAGCGTTGGTGGCCAAGTGGTTAGCACAGCTGCCTCCCGGCGACGCTTTGACACATTAAAAAAAAAAAAGTAGTTTATATGAAACATATTTGGAAACCTAATTTGGAAATAAACAGCAATTTTAAAAACAGAGATGCAGAAAAAAGTAGTATAAATATAAAGAAATGATTATAAATCCAGTAATAGCAATGTTATTTAATTGTAAGATTAATTTCCCATGAGATCAAACAACATTAAATGGACATATTTTTTTCCACTTAAACAAAAAAAAGTAATAATAATCTAAAAACTTTTGCTCATCAGTACGTTACTATTTGCTGAGCGAATTGCTCACTAGGGGAGGGGGGGGTAAACATAATCAGAACAAAGAACAAGAAAATGCAGAGAACAGCCATGTCCTCTAAAAAGTGAAATGAGATCAGAAAGTTCTGTGTATGTGTGTGTTTGATCATGGTGGGAGAAAAAAATGGATCGCTGTTTATAAACAATGATATCAAAGGTGTTTGATAAAAAAAACACGTTAAATATGACAAAAATAACATAATAAATAATTCGCAATTATAATACTTCTTTTCACCTTATAATGATTTAAATATCTCTATAATTCAGAGGAGAAAGGCATTTTTATAACTTAATTACAAGTATTTTTCTAAACATTTTCAAGTCATTAAACAATTACTTGATGGTTAGTAATTGAAAAATATGTCACTCAAATGTTAAATATTTTTTGATATTATTTTTTAATCAATCAATAAATAAAACTTTCAACTCGAATATCTTGTAATGCAAAAACTAGAGTAATTTTCCACTTTATAATTCCCCATGTGATGGCTCAGAAGATAACTAACTGTTGATTACAGGAGTTAATTAAACAGATGCATAAATTCAAGTAACATTAACAAAACATAATATTAAAAAAAAATTGATTTTAATTTTTAAAAAGCTATCATTCAAGTTTCTTTTCGCTCTTTTGATAATTTATCTAAAATAATGTTTAATCAATATAATTAAGATAGTTGCAATCAAATTATATAACAAAAATAAATAATTTTAAAAATATATATAGAAAAACACGTAGTTTATATAACAGCAAATTAGTTACATAATAATAACATAAATATTGTAGATATAATGGGATAATAGAAATTATTTATTTTCATATATATGTTTAGTTAATTTATTTTAATAGTGTAATTTTGTGTGGCTATTCTAAAGTTTAAATTAATTCATAAATAATACCTGGCTAAAAAAGCAAATATGGATATTCAAAGCGGTCTTTTTAAACAATATTACGTGATAAAGATTTTATAGTTCATAAAACGTTTAAGCACCACCGAAAGTATTAGCACTGGAATCGATCCAAGAGTCTTATACTTGAGGGCCTGGTATTCTTCCATTGCAGTAAACCAATAATAATAATAAACATATGGTTTATAACTTGAGAATTCATAAGAAGGTCAAGCATTGGAAATGACAAAAACGGTCCTATGATTCATGACCTTGAATTCTCGAGTTCTCCACAAAACCACACAGAAGAATATTATATGATCATTTTATGGCAATTTACTAATATCATGAAAACACTTTCCAATCACCTAATCCAATATTTTCTAAATTAGACCTCAAGCCTCTTAAATTAACATCTGCCAGATATGAAAAAAGTGGTTTCATAAAAATATCTAAATGGATAACATAAAAATCCCTGATTCCAGTATTTATTTTTTTGTTTCACGATTTTTTTTTAGAATACAAAAATATATCTTTGTAATTTCAAACTTTATTAATACAGAAAAAAACATGCAACTTATAGCAATTAGCCTTATTAATTTATACACATTTACTATGGATTTGTACGGGTGTGTATTTTTACATGTGTGTAACCCTAATTTATTTATTAATAACTGAAACACACATGCTTATTATATAGATATAATAAACATCTCCATACTTCCCCATTCTTTTTAAATACATATAAATAAAGATATAATAAAAGACAAATGACCCCCAAGATGCATTTCGTGCTGAACCAGCACTCATCAGTTGGCCCAGGTCACAATTTGTCATATATATCTTTATTATATGCAAAGTATTTATCTAGAGTAAATTGTTACATTTTCATTTATCATTGTCAAACTTCCTCGCCTCACAACTTTGACGCCGTCCATTTCAGATAAATACATTATATACCTGTGTTTATTGTAAAAGATTAACCTTATATTTTTATAGAAGTTTCTGAGTAACAGACATTCAAATTAATGGAATTCTATTTATACTTGTTATTTTCTGAAACAAACTCTTTCTGTGATGACAAACATAAAACCAATGAAATATTAGATAAATAATCTTGAATGAAGTCTTTTTTTCTTTACCATTTATATCCTATGTAAAAAAGGAAAAAATTTAAAATTTAACCCAGCTATCATTAAACTTGAAGTCTTTATAAAATTTAATTGATAAATATGTTGTTTTTTTCCATTCTCTTTTCAAATACAGTGATAATGACATAATTATCACTACCAACTATGGCAATGGTTCCCAACCTTGGGTACATATGCTTCCAGGGATACAATCAATAATATTTAGGAGTAATGAATAAGAGTGGGAAAAAACATGTACATTTGCTAATTAAGGTAATATAAGTTGTTTTTTTACATAGTCTGTGGTATATTTACTTGAATTTATTATATTCTTTGAGTTTTGAGCTTAAGTATATATACATTATCTATTTATCATATTCCATTGCCTTTAGTTTCTTTTACTGAATTATTTATTTACAAACTATAAATTAAAATAACAGCAATTACAATAATTATAACAGTTTAAATTAATAAAATATTATAATCTAAGAAGAGAGATTACCAAAGGCTATGCATATGTAAACCAAATAACTACAGAAACAATTGGCACCAAAAATATAAAATAGTTAAAAGTTTAACAAAATAAATAGAGTTCTGAAGTAAGACAGTTAATATAAAAAAATAAATAAGAATACTTAAGTTTTAAAATCAAAATTCATCATTAGCTATAAGACTATTTTAATTTCTGAATAAACAAACATCAAAATGAGAAACAACAAAAAATGAAAATTTAGAAGATTGTAATCAAAATTGCTATGTATATCATTAGACGATGCCAACATGGTTGCACAAATACATAATCACATTGTCATAGTTAGTGAAAATGATCAATAAAATAAAAGACTTACAACAGGGTATGCATTAACCCAAGCAACTGAAGTAACATATAAGAAAATGTACCAAAAAAAATAATAAATTGTGAAACATAGGATGAATGACTGCCCACAAATAATAAAAAATAATTTTTAATCAGAACCAGAAAAATATTGCACCATATAAGAAATAAAAAATTATTTTATTAACTGCAATAAATATTTTTAATAAACTATGTAAATTCTCATTTTTATTAATTTTATACAAAATAAATACAGCGTCTTATTTCTGAACAATTCATTTTGATGACTAGCATACTATTTTATTTCTTAGTACACATTATTTCCCATATTATTTTTTTCACAAATTTTTCACTATTGTTGTTTTACAATTTCTCAATAAGATTAAATACATACCAGATGCTTAGTTACTCAGGATCATGTGACATATGAGCATTGACAGTAATTATACTAAAATTTTTATCCAAGAGCTTTACATCCATCATTGTATTGTTGTGGTAAACTGGACTTGGAAACACTTTTCAACAATTAAACTGCATATCATTGCAACAATTTTCACATCATGGATTTAAAACTAGTGCAGTAATCTAAATTGTTATTTGTAAATGATGTGAAATCATTGTGTATTTATATAATTTTTTTTTTTTTAAATGTTTTACAAAAAAAGATCTGCATTTGGTCAAGGCCTTAAAAAATTAAAATAAGTTGATTTGGGTTTATTTTAAATCATCTACCCTGTTCGCAAAAGTGATAAGATTACTCTGTAATATCAAAACCTTAGATCCAGCTATATATCTATTACAGTCATATAATGTTCACCTACTTCATGATGTAATAAACTTACAGTAACAAGAGCAGATTTTTTTAAATGCACTGAGATGTTAAAATATTTCTATTCTATAATGAGAAAAGATTACTTATAGTTTCTGAAATCAAAAACATTTTTCGATATATATATAAAAATAGATAATTGTAATGCCAGTTATATGTAACAGTAAAAATGACACACTCCAAGCACTATCAATATCAATAATAGACATGCTCTCTATTTATATTCACAATGCTTGAAGTGCATCACTTTGACAATTATATACATCAACAATATATATATATTTAAATATATGTATATTGTCTATACTAAACTTAATGTAATTATAAAGGACTTGAATTCGAACTTTCAAGCTCCCTACATCTATCCAATCTATCTTATATATATCTTGGAATCATTCATCTTTTACACCTGTGTTGTCATGTCTATAAGTTGTATAAGATAGATTGGATTGATGTAGGGAGCTTGAAAGTTTGAGTTCAAGTCAATTATATATATATACTAATATATGGAGTATCTGAATTAAGTTCAGGCCCATATGATTTTTTCAGTTGGAGAGCTGACTTTAAAGACATGTAGATGTCTAAAAGTTTCAGATCTTCTTCTAACAATTATCTTTTAGATAAATGCTTTGCTTGAGTTTGTTTTTTAGATCTAATGTCCCAACTCCTCACTGAAGAGACTAGGTGAAACCGGTCTGGGGATGGGGACAATCAAGATAAAATGATTTGAATGTTCTGGTAGTAGTTTATCATAAATAAAAAAAAAAAAAGCTTTTAGAGTTATTAGCACGCTCTTAATTTTACATATTTGTAAGTGCAAGCTATATATAAGTCATGTGACATCTGACTTGTTATTATTAATATATATATATATATATTGAAAATGTTAAAATAAAATTTGATTTTTAATGAATTCAATAATGGTATTACAATTTTATCTGTGACTGCCAAATGTCTTGGATTTAGTTTGTGCATTTAATATTAATCTACTCTGGACAAATATAGTAATAATTAGTTATTTATTAGAGTAAATATATCATTTTAGTCCAGATATAAACTACTTAATTAAAGATTAATTTATCTATTTTTATTAAATACAATCACGATATCATTAATACAATTCCATTATATTTTCCCCGATATGGTATCTTAAATATTCACAACTTTTTTATTCCATCACACTTAATTGAAAGCTATCTTTCTTCAGATGCCATTATTCATGTTTCAAATGAAGTTTACAATAATATCTAAATATGACTCTGCCAGAAAGAAGGATGCATGGAGAATTTTTTTTTATATTAAGTCATGGATTACTACAATAATAATGAGACATTATAAAAGATCTATTCAAAAACAGTAAGCAATTGAGATGTTAACATCCTTTTCCTAACCTAATATTTTCCTTTACTGGAGCACTGGTTTCCATAATACTTGCTCTTTGGTGTATTTGATGCATCCTTCTATATGCTCCACCCCACTTTCATTTTAGCATTCAAAAGTAAATATGAGTACAAAGTTAAACAACATTAAAAATGGAGATTTTGATATAATTCCAAAAAATATATAAATGAATAAAAATTATAAAAAAAATAATGTGATAAACTCTGATTACTCATTTAAAAAATAATTAAATGTTTTATTGCTCAGGGGTTCATACAAAGTTCAATATCTGGAAATGTCAAAACTAAAGCCATGATCCATGCATCTTGAACTTTAGAATCCACAATTCTATCTTTTCATTATGCCATACAAGGCAAAAAAATAATCAAAAGATTTATTACTCAGGA
Organism: Epiperipatus broadwayi; assembly: GCA_028023455.1. Classification (NCBI taxonomy): domain Eukaryota; kingdom Metazoa; phylum Onychophora; class Udeonychophora; order Euonychophora; family Peripatidae; genus Epiperipatus; species Epiperipatus broadwayi. The sequence goes on along the minus strand of JAQFVV010000219.1, from coordinate 1,792,435 downwards.
GTTCATAAGAAGTTTGAGCACCAGGAACTGCAGTCAAGACTATTTAAAAAATGCATATGTCTTTATTGCTCAGAACTTTACAAAAAGTTCAAGCACTAGATCTGTGAGTGCCAGAATTGATCCTGGCAATCCCAAGTTTGATGTTTTACCAACTGTACTAAACTTTACAGGGCTACAAAAGCTTGTGGTTTATTACTCATCAGTTCATAAAATGTTTAAATGATAGACCTGTGAGCACCAGAATCGATTCTGGGACCTCCTGTTCCCAAGTCAGATGCTCTACCAATGATTTCAAACCACCTAAGGCCAAGACAATGAATCTTCTTGAGCTTCAGATTCCACTACACTCCTACTACCTAAATCATTCATGGCTAAAAAATAACTGATAGTTTACTACTCAAGTGTTACTGCTGTATCTTTAACTTAAATTCCCACTTATATAGGCCACTCTGATGCATTTTGATTTGAGAGCATGAAGCTGTTACTCTCTTCAGTTCTTAAGTTCATTATTTCCTTCACAAATTAACTTACGTGAAAATCTTGTAATTTACAGTGAGGTAACATTACGATATTTTCTAATGGAAATATAGAAACTGACATAATGTTCTGATTATTTATTAAGTGCATAAACCTCTATCATATGTGGCTTTATTGTTTGTTTATAATAGTCCAATGATGTAGTTTTTTGACTATAGAGGGATCTCTCAAACCTCAATGCAAGATAGCAAACTTTATAAAGATAAGAATGACTGACTTACCTTTAAGCTAAATTCTCACTTAAATAGGCCAACCTAAAGCATCTTGATTTGAGAGAATGTGTTACTCTCTTCACTTTTTTTAAGTCCACTATTTCCTTCACAAATTAACTTATGTGAAAATCTGTCGATTTACAATGAGTTAGCATTATGATCTTTTCTAATGAAAATATAGAAACTGATGTAACATTCTGATTATTTATTAAGTGCATAGAAAGTATGTAATTAAATAAAGGCTTTAATCTTTATCATATGTGGCTTCAATGTTTATAATAGTCCAATTATGTACTTTTTGAATTATAGAGGAACCTCTCAAACCTCAACACAAGATAGCGACATAAAGATAAGAATGGCCATCTTATTTTTATAAAGTCATTATCTTGTGCTGAGGTTTGGGAGATTCCTCTATAGTCAAAAAAATACATCATTGAACTATTATAAACATTGAAAGTGCATATGATAATGGTTAAAGCCTTTCTCTATTTAATTATTCAAGAGTTTGTGAAAAATTAAATTGTTGGCAGTGACAGGGCATATCTATGATCCATTGATTCTTCATCAAAAAGTTTGCCATTCTTTCATTATACCATACTACATAGATTTTGTTACTTATTATTGTAAAATCCCATATTAGACAAAGTGTTTTTATTTGTTACATTATTGGACTATTTAAATATTTTGCTTTCATGCACATTTTTTTATACTCTTGAAATTTAAATTGTATTTCTAAAGTATATAAAATCATCATTATTTCAAAATGTGAATGACTTAATCTTTGATGAATTGATTGGGTGACACGTGAACCTTCATTTAATTATCAACAGTTGTAAATCGTTACAAAATCTATTTACATAATTGATACTATATACAATTTTAAAATTACTTAATAGTTGGTGTTTTTAACTGATTTTTATTTTTCTCTCTCAGTCTGTTCGGTTGATTTATTCATTGCCATTTGAACAGTTGAGATGAGAGTGAAAATACTTGATTAGTTTTATCATTTTTCTATTTATTTTATTTGAAAAAGAAATCAGATTTTCTATAAAAACCTATCACATATCATGATTTAAAAGAAAGCAATAAGCAATGATCAATATTAAGCAACTTCCCAATTCTTTATATTTTTAATGATACTCTAAAAAATCAATAACGATGGTTGGTGACATTGAAAATTTTCATTTAAATGATGTTTATAAAATTCCATAACATCAATCAATACATCCATCAACTTGCTGCATGTGATAATATAGAATCTATTAGTATAAAATAACATCTTCATTGTATTGGACATATGAAACTACAAACAATTCAAGACTTCTTAAAAAATATTTTACAGTGAACTTGAGCAAGGTTTTCATGGGATAGAAAGATACCATTTAAGTTCTAAGGACTCCCTCAGAGAGTATAAAGAAATGCAATATTGATTGTTTTCATTGGTAAAATATGGCTGAAAATTGAATACACTCAAGAGCTACAATTAGATATGCTATTGAACTCTTTTAGAAAGAAACATCTGTGACAGGAGGCAAAACACAGCATTGCAAAATATCAATTAAACAGAACAATGGACTACTGTATTCTATATGTGGTGATATTTGTGAGTCATGGATTACAAAACTCATCTCTGGTATATATTTTTTTCCTTTTGAAGTCAGAGTGGCATAATCATCTACTGATGATCATGATTATAAGCAGTCAGTATAATCTATGAAATTGACAATGGTTGCCAGTAATATTCTTTTAAAATGATCAATGACGATTAATGATACTCTAAGTAATGATAATTATCGATATTCTAAAAAATCATTAATGCTTATTAGTGCTACTTTAAGAAGTCAATAATAACAGTAATACTTTAAAAATTTAACAGTTGTGATTACTGATGCTACCAATAATCAATGGCATACTAAAAAAGTCATCATCGGTAATAATCAGTGATATTTTAAAAAAATGAATTCAACCTTTTGCATTGTAACATTTTTTGTGGCATTCCCCTAGTGATTGCATGGATTATATTTCCAACTTTATTTTAAGATTAAAATTTTATTCTGTATTACATATTAATAAATTATATTTGATTTAATAGAAATATAAGTTTACAAACAAACAAACACTATCTGTAAAAATAATATTTCAATTTTAAAAATATAGTGAAAAAAAATAATAAGAAAAAATACATAGCCAGCTTTCTTTCTTATACAGTGATAAAAAATAAAAATAATAAAATATTTATTTAAATTTCAGTTCTAAAATTTGAATAAAATAGTGCTAAGTCATCATAAAGCAACGAAATTATGTTGCAAAATGTAAATCTGCACTTATAATTATGAAAATATGATAAAATTCTCTACTATGGTATTTGTGAAGATAAAACCAATTGTAATTTTGTTTTTGACCATTATAATATTTTTCTTGATTTATTTTCTTAAAAATAAACACTTTTGAATGAAATAGAGGTGTAATCATTAATATTTTAATTTTTAAAAAAATGCTATAAAAATCTTTTGCAAAAATAATCATAAATATTTAAATAAACTACAGAAAATATAACATTTTTTCTTTCCAAGAAAAACACAAAAAAGTGATTGTAAGTATTGTTGCATGCACTCTTGAAACCATAGAAAAAGAATCCACCAGTTTGTTGATTTATTTGTATTAATTTTTCTGTACAATACTGACATTTTCAAATTTTTTTAATGAATAAATCAATGTATATTTTAATTCTAGTTTGTCATTAAATGAATGCAAATCTAATAAAATAACTCTATGGATAGCCATAAGAGTGAAGGAAAGTAAATGACCATAATACTAGGAATACTTTAAGAACCAACACAAAAAACCACTAAGTTAATAGTACTTAGCAATACTCTATGATATCAATAATAGCCATTAGTGATATTCTAAAAACCAACAAGGGTTAATGATATTTCTAATTTATAAAAAATAATAATTAGTGATACTTTAAAAAATCAACAATAGTAATTCACACAGAGGCTAACTCTCCATACAGTAGCACTACCAGTGCAAACCAGAGTAATCAATGGATGCAGGAATGTTTGTGCATAAAATCCCTATCTAGTGCCTACTCATCCAATATCCCCAGACTGGTTTCCAGCTTGTGATTTTCATCAGTGAGAAACCTTGGATCAGAGAGCATTGCACTTAGATCTTAGGATCTAATGCAACCCTCCAGCAGCCACTTTTTACCTTAGTTAATGTTATTGTAAGACATCTACAATGGTGGTCAATGATACTTTAATAAACAATGCTAATTAGTCACACTCTATGAAATCATAAGCAGGGGTTACAAATAACCTCATAAATGAAAAATTACAGGTAGGGATAATCTAAAAAATCAATAAGAATGGTTAATTTAAAAAATTAACAATAGTGATTAACAATAATTAAAAAAATTATTAATGATGATTAGTTATACTCTAAGAAATCAATGGTGGTGGTTAGTATCAGCTGGTGTCAACTTGCAAAAATGTCTAAATATGACATTAATAAAAAATTATTGTTCATATTTATTAATTTTTATATGTTAACTACCTTATGTTTTTAAAAATAATGTGTTTTTCAATTACCCATTCTACAATTTTTTCCAATAATAACTAATGTTTAGTTTTAATTTTAGAATACCTTGAAGCTTGTAATAATTGTCTGTTTAGTTTTCCACAAAGTGAAGTAATTAGATTTAAAAAAAGTGTTATAATCAATAGATAATGATTATCATTGTTGATAGTTTGGCATTGCTTACTGATACAAATTATTATTAATACTAATATTAGACATTAAAAACTTATGTTTAATTGAAACATCAGCATCTTTATATTATAACCTACACTCCCAAAACTGCTCATATACATTACATGAGCGAAATGCCCAGGCGCCAGTTCTATTAATGAATAGAACAATATAACAAGATATATAATACAAAACTATTATCGAGACTCTAAATTTAAGTTTATGTTCAGCTCAGCTCAGTGGGAGGCTATAGGCAGTTCATAAGATATATGATGATAAATAAATGAAAGAAGAAATATTACAAACACTAAATATAATGTAAATCCTTTTATTAATTAATTGTATGATAAAGAATCATGTTTATCGATACAGTCTATTAAAATATGCTTTAAACTTAATTTCTTCCTTCATCCAAATATAACATATATCAGCTTGCTATAATTATAATACTAAACAATTCTATGACTTGGCATATCACAATCTAAACATCTACTTTAATGCCAATCAAGAAATAAACAATAAGATCTCAGGGAATTTAACAAACACAGTTGAATTAAATAAACTACATTGGCCCATAAATTATAATTTTAAAGTATGATAAAAATGTAATGAAACAAATTGGCTAAAATATTCCACTGTGTTTCAATAATAAGATAATGATAGAAATAGGGTATTTTAATTTCATATCATCATCTAACAAATATACTAACTTGGCAACCTTTCTAATACGTTTATCCAGTGGCAAATGTTCCTTATAATGTTTGAATTAAGTAAAAACAATATTGTCAGACACCAGCAGATTTAATATTATAACTCTAAAATAATATATCTATTTTATGATAGATTTATGAAATGTGGAGATGGAAAACGCGAATGTATACAATAATAACTCCAGACACAATTTTAAGATTTTAAACAAATAAAATAAATCATTTATTACAATAAAATAAATTTGGTTTAACATATTTACAATTGGACTACTTGTCCTACGGATTTTTAAATTCTCAAATAAACTTTAAGCATCAGTTTGGGATTATCCCTATTATCAAAGCGAACTAACAACAAAACTTAAATATTCTGAGTTCGAACACATGCTTTGCCTACATGTTTCATCTACATGACACCAAATAAGCAACATGTTATATTATTAACACACAAAAAAAAAATACTTTTGAGAGGATATTACCATTGATTAATAAAATAAATCAAATTAATTATAATTGGCTCTCAACCAAGCAACTTTCTCTAATTGACTAAATAATCACTTTCAATTACGAATACCTTTCATGCATAGCAACAAAATCATGTTCATTCTGATGATTTGATGATTTATAACCTTTATTTAAATAAATACACTGTAGTTTAAAATATTTATTTCCCGTTTTAATCTCAATAACTTTATACTTCTATTTAAATGAATGTAATGTATTTCAAAACATGTATTTCTCATTTTAATTTCAATAACTCTATACCTTATATACGCGATATTATTTATATTACGCATGTGTGTGCGTGTGTCAAGCAACAATGATAGAAAATAATCCTTTCTACAAATTCTCCATTCATTAAGAAAATATCATACAATTACTTTATTTCGGACAATGTCGTAATTCATCAATAAAATAAGACACTAATATTACATCAAGAATTAATTTAACAATTTATCTGGCCACATATTAATTAACACAGAGCTATATTTTCATGATTATACAGACTATACATTATAAGGAAAATCTACATGAGGAGCAGATAAACTCTTACTGAACACTTCTACAATAATTCATCCGATTCTAAATACACTGTTGGTGGGGAACCTTTTCCTCATCACCAAAAATATAAGAAAAACATCACATAACTTCCTAAACATCATTTAATCATACTTCAACAATAATTCATCTACTTCTAAATACACTACTGGTGGGGAACCTTTTTCCTCATCACCAGGGCTCTAAGAAAACATCACTTAACTTTGAAAAATATCATTTAATTATACACATATAATATAAACTAGGCTCTACTCATGGAAAGACATATAATAAATAAGCAAAATCCTTTATCCCTACAAACATTATAATGCAATCAGATTTCTTTCCATTCTCAAAGCTCTTCTAAATATCGAACATTATAAATACACGCTGGCAGATAAATAAATACAGATAACATACTAATCCGTTCAACTCAGTAGAATACAACAGCATCTAAAATTTATACATAAAAATATTCACAAACTGAACTTTATCAAACAAATGTCATAAATGTGCAAAACAGACAAACACCCGCGAATAAAAGTATATATAAAATTAACTCTAAATTACACATTATGCAGGCAACATGGTAATTAAATATTGCATTAAGGTATAACTTTTAATTCAGAATAAACTTTAGGTTACTTTTTAAAATTTAATGGTTATAATTGTTGTGAACAAACTTTCATATCTAGCAAACTATTTCTATTATACGTTCGTTGATTGAAAAAAAAAGAACAAAATTCTCACTTTGAGATAATAAAGTATACAAAATCAATATAAACCTCTCTAATAATATATTTTAAAAAAATATTTCTTTCTTTTATCTTCGTAAAAGAACAATAAGACCTATTAGTACACAATCAATTTTTACCAGCGTATTCCTCATTTGGATACGCTTCGGAGATGGTCTTGAAGGTCAACATAACCCAAATTATCAATAAAACATAATAATAAGTAATCCTATTATCAATAATATACATTTAATAATGACAAGCAATAAAAAAAAAATAAAGAAACAAAAGTTATTTGTTTTGTAACTTAAAATAAAGTTCACTTGCAAAGCTCTGCTCCGGGTTCATGAAACAATATGGGACACATTCCAAACTGAATTTAAATAAAATAAACTTCTGCAGGGTAACTTAAAAATATAATCATAACTTGAATCTGACCAGCACCTCCAGTGTTCATAGCATATCTATTTGAGGTACCAAACCACACACACAAGCAATTAATTTCTCCTTTATTATACTGAAAACATAAGACATTCTCTGTTATAGTGCTAAATTAAATACGCAATTGTTCTTAGTAGTTTTCTTGAATAGCATTTAACACTTTATAGTCTATTATACACATGGTTTATTTTTAAATATTGTCAATTAAGATACCATGGTTCCTTAGTAATTCCACAATTAATAATACTTTGTTTTATATTCCATCTTTATTGAAGAGAACAAAAATTACCCGCATTTCTATTCTTCCATTCGATCTCAGCAAATACTTAATTTGAAGAAACTCACGTTTTATTTCCTTCATTTAAAATACGTATTATTTCCAGAAATTCCAGATAAATAAATACTGTTATCTCTTTATGGTGAATTTGAACATGGCATGATTTATCAAAATATGCGTATTCTTAATTCTATATTTAATCCTCACAAAAACACAACATGAAAAATAGTGAAGAATTAAATATATTCTGTAAAATAGTTCTGCATGTGTTTCCCAGATATATTAAAATACACACGTTGGTTAGTGATACAATAATAATATTCATGCAATTTATTCTTGTTTAAAATGACAATTAACTGAAGTAGTGTAGACTGGACGTTATCAACATACATTTTTAAAAGAGCAATAGTTATGAAAAGGTTAATTTAAAAACGTTTAAATCGAGGAGAGCAAAATAAACTGTGTACCTTTTGAAATTTAGAATTCCATTTTAGTTAACTCTTCCCATAATAAATTTCTTAAGATCCTTTCGAGGTTTTACTCCAAAGTCTTTTTAAAAATCAATTTGACTTCAGCAACTGTTTTTTTTAATTTTCACAATAATGAGCCACTGTTTTCTGGCTACCATTACCTTACATAATATGCAAATTTTCACTGGATTTCTTTGTTAAATAGCTCTCTTTAGCAAAAAGGTCATTTTCCTTCATAAGGTTACTCCCACGCTTCCTTTCTATCTAAGCTAATTACATATTCAAAAAAAAAAATCTTTTCAAAAAAAAAAAAACCATTTTGATTAAATCAAGACAAAAAAATAATAAAATAAATAGCTTTTACAAACTTGAAAAAAAAAATGAATATTAATTAACTATTAAACAAAAATGATTAATAATTTATTTAATTTGTAAAATAATCCATTGATTCAACTATCTATTCATCATTGGAAAGAAATATATATTTGTGAAATTATTTAAGATAATTACTGTAATTTAAATGTTTTTATTGTACATGTACTATTGTTTGCTGTTATTAAAAGATGAAAATGAAATGAAACATAATACAGACATATATGCATGCACATGTACTACAACCTAAATATTAAACTATCCTAACTAAATATAATTGAAATGGCTATTAATTGTTGACAAAAGGATAAGTATTAATGAATAAAGGATTTTGAAACCAACCAAATATTACAATAACATAAAATAACTTTGCATTTTCCTGCCCAAATATACCAATTCCTATAATAACAACCCCTCTCTCTGGCATTAAATACTTCACTAACCACAATAATAATAATGAATACTTATAAAGTGGTCAATCAACTGCATAAGCAACCCATATCTAAGCTTCAAACAATCTCCAGCAAAAAATTTAAAATTCTAAGGCTATTTCATTTTTTTTAATATAATATAATTATTCAATGCAGATATAAAGTATGACAATTCCTTGTGCCCATTCAGATGGTCACAATATATATATATATATATATATATATATATATATATATATATATATATATATATATATATATATATAATATATATATATATATATAACATGTTGATAGAAATATTTCCAGAAGTTCATTTACTGACTTATTTCAAGTAATAAAAACTTGTTTTGTCATTAACTAAACATTAACTTGGAATGTTAATCTTTAAGGTGCAATTGAGGTAAACTTATCTAAGAATGATGGTGTAGTGAATAAGCATTGCATTAAATCTAAATTCATATTCATAATGCATATTGACAGTCCAAGCTCAAAAATTTACTTTTACTTAAAAAAAAAAAAAAACTAAATAAAAATTGTACAAATTATCTCCAACCTTGACACCTCAGATATTTTTTTTTTAGACTTGCACAAACCAAACTATGATATAATTTGTGAACATTTGCTCTCATTTATTTATGAATAAATAAAAAGGTTTATAAATAAATAAATATAAATTACACATGAAAGAAAAATATATATTTACACATAGCATCACAAAATTAAAAACTCTACTAATAATTTCTTGTAGTTTGTGAAAGAAAAAGCAATTCATAGATACATATATATGAAAGGGTAATCAAAAATAACTTAAATTGTTTGCAGGGGTGAGTGCAGTTTAGTACATGATTCTGCTGCTAAATGCCTATTGCAAAGACCCGCCCTTTATAAATCAGTCTGCATCATTGAGAAAAGTCGTGTTGTTGTATAGAACTGTTTCTGTTAACTGCATTTCACTTATTTGTCAATTTTTGTAATGAGTGAAAAGTTAAAACAATGTAAAATTTTGTTTTCTTTTATGGAAAACATCAGGGGAAATAGTTACAATGCATGAAACAGATTACAAATAGGTTGCTCTGGAGAAAATACAAGATTACAAGTGATTTAATGGAAATGTCAAATTCATCACACACCCCAAAAAAATGGTGAATGAAATCCAATGTCAAGACAATGCTGATTGTTTTTTTTATGTAAGTGGCATTGTTCACTCAAAATTCATTCATAAGAACCAGGCATTATGTTCTGAAATTTTGTGTGATATTGTAAATAAAAAACTTACTGATTTGTGGCAAAGTGGGGAGTGCAAGGCTCACAACAATAATTTGTGAGTGCACAAAACTCCAAGTGTGAAACAATTTTTAATTCAAAACATGCATCAACCATATTTATCTGACTTTTCTTCAGAAGAGTTCTTTTTATTTCCCTTAATGAAAAATTACCTCAAAAGAAAGTTTTATGGACTGTGAAAAAAAATAATGGGAGATGTTAAAAGATATCACTTTACAAAAGTTTCAGGGTTACTTCAAAATGTGGAAAACAGGATCAGACCAGTACATTGCATCAAATAGACAGTACATTGATGGAGATTAAATTTATAATACCTAAAAATAAATACACAACTTTATTCTGGTTTTTTGGGGGTATCCTACCATATATATCTTCTCTGATATGTATTCACAAATAAATAAACATTAATTAATGCACTATGTCTAATAATATGTAATCATGGAAACTGGTACATATTTCTTTTTTTGCAGTGTTCAAATCATTGCACAATCTTCTTGTTTGCAAGCATAAAATAAATCAATTCACATTTACATTCTCAATTTAATAAGAATAGTAATAACAATCAGAATAAACTTTCAATGATATTCAAACATTTACATGCTTTGCTTATTCTTATAAGATCAATGAAGCAAATGTAAATTAATTCAAATTTTGCAAGTTGAATTTGGTCATTGGAGTAGTAGTACTGAGAAAATTTATTGTCCTGTAATTTTGTCAAAGGCATATTAATAGATCGGCCATAACTAAATCTAAGATATAAATAAGTTTAAAACATTAAACAATACGATTTTTTTTTAAATAGAACTATGTAGTGAAATGATATAACTACTATAAATGAATAAACAATGTATAATTTCTCAATCAGGTAACAGATAAAAAGTGAGACACTTTGATAGTTCTTTTATAAAATTATTGAAATATTTTTTTTGATGCACTGGTTGGTTTTCACTACACTAAAGAAATAGCTGATTATAATGTTATTACAGGATGAATACCATTATTTTGAAATCCTTGGTTGATGACCCTTTTTGGATATTAACAAAATTACTCAAATAATTATAATGGCAATGAGGAAAAATGCTTAAAAATTATTCCCTGTACTTGTTGCTTTAAAAACATTATTAATTCAAGAAAAATTAAATGTAGACATTATTAAATAAAAAATAATGGTAGTTGTGCACTTTGTCCAATGTGCCGCTCGATGGTGTTGTTTCTCTGCAAAAGCACAGAAATATGTCATTTACATGGTTCAAGTTACTGCCTACAGAACAGTTTATATTAGCCATTATCAGGCCTAGAAGGCATTGCACACAGAAATTATGGGCCACTGATCTGCTTGGCATCACTATGGAAATGGGGCACACTTCACAGATCGCTACTGTATGATGTGAGGGTGTATAGAATTCAACTGGCCATAAGTGTTTTAATGTGCATTCAAAGTAATGATCTTAAAACTTACCTGATGTACTATTACCTACTAATAATTGTAAGCCTGTCACCGTGTTTCCTTACACATCTTGTAAGGTGGAAAAAATTGCAAAAGTGTAGGTCCCAGAACCATTTCACATAAGTCACACGAAAAGGCACATGTATGAGAGAACATCTAAGAGAGTAATAAAATGGCTGCATTTGTAGCAAAACCATTGTTTTGCACCCCCATCCCCCACACAGCACTATGTGCTGATCAGCAAACCCATTGGATCCCACACACACACACATTCCAGTGCTACATGCTGAAATTTTTGTTTGCTCATATGAGTGCATATATTGGCCGATCCTTTGGATCGGCAAAACTATCGGACCCCCTCCCAGCATATGCTGATGCTATGCACTGAAATGTATAATGTAATTATAAATTGTAATTTAGAAAATAATGTTGATACGTAAATTGTGTTATGCACAAAAATGTATAATGTAATTCAAAATGGAATTTATAGAATAATGTTGGTTTGTAAATTTTTTTAAAATATTTTGAAAAATTGTTGGGGAACAGAAAGCAAAAAATTATTGGCCCAGAAACATTACATTTCATTATTTTTGCAAGCAACAATGCTATCGAGTGGCCACATTGGACAAAGTGCACAACAACCAAAATAATTTATTAACAAAATTTAATGTAAATTTATTATAATAGTAATATTACATTAAAAAAATATTAGTTAAAAAAAGATAAGTAAATTTAAATTCATAACTTTCATTTACTTGATTATGACAAAATCTTGTATTATGTATATGGAAAAAAAAGTGGTAGTGAAATATGTTTATGCTTTGTATGGTGTTTCACAAAATATGGTCTTTTGGAAGATATGTTGGTGTAAAAATGACTAGATATTAGACAATTCATTAGCATTGTTTTCTGTATCTATTTTGAATAAAAATATCTAGTTAAAGAATTATACCAATTTTTTTATTTAACAGAAATATACAATCAATATATACATGTTTCATATAAAATTAGAAAGAATCAATTTAAAACAAAATTGAAATAGACAACTTACCATAAATAAATAAAAAATTATTTAATACATCAAAGCAGCTTTCATTCTTAATGGAATCATTTCGAGATGTTTCTTTTTACACAATTACATGAGATGAGATGATGAAATGAGATGCACTGTGACTTGTTTTTCAGAGTAAGAATCTCTCTGCTACCATGTCCAATGAAACCTTTTACCTACTTTACATCTCTTTTCCAATTCTTGCCCTAAGTTTTTCCCAAACCCTTCTCTATTTCCACAACAAAATCTTTGTCAACCCCATGGCCTTTATATATAAACCCCCTATTTCCACAACAAAATCTTTGTCAATCCCATGGCCTTTATATCTAAACCCCCCTTATCTTTTTCCAAACCCAGCATAAAAAACAAGAACCAACCTTCTATTTAATTACTTTGTTTATATTTATTTTTCGACAACTTCATTATTTGTGCCCTTTCACCTTGCAAGCATTTACATTCAATTAACAGATGCCAAATATTTTCTATGTCTTCCTTAAACAACTTGCAGACTAAATCACCTACACTTTTCCATTTATGTGTATATTCCCTTGTTGCTAAAGATCCTGTTTGAGTATTAAACAGTAAACTATGTTTCTTGCTTTTATTATAAATTAACTTCCACCCAACATTCTGTTTAGTTCTATATATATTTAAACTCTTTTTACTCTCCATACCAGTTCTCCATCTCTCCAACTCCCTATTCCTTATTAATACATCTATTCTTCTATCATATTCCTTGCAACTATTACACTCAACAATTCTCCTAACACAATCATTCCACCTTATGTAGAATGTATACTGACATAAATTCTTTATCCAAATCTTCTGCATACCCTATCACCTTTCTCACTTATATTGTTGCCTTCCCTTTAATCATAACCCAATTAATTACTATTTTGGCTATTCTCATATTATCCATAAACTGCAATCTACCGGACATTTTCATTTTGCTTTTTGTATCTCTCATATAAAAACTTGACCATCTCTTTTCTCCTTGGATTGCCTCCTTTGTCATACACACATCTGCATCTAATGCATGTCTTTCTACTTCTCTTTGTAAGTAATCTATCACCCCATTATTTATACATAATGAATCATTACTATATGTTAACCCTGCTACTGCCACTCCCTTCCATACAATTCTAGCTACATCATATTTATTATATGAAAACACTTAATTTCTTTATCAGTCCCTTTCTTTTATTTGCTTCATTTATCAACTTTTTCTTCCATTCATCCAAGCAAATTCTCTGATTACTTGAAACAATTCCCAAACAGTTATACCTATTCACCATACTTAACTTTGTATCCTCCAATAAAAATTCTGTCTTCCCTTTCATTACTTTTGATTTTTCTTTATTAAATTTAATCCCCATCTCTTTACCCATCCTTGTGCATGCCCTCAGCATAACTTCCATATCTTCCCTTCTTTCTGTACAGAAGAAGACATCATTTGCAAATAAGGGATCCGATAATGTATACACTCCCTTGCCTTCTACTAATGGTAACTCTACCCCTCTTCCTATTGCTCTCTCCATTTCTCTCAAATACAACAAAAACAAAATAGGTGACATAGAACATCCTTGCCTTAGTCCCACCCCATTTTTAACTTTAACTGATTCTATATCCCCTAATTCAGGGGTGGGCAATTGTTTTGGCTTGGGGGCCACATCGGGGGCCATTTTGTGAAGCAAAGGTTAGCAGAGGGCTGCACCTTTTTTGATGACACAATAAACACACTTCTTTATTCCCTGTATTACCAAAAAAATATTTGTTTGTCCATTCTTCATTAAACACACAACATTCATCACCGATTTTACATTTTTTCAGAGGGTTCATGGTTTCACTAAAGTTGGAAATGTATATATTTGCTAATGCAAAGACAACATTGAAATTAACCAGATCAACTGGAAAAGCACTGCACATTATATCTACACTGTGCACGTGCATTGACATGGCCATCCTAGGGAAAATAAGAGATGAATCTTCAGTGGTGCACAGGAAAGAAATCTCAGTTCAAGGCGGATTTTTCTGATTGTCTTGGCGGGCCACATAAAAATTCTTAGTGGGCTGCATGTGGCCCTTGGGTTGCTATTTGCCCACCTCTACCCTAATTGATACATATAGTAATTATTTTTATACAATCTCTTAATAAGATCCACTAAAGTTCCAAAAATTCCTAAATTTACTAAACTAACCCTTAATTTATTTTTATTTACTCTATCATATGATTTCTCTCTATACATAAAAACCATATATAACTGTCTACCTGTACTTTTACTCATATCTATAAATTGTGTAACTACAAATAAACTATCTCCTATATACCTATCTGATTGAAAACCTCCTTGTATTTGTTCCACTATATTATTTTCTTTCATCCATTTTGTGACCCTTCCAGCCACCAAATATGCAAAAACTTTATGTAACATGGACGTTACCATTATTGGTCTATAATTACTCAACTTTCTATGATCCTTACTCTTTCCTTTAAATAGCAACCTTGTTCTTGTATTACTACAACTATCCGGAAAGTATCTCTTCTGTGTCATCTTATTAGAACATGAAAATAGGTTTAATTTTGCCCTATGTCCTAAATTCATTACCATTTATGCTTCCCATCCATCTAAACCTCTTGCCTTTCCACTTTTCAATTTTTTTCCTGCCTCATTCAGTTCATTTTTTGTAAAACTAATATTTCCATTACTATATAGTTTTATGTTTGTTAATCAGTCTGTCCTTCACATCTAGCATCATTTCTATATCCATTATATACTTATTTAAGATTGTCTCTAATTCTTTTCTAGAGCTACACTCTATTCTCTCATCATCTAGTAATATTATTTCTCTCTCCCCTACATTCCTTCTTTTAATATATTTCCAAAATTTTTTTACTCCCATCTTTTCCACTTTTATTTATATCCTAATTTCGTTCTCTCTCTATAATTATCTATTTTGGCCAATTTCTTTTTTTTTCTAAATATTTTTCATATTTAACAGTAACTTCTTTTTCACTTTCCTTGCTCTTAATAGCACACTTATATTCTCTGCATTTCCCACCCCTCTCTTCAACACTTATTCTGCTGATTATTCTCACTTTTTCTACATCACCACACCAGTCCTTATATTCATCCCCAATCAACTCTCCCATGGTTTCTTCAACTTTTATTTTATATTCTTCTAGCTTATTCTTATTGTTCATTCTTCATCCACATCTTTCACTATCCTTTCTACTTTTATAACTATTTCCCATTACATATGACCCATTACCCTACAGTACCCCCCCCCAAATGACATTATTTACATTACCTTACAACAAATATAATTATTAAAATACATACATTAAACATAATTAGTAAATATATATATGTACATAAAAATGATTAAATTTATTTGTCTTTTTTTCCCCTATAATATATATATTTACAAATAATCTATAAAAAAAATTAAAAAAAAACAATAATAATAATCCCTTCCTTTTATTTTTAAAATTATAACTCTAAAGTTTCCAATAATAAAATCATGCACACATGTAAAATTTACATTAATTTATATCATTGTTTATAATAGAATGTGTATCCATGGTTGGCTGTCAATAAATATTATTGGACTTTCTATAGAGAAGAATGCTGAAATAAAGACCACACATTTATTGATTCGTGTCAGTAAATAAAAGCTGGTTTTATTTTATTTTTAAAATTAAATATAAAATTAGTGCAACATCTTATAAGCCAAAATCTAAGGTGGTCGATACATGAAACTAATCCAAATTTCTATTATATCTTAAAAATGTACTCTACAAATTGTTCTCTGAATAGTATCCTGTCTGTAAAAACAGCTAATAAAGATTTTAGATTGCTGTATTTTATTCATAATATCTCTAGAAAAGATTTTAAATATATAAGTAATTATTAAACCATTATTTATTATGTATTTTAAGAACATTATACATTTTATCAACAAATATGAGAGAGCAAAGTGTAAAACCACATAGTTGGTTTTAAGACTATTATGTATTTTAAGAACATTATACATTTTATCAACAAATATGAGAGAGCAAAGTGTAAAACCACATAGTTGGTTTTAAGACTATGATTTGTCAACTTTGTGTTTTTATATTTCATGCATAGCTGAGCATCAATAAATGATAGTCTGAACTGATCTTTTTAAAATTCCAAGTTTTTCATAAATAAATTTCTCTATATAAATTATAATCTGTGTGTATATTTCGTACATGGATATGGTCGACATATAATGCCCACATATTAACTTTTATCAGTCCTGATTGTCATTTGTTTTAAGAATAAATTTTTATTGTAGAATTATAAACTTTTTTTTTTTACTATACATAGTTGCAAATTCATGTATAGTAAGGATAAATTGAGCTCATTTTTAACTCTTTTAACAATTTAACTTTTTTATAAGAGTGTGTTACGTAAAGTAACAATCTTTAAGGAGTGTTTGGAACATTTTTCTAAATATTTTCTGCTCTCCGTTTTGAATTGCAAATTTGATTTTTATCATGCTCAATTGATAACACGTATTATGTGAATGTGTGTGTGTGTATATATATAGCATACAGATAAACATTTTTATTTCATATTTTAATTATTCAATTTTTCCAATAAATGAATGCACTACAAAAAGTTATAAATATTTGGGTATGTTTTTACTATGCTATAATGACTAATTTAAAAGCGCAAAAAAAATTAGAAGTTTTTGAATTCATGTTTTTTGAAGCAATGGTATTTATAATATGCTATCTACATTTGCAAATATTTTCAATTAATAGATTTAAAGCAATGATTTTCAAGGTACTCAAATATAAGAGAACTTGCTGGCTGATTAAAAGTAATTGTTGACTTGTGAAAATTTTTAAAGCAAAATATATCATATTACTTATTTTAACTAAACTATTTATATAGCATTAGTGGTGATCAATAAGATAATTGTTTTGCCTCCCAAATCAAGACTTTAAATTTCATTCAGCAGGTTGCAATCCGAAAATTATATTAAATCACAACTTAGGGTAAGTCTGTTAATACAAAATACTAATCTAAGCTCTTGGATATAACTTTAAACTATGCATAATTTAAATTCAAGTCACTTCAAATAAGACTGCATAGATATCTCTTCCAATATGGCATTTGCCCTTATAAACATACTGTTTAATCCATTATTCTTATACAATCATAGATGGTAGGAGAAAGTAAATTTGATTTCCAATTGCAATGTTGTTTTCATTTGCAAGAGCATTAATGTAGCTAGTGCTTGAAAATTTAGCACTACATTTATTACATATTATTAGCACATATAATTTCACATCTACATATTTGAAATGGAATTGTTTGTTTACAAAGTTATTAAAATGAATAGAAATTAACTCTGCCATATGAATTTAAGCTCAAATCAATTTGAATGGGATTGTGTGGAGTGTGATTTGATATTTGCCCTAATAAATAATATAGTCTAATCTGCTGTAAATATAATATCATGGTCAAAAGGCAAAAGTGGTTGTATTTTTTTTTATCTATAACATAGATTGTTTCCAGCTTGTAGAAGTTTATCGCTCCATTTATTACATATTATTAATGCTGTATAATTAAATATTTATATAAAATAACAGCTTAAATGTATAATCAAAATAAATATTTAACAATATTAATAATTTATTATGTTAAGCTAATAATAAATATGATAACTAAAAATACATTAATGAATAAAAATTCACCTGGATTGATCTTTAGATTCCAACTAAAAAATAATAGATATCCATTTATTGATCATTATTAAATTAATGGCTAAGTTGACTACAAGCTAGTTATATAAGATCCTACATTTTCTTGAGAAAACTTTAGAAACATGAAAGAAAATTACAGCCCGATTTCAACACAGATTGTTGCTAAGACAGGCAAGCACACCATAAAAATATACTATAAAACCCTTTACTAAAATATACTGTGATTTTAAAAATAAAAAATTGTGGGAAATGTATTTTAAAAAATTAATTATGGATCATATTAAATTATTAATCAATCCCTGAAATATCTTAATAAATGTTGTGGCCTTATTTTCCTTTACTCATTTATCAACTGAAATTGTTCTAAAAAAAACTGTGCAATAATCATTTTAGAAAATCAATTAAATTACATGACCTTAGCTATGGTTCACTAATTACAGGTCCAAGCTTATCCCTGATGAAGGTAATAATCCAAAATCTGGTTTGAAAATAATGGCACTAAATATTTACTTAAGCTTACAATAGGTGGCAGCAGTGAACTAAAATAAATATAGTTTGTTACAGTAAATTATGAATATTATAAAAGATTTTTTAAGCAACTCATTAGCAGTCATTCTAAATTTAAATATGATCAATCTAACTCCTAATGAAAAAGATATTTAAAAAAAATTATTAGATGAGTATTGTAAAGCAAGACATAAAAATTCATAAGTTCTGGCATTTTCCAAAAAATGTAGCAATCAAAACTGGTGTGTGTCTCTGATATGGCATTCCTTTGTTAAACAAAATTTTATTTTAAGAGAATCTCATTAAGATTTTAAACATCAAACCTAATTCATCTTTGTCAGTTATTGATAAAAATCATTATACCTTTAAAAAAAAAATACTGTAAATAACAAACCTAAATAAACTTCAATGTACATTTTATTTGACAAGCTCTAAATTAAAACAATAACATATCTAAATTAATAAAAAAATAAAAATTATTACATTTCTAAAGATTCTTTGTTTTTTTTAAATCTTTTTAAAAATAAATAATCCTCTTAGTATTTTCAAAACAGGAAGAAATAGCCCATTTCAAGCTATAATTTCCAACAGTCAGTCCCTAATAAAAAATAAATAAATAAAAAAATGCTTTCTCATCAGATTTATCATTTGCCAAGTGATAAGGTTTGAAGTTTTCCATTTTTGTTTTAATCTAGCTTAAAATATCTAATAATCATTTACTGACCAATATTGGATGATTATCTGGTTGTAGGCAGGTTTTCTGACATAAAGTTTAGTCTGATTAGAACCTACAAATTTTGTCCTGGATTTGAACCCAAGTCACAAGCATGGTAATGTGTGCCACTTTCTCACAAAAAATAAATCAAAACTCTATTAATAAAGTGATCTAGATTTTTCTACTTGGATTAAATCCCAGATTTATGAGAGGTTAAGCATTATGATAAAAAAAAAAAAAAACATTGCTATTTATTTTTATGCTATTTAACCTATACAGCTGAAGAGTTTTGCAATTCACTGATTGATACATGTTTCAACAACAATATTATGTGATTTTTTTATACACTTACTCATATGCTTCTAAAAGATTTTTTTTCACTCTACTCTAGAGTTATCTACTATAAACATGTGTAATCAGTGAACACCAGCATTATATTATCTGGTATTTATTGATTAATAAAACTTATAATAAATAGTTATAGAAGAGATCTGTTCTCGGAAGTATATGAGTAAGCATATGAATCATGTGGTAGCCATCTTCTTTGCCAATGAGTAGACAGGGGTCTACAGTTGACAATAAATGAGAAACTGGCTGATATCAAATCTATGTAGGTATGCAAACAAGTTTAGGTTCAAATTTTACAGTTTTGTTTTTTTTTTAAAAAAAAGAGTCGGGTTGTTACTAGATGTGTAAGTGTATTAATTTCAGCTTTGAATTTTAATCCTCACTGATGAAGGCAAAAAGTAAAAAACTGATCTGAAGATCTGTATTAAATGACAGCACTGGATTAACTAGTGTCCACTGATTAATCAAGCTTACAGTAGATGGCTTTAGAGAGGAAAAAGAGAATTGATCTTGGAACAACAGGAACAACTTCCATCACTATCTAATTTCCTCCATTAAAATGACCATTATCACTTTCACTCTGTTCTACTAACACAGGCATAAAGAAAAACAAATTCGCATTTCTGTTACACATATATATATGTTATATCTTTATCTTTCTTATTGCATTGCCAAATCCATATAATATTAATATTATATATATATGTTATTAGTATTAGATAATAATTATTTTACAATGTCGATTCTAAATTATCAAATATCACTTTTAAATGTCCCTTAACCCGTCAAGCCTTGGTAGTCGAGGGGTCAGCGACAGCTGCTTTACAAGCAGTTGTCCCGGGTTAGCGGGTTCGTTTCCCGGCCGATGCTATGACACATGAGGAAAAAAAAATGTCCCTTGACCTTTAAAGACAAAGCACCAATAAACTAACGTCTATTAATGAAAATCAATTTATTTTTTTTTGCTTGAATACAAAACCCTATTGTTAGACTAAATTCGATCGCATTCAACAATCCAAACCATTATTTTTTTTAAAAAATTCTAAATTATTATAAACTTGTATAAATACACACATACAATGTGCACTTTATTTTTAATACTCTTAATATATTGATATAAATAGTTTCATTCACAGTTGATGGTATATTCTTATAAAAATAAAAAAAATAGAAAGAAAAATGTCTCCACTGTACGTAAATAGTCGAGCAACGTGGCAACATTCCCGGGTAATAATTGTTAATGTTGTGATCTTTCTCAACTCATGCTTCAGAATGAGATAAGAGAAAAAAAATTTCAAAAGTAAAGGCAGCTAACTTCTGCCTGCTTGACCCTTTATTTTATGGATCAAAACAACTACTGCTCTTGAGTCCTTGAAACATGACATTTGTTTCCATGCCGACAGACACACCTTAACAACGAAATATGCTAAATGAAAAGTTATAAATAAATTACAAGATAACTAATAGCCATGAATTTATTAAGTGAAAAATTAAATGGTAATTTAAAGATTATTTTAAAGCTCATTTAAAACAATACACGTTGTTACATAGTACAAAACTTTTTATAACAATGATCTTTAAACGAAACTATTTAAAAAATAAATAACTCGGTTTCAATCAAAAAAAAAAAAAAGTGTGTGCGGTAACTTTCTAGATTATTAAAAGTTTATTTCTCTATCTGCACAATGATTTGTGTCTCTGTGTGCACACACTCCTACGTTAAGGATAGTTAATTTACACGTTCTTTACATATATTTAAAAAAAGACACGATTTGTGTAATGCAGCTAGATTATTAAATATTCATGTGGAACACTCAAAAGTTTTAAAATAATAAAGTGCATTTCAAATTTTTCAATTATTGTTTATCATACAATTAACTCTAAAACCGATTTTCAGACTATACCCCAACATTAAACAAATAAGGGACCCTTGAAAGTTTTTTGCCTAATTGCAAAAGTTATTCTATGCTTTGCTATTTATTTCTTTTTGTTATAATTTATTGTGTATGTTGTTACTATTTATGTTTATATTTTTGGCATTACCACATCCATATCATTTGGTTTCTGACTCACCTCCACTCCATCCCATAAATATTTAACCTTCATATATAATCATCATCATCAACCATTATCAATCCATTGCAGGATGAAGGTCTCTCCAAATTCAATCCACCTTCTCTGATCTTTAGCTTCTCTTCTCCACATCACCCCTGCACACTTTCTTATTTCAACCATCCATCTTACATGTGGTCTCTTTCTGGGTCTTTTACAATCTCATAGATAATACTGAATGTTATATTATACAGCTTATATAAGCAATACAGATATTCTTAATGCATATATAAATATGTACATATTTATAATTTCAAAATTACACGTTAAAATTAAGATATCAACAAAAATGATTAACAAAAAATCAAGGAAGGAGTTTAACATGATCCCATACATTAATTTTAATTAAATTTAAATTTATATCTGTGCTGAAAATAATATGACAATCTTTAGCCAAATAAATGCTTAATAATAATCAATAATGAATTACCAAGGAAATGGTTATCAAATGTATGACTTCAAGAAATTAGACATTTATAAATTAAATTTTCTGAGCTTTGTGCTAAAAGTTTTACAAAATTTTAAAACTTGGGAGCTCAGACTTTAATATGCTGCTGTTTTTAATAAGTTATAAGACATGGTATTTTACAGGGAAATCACTAGTGCAAATAAATTAGCTGTATATAGAATTATTATTATACCTAATTTATTCTGCAGAGCTGAGATTTGAACATCCTATTGTTGCAACACAAAAGCATTAGAAAATTTTTTATTTAAGGATGCTGCATAAAATTTTAAAACTTCAATGTGACAAAACCAATCAATATGTTCTTCAATATGATGGATGCAATACTATAAAGGTCACTATTATAATATCACATAAGATTTCCTAAAGATGTTTTATTGTCAACATGAGTATGATTTCTGTGGGAGAAGTAGAGCCTGTTTACATTATATTGATTATCTCAAAAACATTTTTAAAAAGTGCAATGTTGATAATTTCCATTGGGAAGATATGGCAGAGAATGGAATACCTTGGAGAATTATAGTTAGACATGGTGTTGAAGCATTTCAGAAAAAAAGAAACCCTATAAAAGAAGCTAAAAAATAGCACCACAAACTATCAAATAAGTGGAAAAGTTGAGCAGCATATTCTCTATATAAATGTATTTGCATTTCTCAGATTGGTTTTATGTAGTCATCGCAAAACTCATTTCTAGAATAGTTTTTTTTTCTTGAAGTTGGAATCACTACATTTGTTTACCTGCTGCTGCTGATTTTATAAATAAATAAAAAGCTCTTTTTTATCACAGATTTAAAAGACATATATGCCTGTTTAATCTGCAATTAGTTTTATATCATTCCTCCTCTATCCTTCCCACTTCATCTATCATAAATGATGCTTAAATATTTTATGCAAAGCCTTGAATTCTATTTTCTTATATAGTCTATATTTGTTATGTTTTTGTGATATATTTCATATGTCGTAATATTTCAACTTTGACTTCAGGCTTTCTTTGTTATAATATATATTTCATTTACATAATATTTTATATGTTCATTTTCGACTGAATGCCCCTTTTTCATTTTATTGATAGATGTTCTAATAGAGAAGAGCTATCTTGCAGTGACAATGTGTTCCCCGAAGATAGTGAAAATGAAATGGGAAAGACTAGGTGACGTCATCATGGTGATATGAGCAATATTTTTCTACCATCTCTAATGTTGTCCTTCAATGTTGTAGCGAGAATGATCAAGTCTAAGGCATCAAATGCCACAGCAGTGAAATTTTTCAAAATGTTTATTGATAAGGACTTGCAGGAAATTACTGTTAAGAAAATTATTTTTGTGCTGATCAATATATATATAAAGCTATCAGCAAAGAATTGTTTAAACATTAAAAATAGAAATCCACATCAAAAATGATCATAGTTAAAGAGAAAAATCTTTGCCAATTATGTCACATATAACTGGCAAAGTTATCAAACATTTATTAAATATCTTGCTTAACCTTACATGGTTAAAATATATTTAATTTCCAAACAAATTCTCATTTTTGTCATATAAAACACCATGAATAATAAGGAAGTCGTTACATTTGACTTTATATTCACATTCTGCTTTTTAATTTATATTGTTTGTCAAAAGGGAATAAAACTATTGCATAATATTTACAGTTATTCAAACATTGAATATGTGCTACAAACCTTTTTTATCTAACTATTTTGTTCCAAATCCAAGTCCATAACAATCATATCTCATGTTTTCTCCAATGCAGATAGTCCAGAACAGCCACAAGGTATTACCAATTAGACTGATTAAGCTATACCCTATTGAATCTATAAGCATTTAATAAAAGCAAATAAATATTTTTTGACAACGCACCTGCTCACTAAAAAATTATAATTTATTTTCTTATTTTCTCAAGATAATATTATGCACTCATGTAGAAATCATACAGATTTTGATAGATTCAAATTTTATTATGAAAAAAATAAGTAAAATATTCTAAAAATAAAAAATTGATAAAATGTTCTCCATCATGTATCGTTGTTTATTTACATTTAAAAAAATCTGCTTTGCAATTTGGATTTCATTTTTCACTTGCCACAACCATAACATGGACTTCAATTTTGATGCCCAAATTAACTTTTAAAAATGTGTTTAGATTGCAAGAAAAATTGTTTCAAAAACTACCCCAGCCAACTCCAACAATTCAATATTAGTTAATAAATCTGTATAATTTCTTAGTGAGTACTAGTACAATTCTCAAATTCACCTAAATTGATCAGATAACAATTGACCTGCTGACTGTAAAAATGAAAGTTAGAATTGTAATACCTATACAGTCTTAGTTAATAGTCAGGGAAATGTTCTATTCCTGCAAGCAATGACCTGTTGGTTTATATTTATTACTATAAATATAACTGTTATGATTTGCTTAAGTCTTAAAATATGTCATATTTCAGAAATGCACAGACTGTGCAAATTGTAAAATAATTAAACAAATAATTTGTTGTTCTTAAGTTAATATGAGAATTAGTAAATAGGAAGTGCAAAAACTGGAGTAATATATGGACCTTGAACTTCATCCAGTCACCATTCTATCACTGTGCTAATCGCAGATTAACTTTTACATATATAAAGACACAAATTGTCACATGATATTATTTTTTTAATTTTCTATTGATGTGTTAGGTGTTTTAACTATCAGCACATGGTGATAAGAACAAAATTTGAAGTGATACTGGTATGTCTAGATAAGGATTCAAATAATTTTGAAAATCAAAAGAATCTTGATAATGAAAATACACTAAAATGATTGTTTCTCTAAGTTCTAAAGCATATCACATATCATCCATCTCTTCAAATTTTTGAAGCTAAAGCTAAGAAAGAAAAAAAAAATTCCCGATAAAAAAAAATCTTGCTTTTTACCTTTTCTACATAAAATAAAAAACACAATTTCCTTTTAATTTAGTCTACATAAGCAAAAAACAATTTAAATTAAACATTTCTCTTTGTTTAAAATATGATGAGTTTCTATACGTGTGTGTACTAAATAGGCATAATTTTCGACTGAACTTTAATATATAACTGACAGTGAAGTATGCTACTCACTTAACTGGTTATTTATTCATTTCTTCTTATTCTTTAAATGCATCAAATATATATTTAAAAAAAAAAAAACAATCATGAAATAAATGATGGGGGAGGAAATATTTTTTATGGGAAAAAAGATTCATGAGAAAAAAACTATTACTCAAATACTTTACATTGCACTGTATAAAATTATTATTAAGTGTCATCACATTGATACTCCTTGTTATTCTTCAAATATCATTTCTCTATAATGATCTATCATTTGTTTGGCTTTTTAAGACTCATCAATGGCATATTTATTATTGTGGCAATGAAGTTCGTCTTATGCAGATTACTTTTTTCTTACATCACTATCAACTTTTCCAAATATTTTTATAAATTATTTTAATGAATGAGATCATTTTATAATATCACCAAAATAAAATAATTCAATCTAGTTGTTTGAGCTCTTTTGATTAAACTTTTTTTTTCATCCAGGATATTCTCACATATCAACATATCAATTCACAAACACCAAAAAGTTCTCCATCATTTTTTAGTATTTAAATTTTGCATCAATAGTCATAAGAAATATCATAATTTGAATAACTTTGAGTTTTTAAGGAAGATACTTGCATCCAAAGACTTTCAGGGTTTTTATTATATATGTGTGTGTAATGATGTTTTACAAGGAATCTGTCTACATGATTCTTTATTATCTATGAATGATCCATAAACATAAAACTGCTATGATTTCTATTTTCCTTATGATCAATTTTCAAGAGCCAGCAGTTTACTGTATATATATAAAAAAGATAAATATTCATATATTGAAATATAAAATAAATCCCATTTCAAATGAAGAGTATTAAATTTTTAATATTTCGATTTCTTTGATTAGACAAAGAATCTAGATTTTATAGAAAACATTTTTATTACGAATACTGTACATCCTTAAAATTCAACTTCATCAAAAAAAAAAAAAAAAGGAGCATTACGTTTTTTCAACAGTATTTTTTTTTTTATTTACATATCATTAATATCGCTTTCCAAATGTTTATTTTAAAAAATTAAACAGGAAAAAAAGTTTAAATTAATTCAATATGCCTAGTTACCTCAACCTGCCTTCAGGCATAGAACTTAAAATACAAGACATACATGACTATTATATTTATATCTTAAAGGATTACTTTATTTTTAAAAAGGAGCAAAATGTTTGAAGGAGAAAAAAATTATTATACAGACATTACCCAGAATTCCTTGGGCGGGTAAAATATGATGTAATTATTTTGCCATGAGTGAAAATAAACATTTGTCCACGCTAGCTTTTGCCACCCATAAAACTGAGATTATAAATGTGTCTAGTGAAATGTCTACACTTAAGCTCCCTCACTGCTTGTATAGATCATCTCCACCTTAGAAGTCGGAGAGGGCAGCCAATAATGAGTAGTTAAAAAGGCAAAATGACCATTATTTAAAAAGCATCAAAATGTACTTAAATATTTTCATAAATAAACAGACTTAAACCATAGTTATTGACACTTTATTATATAGTTCGTTTCGAAGAAAGATTTATAACAAAAAGATTATACCGTTATTAATCATAGCATAAGTTAAAATTAATGAATGGTATTTAACATACTTGGAATATTTGTTACCTTTTATATTACAATTATAAGTAATATTATCATTAGTATTATTTTCATTGATGTTATAGTTATTATATTTTTAAAATGTGCAAGCTAGCTAAGGATGTAGTGGAAATCAAAAAAAACTTTAACAAAATAACATTAAAATTAAATTAAAGATACTCAGATCGTTGCCCTACTTGGTTACTTCCGGTGCTCAAATTTTTGATATAATTCTGAACAATAAACCATTCAATTACTTTTTTATTGAGTCCATGTCAGTTAATGCCAATTATAATATCACATGACTTCCTCATTTGCTGTACTCCAGAGCCATCTACTAATAAGCATGAATAATCAATGAACCACATTATTATTATTCTATAAAATGTCAATTTCCAGACTAGTGTGGGTTTGTGCATTTATTAGTGATGTCTAAGATTCAAAGCTGTAAATAATGCAGCTATGCTACTAACAGCCATCTTTTGCTCTTTTTATACTATCCAAACTATCCTAGAATGTAAAAAAAAAAGTACGATTTTAACCTAGCTCCATTTTCAGAGTAGTGTGGGTTTTTTGGATTTATCAATGATGTCTTGGATTAAAAGCTGTAAATAATGCACTTATGCAACTAGCAGTCACCTTTTACTCTTCTTATACTATCCAAATTACCCTGGAATATAAAAAAGTAGTTTTAAATTTAGGCTAAATCATTCATATAATTATATAAATCTGATACCAGATCGATTTCTGAGTAAAGAACTCTCTTTTGTGTCAACTGTAGGCTCATTGTACTCTTTGCCAGGAAGATTATACCAACAACATCTTATTCATATATTTTCAAGAGCAGATATCTTCACTCAACTTCAGCTGCTAATAAGCAATTAAAGTCTTGTGGTACAGCAATGGTGCATTCATGGTGCTTATATTTATGAAATGAGTTTGAAAATGCAAGCTGAATTTTAATCAAACTTGGGATTTTTCTACAAATATTAGACTTTCAGACATCTTAACTAACTATCTATGTAGTTAATAAATGAATATCTGGTTATTCCTCAGTAGGGACAAAACAAGAATGAAAACCTGCATAAACCCTCAACTTCCAGCAATAATAAGTTTAATGAGTAAGGCATTCTCCACTTTTCTTCATGAAGTGCTGTTGGCAAAGGCTTTGCATAGAATATTTAAAAGCTATTTTCATTTTGACTATTATATATTGTACCGGTCAGAATTGTATGTTCGTCTAACAAGAATTAGGACTTAAGCAAAAGTACCGAGAGTTCAATCATATACGAGATACACAGGTCAGGGATACTCATGAACTCCGCCCTATTGCCCACTTCCCAAGTCTATCACATTACAAACAACATTTCTGATGATAGCAGCCTATCCTTCAATTTACTCCGGCCCAGAAAGGTTCAGCAAAGATACAAGAGACCTACGCCTTAATTAATTGATAACGCAAAGTAATGATAGATGTGCACACACAAACCAACAAAAATATCCAAAAAATAGCTTATTAAATGTAAATTTATTAAACGTAATATTAATAATAATTGATTAATCATGTGAATCACTAGATATGGAGATTTATAATTAGAAATTATATATATTGAACACTCGATTTAGGTTTCACTTATGGTCACTTGGGCATTCCATGTCAAACCGGATAACATAACAAGGTTTGATGGATATGCACCACTAAATATACATAATGATAAATTAATTATTTGAACAGATGCGGCTTAATATGCTAATGTGATTTAACGGGTTGCTATTACTCACGCTATGATATTCCTAAATTAAGGAAACTAACCAATGACAATAGCTTTTAGAATGAATGCCTATAAGATTTTAAATTACATAGAATATGACCAAACTTAATAACAGTACGAGGGTTTTTATTCAATATATGATTACATTTAAATTAAGATGAATATAACATAATTTGATAACTATACGCGAGCTTTTATAACAATTATATTTTAAATAATAAATGATCTAACAAGTTTTGATTACATTTGGATTTCATGGAAGGTACATTAATTATAGATCAATTATTTTGGAACATTATGAGATGATTCATTTATTTCTTATCTGCGAAGAGAAATAGGAAAAGCATGATCATTTTGATATTGTCGTGAGAGTCAACATTTATAGATTTTCTCAATAGTTAATTAATGATGTATTAATAGCAGTTGAATGAAGGATGGGTAGCACTAATAAGCGATAATATATATAATAAAGTTAATTAAATTTAAACTATAACGAGAATTTTGGGATGGCTTAGGGAAATTATATCATTACGGTTTATAGACATCTGAACCATATGAAAGGATAGGAACGATAACGTGTGAACCGCATGATAAGGCCTGAGCGGACGAGGAGCTTCATCAATTTGGGAGCGAAGAAAAATAAGCTTATCTGCACTTGTGACGGATAGCATCGGGAATTGGTTGGCAAGATACTATGGTTCCGACTCGTCGAATGTTAACCCATAGCAGCGCTTACCTAACCTAAGACAATCTGTAAGAGCTGGGGCCTCCATGCTCTGTCGAGAATTGTGCTATATATATATTCCATTAATGAGAGAAAGTATGACAAAGCCATTTTTGAATTAGGAACGTTATCACCGGGACAAGTTACGAAAGCTGTCAGGTTTGATTTACCCTGATTTATACAGCCTTAAAATACTAATTAAATCTAACGTAATGAAATAATGATCTAAAGGCAGTCCCAAACGGGGCATACAACTTACTTAAAGAATTTATTCAATATCTTAAGGATAAAATATTAAAAACATTAAAATTCCTTCGTTAAACGCATATTAATCTGCCCGAGAAATAAGTGACTTAAATTATCGTTAGATGGCGGGCTACTTATAAAATGAATCATTTAGACATAAAGATCTGAATTAAATTTATGTAATACTCAATTTTCATCATGTTAATCAATAGCGTGGAGCAATAGTAAATTATTTATTTTAAATAGCAGTGAAAAGCATAATATTCATTATTAAAACATAGTCTAGGAATATCTCTCGATCGGGCGAATTTTATAATGTAAGAAAGCTTACGTTTACGATTAAATATTCCGCAATGGCAGAATACCAAAAATAAATAGGATTGATTCACCAGATCGAGTTATTAGCATACTAAAATTTGATATGATTTGCATAATATTAAATAAACATTGCTGCATTAAAATAAAAATACAAGGAGAGTGACAATCTAGCATTCGAGTTTATAAAGTGAGAATTACAGTTTAAATATAAAACAAAAAGAAATCAAAAAAAGAAAAGAGGTCATTGTTTAGGCAGTTAATCGGCTTAGCATTACCGATAGAGAAATAAGCAATTACATTTTTACATTAGGAAAAATTTCAGAACTAGAAATGTTTAAAAGACATACATTAGCTGATGGGAAATAACATTATTGGAGGTTTACATTTATATTTTACAATAGAAAAGGTTATTAAGATGAAAGTTCATTTTTGCGGCAGGGAATTACCTTTCTTTCCGATGAATTTCCAGCCGGGTGCACACGTGTTGGTTCCATGTTTGATAAAAGAGTTAATTTAGCTACAAATTGATGAAATTAAGGTTTCAGTCTATTCTTTATTCAATATAAAGTTCATTTTGGCAGTAATTTATGAACGATGGTTTCCGAGTATTTAGGCATCGGTTAGATTTTTGGAGAGATCCGGGGAAGCAAATCTATGTTTTACTAGCTCGTCATGTTACCGTTCAGAGGGGCGTGACTTCCCCTTAGCAGCGTGTTAAAAAAAATGACATGTCTCCTCTCTAGTTAGAAAATGTGGTTGTATTTATACTCGTTGTCACCGCCGATGGGTAGTTCCCAGATGTTTTAATAACTACAATGATACAGCATATTTTGGACTACAAACGAGATTAAGTTCGAGAGTTGGTTTTGATCTACTTTAGGCTGAAAATAGACCTGCGGAATCAACGTTAACTAACATGACGTTTAAATAAATCTATATTATAATAAAACAGATTTTTTTAGAATTTGGGAGACGGTAAGTCTTTTATTTACTAATTTTACGTCACACTCTCGAACCTTCTCTCTATTAATATATATATATGAATAAAATATACATTATGCAATGCTTTAAATTATTAAAGTTTATCTGTTACACACACATACGCATGAGTGTTTACCGTAATGAAAATATATAATTTTTTTTTATGCATATTAATTTTAGATGAATTTAAAGTTTACAAATACATAAACAATCACGTGCATTGGTATACCTTCACTCCTCAGTGGTCTATAATTAAATGATTAGGTTTGAACCCATGTTTGGAGGTTTCAAACATTATTAGAAAGTGAAGCCAAATGTGTGCAACAGATTTGAGTGCTTCAACATATATATGAAAAAGAAAAACAAGTTTTATAAAAGTAAAAACCTGCTATCGCTTGTATTAATGATCAATAGATGGAGCTTTACCAAGACCTCCAAACAAGCGTATTCTGTTTATATAAATGTCAGAGTCAATATTCACTGTCTCTTTCATTTTGCTCCACCCTCAGATCAGCTGATTTCAAGCTGATTTGCTCTCATCAGTGAAGGGATAGGAGTTATAAAACTAGACCTAAAAACTGACTCCAAGCATTTATGCAAAACATTTCTATCAGTTTGCAAGCATGAATTTTTTAGACACATTAATGTCTTCAAACTCAGCCTATCAAACAAGATAGCTATATGGGTCTGATTTCAGTTCAGTTTCTCCACATAGTAAAAGTTTCTGCAATCTATATCATTGCAAGAAAACTTTAAAGGTACATTTATGAAAAAGAAAAATGAGTTTTATATACGTAAAAATCTGCTATCACTTGTATTAATGATCAATAGATGGAGCTTTACCAAGACCTCCAAACAAGTGTATTCTGTTTACATAAACGTCAGAGTCAATATTCACTGCTCTTTCATTTTGCTCCACCCTCAGATCAGCTGATTTCAAGCTGATTTGCTCTCATCAGTGAAGGGATAGGAGCTTCAATGCATATAGTGCAATCTATTAAATGTAATGATAAAGGCATTTTAAAAAGAGTTGAACATATTAATTTATTGATCCCAAAATTAACTACACTGCAGTGTTAGATTAATTTCTATACCCTATTTATTAAAACAAATGTGATGCTTTATAAATATGTTAAAGTGCATTTAATTTAGATTCTATATATAAATACTGTGGTGGCTAGTGACAGTGATAGTTAGCATAATTGCCTAATAATGCAATGACTTGGGTTTAAAATCCAGATTTTTTTTCCAAATCACAAACAGGCTTAGAATTTTATTTTTAGGTCAAAAGACCACAGCCAATCCAGCTACTTAACCAAAAGTGGTCAGCAAATGGGTAACTACTTATAATTTAGCTATAAAGAGTTGGTCAGATGAGTATCAATAAAAAAATACATTTATATATAGCAAAAATCTATAGTTTTATAATAATGGAGAAAAGATCACATTCATACAAGTAATAAATCCATGACTATTTTTATCAAATTCTGCAGGAGTCTTTCTTACAAAGATTAAATTATTATTATTCAGTTAAAAAATATCAAGAACTAAAATGTTTCAAATACTATTAGCAATGGAAAACTAATACTATTCAATGCCTTTTATTAACCATAAAACTTCATCCAAAAATAACTTAGCAGTTGCATAAATTATTCATTCTCAGGTATCTTTGAAATTGATAAAATGCTCTCAGATCCTAGAATGGCTCATGAATAACATAATGGCACTTTACAATTTTAACAGTGACAGCCCCTTCACTGAAAAATATACTTAAGTAGCAGTTAAATGTGCAAGTAATACAATCAGTTGATTTATCATGTATTTCAGTTGAGCAAACTAATTGTGTGAGTATTAACAATCTTCAAAGTCATGTGTAAAAAAATTACATGACAAATACATATGAGGTTATTCTGCATGTTGAATATCCAGCTTATTAAAAACAAAAAGACAAATATTTCAATTGCTGTTCATTTAAGTTTATAAAAATTTGATGTAATGTGTATGCTATTGCTAATATTTGATAACTAAAACATTTATTACTATTTTCATAATCATACCATTTTCGGCTTGTTTTTTATGTGAAGATTCACAATAACGATCATCAACAATGGCCTAGCGGTTAACATAGTTGCCTTCCAAACAGCCGGCTTGGGTTTGCTTCCCAGTTAACGCTTTGACATATAAAAAAAAAACATTTGCATCCACTCCACTATTTTGATTTACAATCAACGATTATAAAAAAATTTTTTTTTTTTTTTTTTGTTGGCCATTTTACAAGACTGTGATGATATCATAGGATTCTTATAAAAACTATGTCATTCAAATGCAAAATAGCAACTTTCATGCTGAAACTGTACACCAAAGAATTTATTCATAATACATAATATAGTACACAACATTAGTGCTGTAAACAATATTTTGATTATATACTTCAAATATGATTAACAAATGTCCAGAGCAGTATTTTATTTAATTATCATTCAGCATCTTTGCAAATATTCAAAGTAAAGATTTTCATTATTAATGATTACAAAGCCCTCCCAAAAAATGTTTTATGCAGTATAATAAATAAAATCATATTTTAATGACATATAACAAACAAATACATTAATTTCATACTCAAATTTAAAATGTGTACATTAGTTTAAAAACTGTATACTGTATTTACTTATTTTTATGGATTAAAACTTTTACTGACAGAACATTGCTTGCTATTTTGAAAAAATAAATGATTTCATAATAATAAACTTTGTATGATCAAAAATTATTAAATCTAAATTAATGATAACACAATCTATTCACTCAAAATAAGAGTCATAGATCACATTACCCTATTCTCTTAAGCTTGTCAAGTTATAAACAGTGCCAGAGCACGAAACCATGGTCAGAGGTTTGGTGGGGGGGGGGGGTCCTGACAGAGATATTTTAAATGCTTTCTCTAGCTAAGCATTTATCACAAAGCTTGTTGAGGAATTGGCAATCCTCACTGTTTATAATCTATTCACTCGATTTTAAAACATCTGGTAAAGCTATCACACATGCATAAAAATGTAGCAATAAAAATTTTATTCAACATAAAACTGTTAAAAACAGGCAAAAACGCGTGTAAATTAACTGAAAAAGATACCTTTAATATTTATTTAAATAATTTGCAAGCACTGCACTAATTGAAAAAATTCAAGTTATTTCAAAGAAAATATTTACTGTATTTTCTCTTTGGCAAAATAAAATTACCACAGCTAGCATATTTGTAAATAAAGTGACCTTTATTTAGATCTGCATAGTACATATTGTAAAAAAAATAAACCTTATATATCGATTACAATATGCAAATATAGAATGCATTAAATCCCTTTTTTTTTTAATCTGTCAGAATATTTTTTATGTAAATAATATAATAGTAGAAATTTTAATAATAAAGCTTCAGTATCATTTTTTCCTCCAGTCAATGAGAAACAGTTATGTGGAAGAACACAAAAAATTGTTAAATGCTAGTTTACTTTCATTATCTCATCCATTTTACTGTATTTTTGGACAATTAAAACACTTTTTTTCCTACTGATTCTATTTATTCTATTTAAAAGTCATAGCTACATGCAATTTCAATTAGAATCGTGGACACAACTAATATGACCATGATAAGACGAAGAAAATATGTGAGCTTTGCAACAGAAATGGATATCTTAAGTCCCCTGGAAAGAAGAGGAGGAAATTGTGTTATCTGTTTTATGGGTTTATCCATGTTTACTATCAACATCTACTTTTAAAAACAAAAACAAAATAGAATAACATACTCAAACTATTACACTTCAGTTAAATTAAGCTTGTTTAAGCTAAATATAACAAAATCAGAAAAAAAATTTATTGCCAAGAGTGTATGGGATACTACGTCTTATAATGGGAATATAACCTTGGGAATGTGGGCAGGGGGGAGATTATTTTGATCATGACAGTTCATATAAAAAAATCCGAGAAGCACATCAACCATCTATTCTAAGCATTTTCTTTGAAGATTCTCAGCCATTATCTGATTCACTCTTCCACAAAACCAAGATCATAAAGGATTTAGAAGACAACAATGGACCTTAGAATAGGTAATTCATGATTCAGAAAATTAAATAATTATAATTGATGAATGGATCACTGGAAAACACAACTTTAAGATAAGTTTTTACATAGATTTAAGTTGCATTATCATATATACATACATATT
Organism: Epiperipatus broadwayi; assembly: GCA_028023455.1. Classification (NCBI taxonomy): domain Eukaryota; kingdom Metazoa; phylum Onychophora; class Udeonychophora; order Euonychophora; family Peripatidae; genus Epiperipatus; species Epiperipatus broadwayi. Next base: position 1,756,852 of record JAQFVV010000219.1, on the reverse strand, counting down.
TTAAGTCTATACTTACATAGAAAACACAGCACAATTTACCCAAGCATATAATATACATTAAGGGATTTTTTTAATTACTATATATACCATGTTAAGCTGTTTGTTCACAGTTTATAATGTAATTTTTAACTAGAATAACTAATCAAGTTTTTCCCCTAGATGAAACAATTATAACTACTTGCTTTTTATGTAATCTTCTTGCTTAATGATTAGTTTTGGGGGACCAATTGCCTCCATTCAGTGAGGTTAGGTGTATATTGATATTCTCATAATACTAGAAGATGATAATAGATGATGAGTGGAATACTTAAACTTAATCTACAAGAGATTTAAAACATCTAGAAAAAGACCACATGTTAAGATGGATGAATAAGATAAGTAAGTTTGCTGTAATGGCATAATGAACCCATGAAATGAAGAATTGGATTGTACTTTGAAAGATCATTCTGCTGTGAAGTGATATAATGTTAATGATGTCACCAATCTTGCAAAATGGATGTCATTTTAAAAAAATGGTGGATGCTTTTTAAGAAGTTTCAAAGCTTATTTCAAACAGCAATATAGCAAATAACTGATTGTATAATAAAATTAAGGGCTACAACTGATGATAGCTGCTTTGGTGAATCATCCCATAAATGTCTGTTGTATTTCAAAGCAGATATATTGTCAAACCAAGATATCATTTAGCAGTTACCTCATGAATACTTTCTGTTAATATTAATCAATGTATTAATACTACTAGATATATAGAACACATATTTCAATTAGTTTACTAATTTTTGAATAATATTCAGTTAATTACATTTTTATAAAATGTAATTATGAATAATAAATTTAAATATATATAAAATAACCATACAATTTTATAAAAACTTTATAGTTTTTATTGCTAAAAAAATTTTCTTTAATTTTCTTTCATATCTAGAATATTATTAAAACAAAAAAAAATATTATTGTTAAAGATAGTTACTTGAAGTTTACATCTTTCAAAAATGTACACAATTATTATTCTCAGAGTCATAAAAACTGCCTTCTCTCAATCTCTCTTTCTTCCACAATATTACTTTGATTATCTTAAATGCCTTTGTATATTTTCACAGTGACAGAGTGGCAGATTCTCATGCTTAAGTTCTTTGGATCATACTTAATTCAGCCATTTTCAGTGCTTGAACCTCTCATGAATTCCTAAGCAATAAATTCAGTTTATTACCCTTTTTTACAATTTCAAATTGGCATATGTCCATTTTTAATTAAATCAGTCACTATTTCTATTTAAATGAATGGTAGAAGGTAAAAAACATTCCAGAAAAACTGTGTCAACATTGCTAAATCTTGAAAATGATCCAAGAACATTTAATTCGATCTTTGCATTAAAGTAAACGATATAAGGGATTTTTAATTTTAGCTTATTTGTAACATTAAGTGAATAAAACATAGTTGCTAAAAATTATTGTGTTGTATCTAATCATTATTATTAATATTAACCTCCATTTTTAAAACATTTAATTGCTATGATATTCTAATTAGACATATACACACATATTTTGCAATTAATAGGTGTATTGTGCTGTATCTAGTCATTATTATTAAAATTAATCTCCAGTTTTAAAAAATGTAATTGCTATGATATTCAAATTATATATAAACACATGTAATTTGCAATTAATAGGTGCATAATGTTTTGAATAATAACATTTGACTTGTATTATATATATAATGTAAATATATTATGTTCGGTACAAATAATCATTAAATTATTTTTATCTATAATAAGTTTCCAGTATTATAATTTTGCTGTATCTTCCTTTGAAAAACAATGGATTGAGATTTTACTCTACATTCGTTTTTATTGGATTTGTTATCAAAATCTGCAATACTATAATACACTTATAATAAATCTCAATTTAATCTTTAAAAATCTATTCTAGGAATTCAAATCAGTTTTGCTATTTTGTTCTGGTCAGAACAACAACAACAAAAAAACCTTAACAAAACTAAAGAAAACAAAAAACAAAATAAAAATTACAAAGTATTTTTTATTATTAATATTTTGTTATATAATTTTTTTATAGTAAAATGAAACTGTTTTATTGTATTGTTTTTAAGTCTTTATAAAGATTAATTAGAAAATGCAATCACAACTGAAATGCATAGTAAATAATGTGATATCTTTCAGTGTAATTCTGATCGCAAATGGTAACGACATTTTGGATTAAAATATATTTTAACTAATTTTTTTTAGCATCATGCAGATTCATATATAGGGGTTTTTGCATTTGAAGTTACAGAGTTATTTTATATATATAAATAAAAACTGCAATCACATTATATATTTGAGAATCATCAGGGATTTTATTTTTATTTTTATGAAATTTTGATCATGCAACTTCATTTGGTATATATCTACTTTAGTTTTCTACTTACACTTTCTTCTAAAAGAAATTACTATACTCATGAATATTGAAGTCAGAAAAAAAAACATTTGAAATAAAAATATATATAAAATAAATTTATTCTATAATAAATAATGTTTTAAAAAAGTTATAAAAAAAATCATCATGAGATAAATGTCACGTTGAACAATGATCAACCTAAGATTAGTTTTTACTTTATTTATCTTAGATCTTAAAAATCTTTAACTCTAGTCAATCACTTCAGCGCTGAGCTAAACTACATATGCAAGAAAATAATGAATATTATGTACATAGTCACCAAGTTGGTTTAGGTTTGGTACTCTGTTTATGTAGTTACTATATGATCCAATATTGTAAACTCATATCTTCATTGGAATGAACTAGTAAAATATATAAATAATACAAGACTTTTTAGAAATATGTTTTAAAGTGAACTTAAGTGTAATTTTTGGAGGAAAAACAGATCTTATTTACATTATAAAGATTATCTCATAGACATTCTAAAGAAACAACATGTTGATTATTTTTATAAGGATGATATGACAGAAAATATAATACATTGGAGAGCTACAATTAGACATGGTGTTAAAGTGTTTCAGACAAGTTTTCTTCAGATATTAAGACAGCATTGTAAAATATCAAATAAATTCCACCATGGACTATGTATAAGCAAGTCCTGAATTCGTTTGTGCTCACAGCAATTTTGAAATCTAAAAAGAACTGCTGACACATCTTAACTGATAAATGACATAAATATTAAATAAAAGTACTTTAAATTCATATTTTAGAAATTATAAGCTAGTAAAAATAATATGCTTTATTTTATTAGGGTTTCTTTTTTTAATTTACCTTTGTAAAATATTGAAATATGACGGTGCAAAGTGCTGGAATTTGCAGGGAGGGGAAAGAATGGTTTGACTGATATGAAGTATCATCCAAAAGATGCAGAAGTATGATCAAACCAAGCTTATAATTTCTAAATACTAAAATATTATACTATATGCTCATATGAAATAAAGCATATTATTTTTGCTGCAAGAAGTATTTTGCGGATTAAAATGGGAAGCTAAAGGAGTGAAAGAAAATGGAGATTATTTAAGTCATTTAGATTTTGCAGATGGTATAGTTGTTTTTGAAAATAATGCTTTAGACCTGCAGGAAATGTTGCAGGAGTTATCAGATGAAAGTAGGAAACAAGGATTAAAGATAAATGTTAAAAAGATTAAAGTAATGTTTAATGGATTTTCTCAAAATATGAAAATAAAAATTGAGTATGATGAGTTAGAAGAAGTTAACAGCTACATATACCTTTGTCAGATTATTAATATAGGTGGAAACATTATGGATAAAATTAACCATAGAATTAAACTTGGTTGGATTGCTTTTGGTAGAAATAACTTGATACTGAAGGGAAATATGCCTATGTGTTTGAAAAAGGTTTTTAATAAATATGTTTTACCAATTCTTACTTATGGATCTGAGATTTGGACACTTAATAGAAGAGCAATACAGAGACTTCAGACCACTCAAGAAAGTATGGAGAGATGCATGTTGGGAAGAGATTGAAAACACAATATATGGGTAAGAGAACAAACAGGTGTTATTAACCTCATTGAAAAAATTAAAAAACTGAAGTGGAGTTGGGTTGGACATATTGCTAGAAGTGATGATAATAGATGGACAATTGAAATCTTAAACTGAATTCCAAGATATTGTAAAAGACCCAGAAATAGACCACATATGAGATGGATGGATGAAATAAGAAAGTGTGCAGGGCTGATGTGGAGAAGAGAAACTAAAAATCGGAGAAGATGGATTCAACTTGGAGAGACCTTCATCTTGCAATGGATTGATAATGGTTGATGATGATAATGATGATTTTTCCTAGCTTATAATTTTTAAAATATTAATTTAAAGTACTTTTATTCAACATATATGTCATTTATCGGTTGGATGTGTCAGTGGTAGTTTTGGCTGATCTTTAGATTTCAAAATGGCCGTGAGTGCAAACTAAATCGTCACCTATAAATGGACATATTTGTGGTTAATAGATTGGTTGCATTGCACAACATATCTCTAGTGTATTATTTTGATTAATTTTGATTTTTTTTTCTTTGGGGTTAGAATGGTAATACAAGATTACAAGTGATTGATGATGAGTCGTGGAATACATATGGTATATATACAAATATAGCAAAATAAAAAAAGCAGCTCATAACTGATCATTTTCTCAAATAAGTGTTAACAACGGATAACCCTCTTTTACAAATTTTTAAAAACGCTTGAACATTACGATCCCCAAATTTCAATATTTTATTTGAGTGATCTTTTACACAGACAAAAGTATTTGTTAAAATTATTTTCCGTTTTGATATGGAAGATAAAGGATTAATTATTTAACATTCAAAGAAAAAAACTCTCATTTACTTTTGGAGGTTAGTAAAATAAATGAAATTGGAAAAAATAAAAATATAAAATGAAAGATAATTATCAATAAAAATGTGGAAGTTAGTTTTATATTTAATAATTATACTGTCTGTGAAGAATCAATGGCAAAATTCCAACAATTTAAATATTCATTTCTCCACTGTAATTACTGTTCTGGTTTCATAGAATATTATTTAATCTCATGAACCTTTCAGAAACTTACCACACAAGAAAAAAATATTTTAAACTTTTTAAACTGTTGGCTAAAAAAGTTTATTTGACGTGAAAACAGAAGTTTTGTGGTGTACTTACGTACACACAGGAATACTTTTCTAATTACATGTATAATTAAAACATGGGCAAATCGCTTTTTTTTTAATGGACAGTCTTTTAAAGTTTTGTGGGAGCAGTTATTTTCTCAAGAAAATTATCAAGCTAACCAATTATTTTGCCAACCGCTTAAAGAGAGAGAAAAAAAAACACCTGTCTAATATTGCTCTTTAGAAAAATACCTATTTTATCAATAAAAGAAGAAAGTGGACTATCAGGTTTTGCTTTTTATTTATTTACACTTGATTGTTGTTGGTAATAACTGCTTTCCACCCCATTAAAACAGTTAAAGATTTAATGTTATCAAACTGATTACTATATTAAAAAACGAATTAAATACTAGTCGGTATCTATATAGATGTTTTAATCAAATCCAATTCAGAATTAAATCTTTAAGTAGAAAATTGAGTTTATTATAATAAATAATATATGTATTATTTAAATTTTGTAAACAATGCACGAATAATATATATATAAACGTGCAAACTAATGCGTATAAGCGAACAGAAGTAAGTTTGTTAACAGAAAGACAAGACAAAGAATATTAGACCTAGAAATTTAAAAAAAACCCACACAAATGATATTTCATATGACTTTTACCACCAGTATAATGATTATTCTGAACCATTTTATTTATTTATTTTTACATTACTCAACTGAAAATCTAAAACTTTAGTTTTGAGTCTATATTGTGCTAAATGCACAGAGCAGAGGTCCCCAACACTATGTTCGCGGGCACCATGGCGCCCACAGACCATTTTATGTGTGCCCGCCACTAACTGAACACGATAAAAAATTATTTATCTGATACAAATAAATTTAATTTTTAATTTTTTTTTATAAATTATTGTATTATATTGTAATCTAATTGTAGGGCATACTATACTTTTACAGCGTAAAAGGGTCTATCTCTCAGTCCACCAAGTGCGGTCTTTCTCTGCACACTGCACTAGCACAGAATAAGTAAAGTTAACACAAACACCAATCTCTTTGCTTTCCGCATGTTTATAAATTGTATCTGCACATACAAGTTCGCCATTTTGAAAAATACTAAGTCGGAGTCAGAATAAATTGAATTACTTTTTATTTTTCAAAGATCAAATTTCAAAAATTCTAACCCCAAAATGAGTAAAAAACAAAGAACCTATCATTTTAATACTGACTGGGAAGAATCACATTGTTTCATCAATATTAAGGATAAATGTATTTGTTTTTTTTGTGTGGCAGTAGTGTTGCAGTGGCAAAAAAACATAATATTTAATGTCACCCAGACAACCCATTCCACTTTTAATACCAGCTATCCACTTAAAACTGAATTAAGAAAAAAAAAAAATCTCAACTAAAATCGAACCTGTCTGCCCAACAGTCAGTTTTCATTAGGCCTGTGGTAACATCTAAAAATGACACTGTTGCTTCTTTCAAAATTTCTCACATGCTCACAAAGAAGAAAAAGCATTTCTGACTGGTGCTGATTGCTTATTTGAGGGATTTTCCAACAAACATGAGATTATGTCAGCAATACAAGACTTACAGTCATCTCATAACACCATCACAAGAAGAATACACATTTCAAAAGACTTGCAAACTCAATTAAAGAGTGATTTGAAGATATCATCATACTCCCCTAATTATGAAGCAATTGCCAATGAAGTGCAGTGCCAAAGATTGCATTGACTTGTAATATTATATATAATTTAGTAATTTACATAAAAATATAAATGTTAATTATATGTTAAAATTTTATTTTTGAAATATTTTTTTGTACATTATGTGTATTATTAACAATATCCAACTATAAATTTACATTGAAAAAATAAATGGTGCCCACCACCTGGCCAGTATTATAGAATGTGCACTTAAGTGCAAAAAGGTTGGGGGCCCCTGGAACAGGGCAATACAAATGAGAGAAGTTTTTAAATTGTATTGTAAGAACAAATAATTATGCTTCAATTTTCTATTTTAATATTAACTTATCTCATTATCTGAGTTAATACAAAAAACTTACTGGGTGAAAAATGGTAGTTTTATTTAAGCTCTCTGGGACATTTATGACAGGAAAGGGAGCTACTGAAATAGTATGGAGAGTAAAAAGAGTTTAAATATATATAGAAATAAACAGAATATTAGGTGCGAGTTAATATATGATAATAGTAAGGAAAGTAGTTTATTGTTTAAGGCTCGAACGAGATCTTTAGCTACAAGAGAATATGCATGTAAATGAAAAAACATGGGTGATTTATTTTGTAAATTATGTAAGGAAGGAATAGAAAATATTAGGCATTTGTTAATTGAATGTAAATGTTTGAAAACAGAAAGGGTACATATAATGAAGTTATGGAAGAATAAATATGAAAAAAGTGATTATACAGAAAGTGAATTATTGGTTTTTATGCTGGATTTGGGAAAAGATAAGGGAGAATTAGATATTAAGGCTATAGAGTTGACAAAGATTATGTTGTGGAAATGGGATGGAGCAGAATATAGGAAAACTTAGAGTGGGGAATGGAAAATCTAACAGGTTTATCTGGGCATAATTTAATTGCTCAGATATGCTTGACTTCGTTTAAGGAGAAGCCACAGTACATCACATCACATCAATCAAATGATAAATGATGACATTTTACCTACAATATCTATAAAACTGTTCCAGATATTTTGTACAGTCCACAAAAAAAATGTTGCATTCCTCAAAAAAAAAATTAGGCAAACGGGAATTTAGGGAAAAAACTTAGAAGATTGTTCTGGATACTTTGATCATAAATTAATTATTAAATTAATGTGAAAAACATGTACAGCAAATGCTTGACAATCATAACCATGCATAATAAATATTAAAATTGAAATTAATTTTGCAATTAAGAAATAAACTATAAAAATATAATACAAATAAATTAATTTCACAATCAAAGTGAAGCATTAAATACATGCGTAAACTAATGTTAAGTAACTGCACATGTTTAGTAATTAATTTTGTAGTCAAATTATTTGGAAACAATTTTCTAGGTTAGAAGGTCATTCTATGACATCTTTTTTTTTAATTTTTCAATGAAATTTAACATTTTTATGTAGACTAAATAAAATCGGGAATAGTTTTTATAGTTACCATCAATGAAATATTGAAGGTTGTTGATCATGTTTTGGTGGCCCCCTTTAGTGTCAAAATTCATAATGATGAATGTGTACTATCCCAGTGAGATAAAAAGAAAAAGAATTATGACAATTAATTTAATTGTAAATATTAGTAATAATTATTTATAAACTGAACTTAAATAACAGACAAGTTTCACCTATCTTTCATTAATTAAATCTTAGACTTTTTTTTTTTACTACTGATATAATTTCAAAAATAATTATGTACTCTTTTTTAGACTATTAGTATTTCACTGATGCATTTGAGAAAAATCTAGATTAAAGAGTTCCAATGTGATTGAAAAAAAAAACAAATGAAACTTACGACTTAGTAGAAATTGATCTAGTTGATTTATATTATATACATTGTAATGCAGTGTTGATCAGTGTCAAAGCTATAAAATTAAATAACTTATTTGATATCCAAGTGATATAGATGTATTTAAATTAACTATAATACCAGTAAGCATGAAAAGTTAAATTAGTGATAACTATGCAACTTCACTCAAATATGCTTATAATCTAATTTGCAATGGCAGAATTAATTGCTACTAATGTTTTAATACCTTTATAAACAATATCCAAGTGATATAGATGTATTTAAATTAACTATAATACCAGTAAGCATGAAAAGTTAAATTAGTGATAACTATGCAACTTCACTCAAATATGCTTATAATCTAATTTGCAATGGCAGAATTAATTGCTACTAATGTTTTAATACCTTTATAAACAAACAACAAGCTATGATACTAAATTAAATTGCACTAAATAACACACAGTTGGTAAGTTTAATGCTGATTAATTCAACTTTACATATAGAGTAAGTAGTTGTTTTGTTTGTTTAAGAGATTATTAAAATGAGGAGCAATTAACTCTACTATTGTAAATAAGATTATAAGTCGATATGAATGACACTGTGTGAACACCTTTGCTCATTTAAATTTTAAAATCACTACTGTTTAATTCATTTAAAGGTCAGTAAAAAAATCTTGAAAAAAAATTTTCAATTTCATCTGTTGCTTATAATAGTTCCGACATGGAGAAAATTGCATTAAATGATAATGCATTGAAATTAGGAGTTTATTTGTCCAACTACATTTCAAATGTTTAATGCTGTTTAATTTAGCTTTGTGTGTATGTGTGTGTGGGTGTTTATATAGAGACATATACACACTTTGTCAATTTTTTTTATTTAAAATATTGCAATTGTGAATTATTAAAAACCAGAGTGCTGCATAAGTTAAGTATCCAAACTTTAGAACTAGTTCAATATATGGTCTATTATTCTTAAAACATCAACTAAGTAGGGCATTTAATCCAGTTAATGATATTAAGCATAATATTACAGGCTTTAATATTCTAATGCAAATGTTCATTACATCTTTTGTTCCCCCAATTCATCTATACTCGAAAATAGTTCCCAACATTCCTGTATGTTCAATTTATGTTTCAATACTAGATGAGAAAGAGCTATCATAAACTATATTTCACTATATATTGTTTCCAAGGAAAGATATAATAATATCTACATACCTGAAATATGGTAGTGTTGCATCTCCAGATAAAATAATCTATATACATTTAGATAGCTATTAGTGACATTAATTTTATATCAAATAATAATACAATTCCTTTTTTTTTTCAATTTTTACTTAAATATATATATATAACATGATTCAGAAACTAATTTAGTTCTTTCTATCAGGCAAAAAAAAAAAAAGTTACATTAATTAAAAGGGGGGGAAATAACTTCTTTTTGAAATATTTTTTCCTACAACCAAACTTAGTTTTTATGATTTGAAATGTCTATTATTATCATAAGATAAAAAAAAAAAAAAAGTACTGGGAATAATATATTTATAGATTTTTTATGTTTTGCTTTATAAATTAAAATAAATGTATCATTCCAAAAGTACGCCATTTTAATTTCAATTTTTAATTAAAAAATAAAATAATTCATATATATATATGATTATTTATAATTAACAGTTCATTCTTATATTTATGTTCACATATATTTCTAACATATGAGTGGAAGCAATGGGGAAAAAATATGTTAAAGGCTTCTAAGATGCAATTTAACTAACCAATTCTCTTTAATTAGGCCAATCTTCAAATAGTTCTTTAGATACCACAAATTGTTAAGTTGACTTAATTAGTATTAATTTTTTAGAAAGCATTTCATTCATCATCTCATTTCAATAAATATTGTATATAAACGATTTATTAATCAGCCTTTGAAATGTATCATTAATTGTAAATAAGTTTGTGGTACCTGAATCCAGGTTTTTATATAAAAAATATTTATATATATATTAGAACTTTTGTTAAGCTTAAAGATTATATTTAAGATTATATGAAATATAATTTCTAATTTAAATAAGTAATGATGAGTAATTATTTATATTTTAATTCAAAAGTTTTCAAATATGCACGTGAAAAGTCAATTATTGTAATGTATAACAAGAAGAGATCGAAAACGCAATATATGGGTAAGAGAACAAACAGGTATTACTGATCTCATTGAAAAAACATTAAAAGACTGAAGTGGAGTTGGGTTGGACATATTGCTAGAAGAGATGATAATAGATGGACAATTGAAATCTTAAACTGAATTCCAAGACATTGTAAAAGACCCAGAAAGAGATCACATGTGAGATGGATGGATGAAATAAGAAAGTGTGCAGAGGTGATGTGGAGAAGAGAAGCTAAAGATCGGAGAAGATGGATTGAACTTGGAGAGATCTTCATCCTGCAGTGGATTGATAGTGGTTGATGATGATGATATCAAATAATAATATATGAAATATAATTTCTAATCTAAATAAGTATTGATGAGTAATTATTTATATTTTAATTCAAAACTTATCAAATATGCATTTGTAAAGTAAATTATTATAATGTATATCAAATAATAAAAAACAGAAGTGAATAGTATTTAAGGAAATATGTTGTATGTTGAGATTGAACTAATCAAAGAGATCTGATTGGTTTAAGTGATATTTTGTTTTATTTTTTCCCCAATATTTAATTTACTTATACTGACTGTTTCTTATATATTTAAGTAGAGGAATTTGAACTTAGAATTTGGAAGTCTATATTCATCCCCCACACTATTTTAAGCAACCGATACACATAACCACATACATGTGAAAAAGATAAATGATCCCCAATAGATGTATTTTGTGTAGAACCAGCACTCATTAGTGGGGTCAGATCATAATCTCACATATATACATACAATCAGTCCTTGGTTTATATTAAGATACCAATTCCTTAAATGTTACTGGATAGGCTTCAATGTTCTCACCCTTCCAACTATTCAATTGTCCATTTCATTGAAATACTGACAATGGAACACTCAAAGCCTTTATTGGATTTGATATTGTAGTCATATCTATGTAGACATCATGTCAACATAATCTCTCATATTACTGATCCATTATGTATTCATATATATATTAATAGGAGAGGAGTGGCTGAGCTTCTATTATAATATAATTTATTTCTAAAGCAATATGTAATTTCCTTATACTGAATGTTTCTAAATAAAGAGGTTTGAACTTAGGATTTTTCAATCAATATTCATCCTAAAATCAAGTCCCTCTTCAAGGCACATATAATACAGGTTAAAGTCTTTCTCTAAAAGTATTTATTCAATATTTTGAAATATATTAGATCAGAAGTCGAATCCTGATAATGTGCTATTACTTTTAAATATTATAAATCTCCGCACACTCACATGACAGTAAGAGTTTAAAAAACTTAAGTGAATCACTTAAGTTTAGAGTGCATTTCTATAAATACACCAACTTTCACTGACCATGTTAAATGATTTAGCATGGTCAGTGAAAGTTGGTGTATTTATAGAAATGCACTCTAAACTTAAGTGATTCACTTAAGTTTTTTAAACTCTTACTGATGTGTGAGTGTGCAGAGATTTATAATATTTAAAAGTAATAGTGCATTATCAGAATTTGACTTCCTATGTAATATACACCTGGGTCTCATTTTATGTGGATTATTTTAATGCAATTTTGAAGTTATGCAATTCATGTTTCTTCTTAATATCTTTCATATTTCACTATATTTATTAGATATCAAGAAATTTAAATTATTAATAACTTATTTTTACTTGAATTTTTTTTTCCCAAAAATATAATGTTATATTAGCTTCTAATGTGAATATGGCCTGAAGCTGTATTTAGAATCTTAGCTTCTATGTAAATAACCTACTTATACTAATGAGTAAATAATAATAATAGATTTATATGTATGTATAAAAATATCGCAATAAATATACAAAAATTTTAAACTTTTAAAACATATTTTGTTAGATATTAACAGATATAAATATTTTTTTAGATTTTTAAAATAAATAATAACGAAGATTTTATTGATTTTATAACATGAAAATAATCTTTCTAATGATAATGTATAATCTTTTTGTTTTGATTGCGATCTCATTTTTTTAAATATAGTAACAGAAAACCATTAACACAGCACAAAACTGAAAGTGGCGCTAGTTGTACATCATGTCACAAATCTGATTTCTTACTAGTTCACAAACAAATGCATATTGTCAAATAGTGGTAATAACTAAAATATGTACAAATAAATGTAAAATTAAATGCTGTAGTTAATAAAAAAAAGTTTGTCTTGTATTTTTTTTTTTCAAATATTTGAAATTTTTTATTAGTCATTCTTTTTCTTATTTTTTTAATGTGAATTTTAAAGTAATTTTTCCTTGTTGCTTTGCTTTTATGCCGATTTCTGAAAATTACACAACCTATCCCCCATTTTTCAAGGTAAGTTACATTTATTTTTGTGCTTTTGTGCGCATTTTCTGAGGAAGACCCAGGTGTATTTCAAGATTTTCAGTGCTTTAGAATAATAGATTTACATTTATAAGTCGTATTAGTCAGATCACGGATGGTTAAAAATGAGATACTGTCTTTCTCCTGCGATAGGTTAAATAGATTTGTACAATTCAAAATTTGATTATAACATCAGGTACACAATAGACTCAAGTTCTGATTTAGCATGGTCAGTGAAAGTTGGTGTATTTATAGAAATGCACTCTAAACTTAAGTTTTTTAAACTCTTACTCACTTGTGAGTGTGTGGAGATTTATAATATTTAAAAGTAATAGCACATTATCGGAGTTCAACTTTTAATCTAATATATTTCAAGATTTTCAATACTTTATAATAATAGATTTATTCAATATTTGTAACTTCTGTTTGAAATATAAAAGTAAACAATGAATTACGAATAAAATCATGGTACAAAAGTAAAAAGAAAAAAAATTATGCATTTACATAAAGCATATTATAAATGTATTTTAAACTCAAAAGTTTATATCTAAAATAAAATGTAAAAAATTTTAACTTCATTGTAAATAAATATTTGCTAAAAGAAAATATACACTTATAAAGTAAATTTGTATAATATATAATTCCTTGCAACAGTATATCTTTAAAACTTACATTATTAGAATTAAAAAATATTTTAAAAAATATTTAAGAGCCCCTTTATAATTTTGATATCTGAGCCTTAAATTTGAAGTAATGTCAGTAAATGTGTATGTAAAGTAGCATACTATTAAGTGTATATGACTTTCATATACATAAATTGCTCATTTTTAAAATTACTTTTTTGATTCTCGTAATGTTAATCGTAAATTTTGAGTTAAATGGCGTTTTTGAGTAGTTAATAGTTTTATGTGTGCATTTAGACTCTTTACAATTTTCCAATATTATCTATCAAAAGATTAATAAATTTATTCTTATGGCATGAAAACATGATCATACCTACTAATATACAACAGCACTTTACATAAATGCGCATTATATATGTGTGTACATATAAACAAATGGATATATATTAGATTTCACTTTTATAAGTTCAGAGATTGGTTGAATTTGAATTTTACTAATGATTTAGCAGTTAAACACTAGATGATAAAAATAGTCCACCATTTATCTACAAATATAATGTCAAAATCACAAATCTTCCGACAATCAAACCTTTTATTCAATCTCTGCATGTTATATTTATGTGCGTGTTTAAAAGTATGTGTGATTTAATATACATATTTATACTCAAATACAGATTGCTAGATTCGTTTCTCGCAAAGTCTTACGGTAAATTTATTAGAAAATTAAATAATGCTATTCATATATACAATGCGTACACATTATTGATTTAAGTTAAGAAACCTTAATAAATAATAACGTAAAGAGAGTTATTAACTTCAACACGCCTTGCTTTGTAATAACAACTTTATTTATGTATTAGAGAAAAAAATCAAAGATCGCCTATAGGAACAACTATTTCTCTAACAGGTGAAAAATTCAACCAATTTATACAGTGCGCAGAAGTTAATGTCTTCGTTAAATGATTACGTGAATAAAATTATTTTGCTACTGTAAATAAAAATTAGAAATTGCTTCTAAATAAGTAAAAATTGATTTGTTTACCGTAATAGTAAAAAAAAAAAAAATTGACCACGTACTCTCTCAGTAATTCTATCCTATAATTAATGTATTTATAATCTAAAATGAAATAAAGTAGGTGTCTATAATTACATATTTTTTCCACAAAAAGGTGTCATGCAAATCTAGAAAAGATCCAGGTGTCTTGCTTTGATTGTCAGCCTAAAAGCTTTTTTAAATTGTTCTGAAAGTTATGCTAGTAATTTTCGGTAAGAACAATAAGCTACTGTACACTTAAATTACCTAAATAACTTGTAAAAATCTAAGCAATATTTTTAATATATATATATAATCGCTGTCGGGATAAAAAAAATATATATATAGTATACCCAACTATAATTAAGATCAACTGAAATATGCACACATATACTTAGATTGATCAAAAAAATACTGTGTTATGGAATATAGTTTTGCAAACACATAATGTTAGATTATTCCACTTAGTTTTTAAAGAAATGGCATACCTACGTATGAATTTCTAATAGTCAAGCTAAATAATCCGTAATCATGTATACATGTGTATACAGCATTGTTAAAACACAATTTGTAGTTTATTTACATAGAAATTATACCAAACGTTAATTTGTATAGATCATAATAATAAATCCATGAAAAATTATAATCTAATATTTATACATACTTAGACCTGGCAGTTCAGTTATATTTATCTTTAATATAAACATTACTTGATA
Organism: Epiperipatus broadwayi; assembly: GCA_028023455.1. NCBI lineage: Eukaryota > Metazoa > Onychophora > Udeonychophora > Euonychophora > Peripatidae > Epiperipatus > Epiperipatus broadwayi. The sequence goes on along the minus strand of JAQFVV010000219.1, from coordinate 1,741,360 downwards.
TAGAAATAATAATAATAATAATAATAATAACAATACAATGTAGAGTAGAATAGCTTTGTTTAAACTGTACAAATAAAACCCAATTCAGCAGATACATAAGCGTCTGAAAAAAACTTTAATTTTCAAAATATTGTAATAGTCAGCTGTACACATTACATTTATCTTTTTCACATGTGTGTAGTCATGTGTATCGATTTATGAGATAGAGTGGATGGCTAAAAGGGAGCTTGAAAATCTGTGTTCAAATCCCCTATATTACTATAGAAACTAGTAACTCTTTGAGATAACTATAATTTTCAAAGCAGTTAGATATATAATTTTGCCAGAAAGTGATGATGATTTGATATGATGCAATATAAAAGACCATGAGATTTACAATTCTATAGTATTGAGAAATATTTTCATAGGTGCTGGAAAAGCATCATTCAACAAATTGACACATACCCAATAAGGAGAGGTTAAAGGTCATTCTGGTTTAAAAAAATATATATTGCACCTCTTTGTTCACTGACTAATGCTAGAAGTAGTAATTGTGGACTATACTAATAAAAAAAATAGCAAAGGATTATAATTTTGAAATTTTTTTTATCATGTGCAGTCAATTCATCAATATGCTGATATTAAGTATCAAATCTGGTGACCCTTCATATGATTCTACTTCTCCTACCTCATAAAAGTAAAGCAGTATATCATTCACGAATAACAGCTTCAATGATCTTTACATCTTATGAGATGGTGATTTGCTAATAAAATGTGCGTGGAGTTTCATAAATTTCATAAGTATTTAAAAGTGGAAGTTGAATGAATGATTAAAAAAAAAAGATTGGTAGATTAAAACTGGATAAATACAGAAATTTTCTAAGTGACATTTTAGACATTTGTATTTGAAAAATGATAATTTAATTTTAATAAATCAGTGGACATGATAATAAAATGACATTATGAGAATATTTTGATCACCTTTTGAATAATGACACAAGAATTTAGAAGATTGTTTTTAATGACACATCCAATTTACTGATTCATTTAGCTCACTAAAACCCAAATAGTATATCTAATTTATAAACACTCAAATAAAATTAGCTTCAAACCACTGTAATAATTTAGAAATATATGAATTTAGCAAGGATGCTTCCAATATTCCATAGAAAAGATTACAGTAATTATTGTGGAAAAACAATGATATTTCACAATGCTTCTAGTCACATGCTGTTTTTACTGAAATGAAACAATTTCATAAAATAAAAAAATACTAATGTGCAACACAGATTTGACAGAAGTGTTCTAAATTCAAACTACTAAAAAGTAACAATAGAATTTTGACTTCTTACAATATAAATTTATAATATACTGATCACTGAGCTTTTATTATTAATTCAAAAGTTGATTTTCAGAATATGTTTAACCTACATTTCTATAATCCATCAAATAATGATTTTTTTTTTTTTAAAATTACACCTTTAACCTGTTTAGCAAAAGCAATTGGTCCTCTAAAAATCATCATAAAGCAAGAAGAGAAGTATAAAAAGCAAGGGTTTATATATGTTTTTCTATGGTGGAAAATTTATCTTGTTACTGCAGATAAAAATTATGATATAAATTGTTAATACGGTATTAACAAACAACTTAACCTAGTATATTTAGCAGTGTAAAAAAGCCTAATGTACAATATAGTGATGTGTAAACTGTACTATTATGTATTATGCAGATATGCACTTAAAATATGTATGTAGGCAATGCAACTTTGTGTAAAAAAAAAAATACTTAAAGTTGCTCTTTCTTATAATTTGTCCATTCAGCACTCATCACCACCCAGCTTTCTAAGTCATCAATTGATCATTCTAAGGGTCTATCATTGTCTTTTTAATGTTTTAATGGTTATCAGTTTTTTTTTTTGGAAAAGAACATCTACCAAGTACTGACAACTGATGGTGATCTCTAGAGAAAAAATTTAATCTGAATGATTGACTTGCTTCTTTGATTTTCTCTTTGTACAACATATTATAAGGTCTCGTTCATTGATTTTAGGGATTTTTAGATTTGATAATTTAATTAAAAATATATGTAGTTATAAACTTAAAAACAAATCTGATATGATTAAGAAAAAAAGTGATTTACTATGCAAATGTACAGAAAAATGGATTGAGAAAGAAAGTAAACTTGAGGTTGACAGTTTTATGTATTCTTCTGTACTCTTGCAGTGAAAAAAAGCTCATAGTGAAGTTTGATTTCTTTAAAATTTATAATCCTATATTACTTATGTGAAATTATTTTGAATTAAAAAAACAATGTTTAATAATATCTCACTAAACTGTACTATTGTGATCATGAAGACTTGTTATTTATTAACAGTATACGAATAGCCATATTATAGAAATGTACATTATAGAATCATAATCACGCAATTAATTTAACAAAATAAAAATACTAACATACTAAAAAAAAAGTAATCTAATGCATTCTGTGCTTGTGTATTATATTCAATATTTAAGGCATTTGTTAATAATATGTATTATGCAGTTCTAAATAAACAGTAGTTTATATACAAATATGCTACATTGGCATTGTTTTTTGGCCATGATATATATTTTATTAAATGCAGTAGCCATTTTCTATTAAATGATTTAGAAATTTTTTGAATAGTGCATTACTTGTGAAGGCAGAGATACAAACTATTAAAAAATATATTAAAAGTATGAATCTTTTTCAATTTCTTTGTATTGCATTTTCATCATACAAAATCTATTATTACCTGGGTGAAATTATGCACACATTTTTTTACTACAAATACATATATGCTAATAGTTTTGATTTGATTGAAATTAGCATTCATATAGATTTTAATCCAAAATTGATTGACTGAATACTTTAGTTAATATTTACAACTGAAGGTAATTTAAAATTAAATATTAACACTATACAACCCAAATTTATTTTTAGTTTTATGCTGAATAAAATTTCCATTTTTTTTTTGTTTTTATATTTTTATCTATTGCGATAACATTTGCTATTTCTGAAACACTATCAGATGTTTTTAAATTGAATAAGTAGATTAAATCTTATTTTTAATTTAGATTTGATAATTTTTGATCATATAAAATGCATTCTTACTTGCATAATCCATAATTTTTGTCCTTCAAAATAACAATTACAATATCTAAATTACAATGTGATGATCATAATTTTTGTTGCAAGTCCAGTAAAGTTCATAAGAATTTCTTCATAAAAGTAAGTAAATACAATATAGTTTTTAAATTAATGTACACTTTTTAAAATTTAATACTGTCTTAATAAATTTGTTTATTGTATGTCATCAAAGTATGATTTTGATTATTTATTATTCTGAATGAAACACTTTTTTTTGATCTTGTAATCATTAATGATGAAAATCTTTATTTTGGATATGTCATTAATAAAGTATTAATTGTTTTGAAAGTCTGCTGGATGAAAATTAAAAAAATATATTTAATTGTACAATTCATTGATCACATTTTAAGTTTATAATCAAAATATTATATACAGCACCCTAATATTGTGTATTATGAATAAATGTTGTACTATACAATCTCAGCAGGATAATCACATTTCTGCTTTTGGATGACACAGTTTTAATAACTATTCTATGACATCATCAGTCTTACAAAATGGCCACCAAATTTTTTTTTTTTTTTTTTGAGAATGTAAATTGATGATGATCACTATTATGAATCCTCATATAAAGATCAAGTGCTAAGCAGGATATAAGTGTATATTTCACAGGAAATCATAATCTGATGTCATCTGTATCTATTAAATACATTTTGATTTACAATTATATATATATCTATTTTTAAAATAAATTAAATTTTACTTATATTTTTCATCCAAATATGGGTGACTTAATAAGAAAAATTTGTGTTTGGACTTTAATTATTTTTTTTAGAATTACTACTTTGTTTCTGTCATCTTTAATTCACTTCATTGTTTGTGTGTATGTGTGTGACAAAAAAATGTATAAATATTTTTAAAATTTAATTATTGTTAGTATCTGATAATTCATAATACACTATAATTATAGTGCTGATTATTTTATTTTCATTTTTTTAGAGTTAATAAGTAAAAAATGCATTATATTATTGATAAAAAAGATAGCAAATATTCACAACTTTTTATTTTTTATAAAAATGCTTATTTTTTTGTAATTTTAAGACTTAAATATAGAAATATAATAAATAAATATTCTTTAATAAATACATTTAAAAAAACGACTTTTCAATGTCTACTGTCATTAAAAAAAAAAAAAAACGAGTTGCTTAAAAAAAATCTTTGACCAAATTATCTGCACAAAATACTGTAATATTTTTAACACAATATGTCAAGAGTTCAAAATAATATTCAAAATCTCATATGCCTTATCAATCAGTGATGAAGATAGAGAAATCATCAAGTAATATCATAGATGATTGTTAACCTAAGAATATGAATAAAGTAAAATGTTATGATTACATTTTAAAATTAAAAAGTTGGACTTAAAAAAATCCAATATATCCTCCACTTAGTTACTTTTCAATATATTGTTATAACTATTTCAACTAAATTTAACAAAGAACTATTATTCTGTCAAAATTGTTATTTGAAAATGAGAAGTAGTTTGTGCAGTACCATAAAGATAACAAAAAAAGGTCATTTAAGAATACCCTATAAGATTCTAAAAATATAATGGTGAGATCTTAAATCCACCAATGCTCTAGCACTGTGACAGATTTACTTGTTCCTGATGAGAATTATGTAAGCTTTCAACATTTGATTTTAATATTAAACCATTATTCTATATCAAAATATAATAAATTGGATTTGATTTGATAGAAATGTACATTTCCAAATAAACTAAATTACAAAAATCATATCTAAATTTTGAAAATATTAAAAAAATAAGATTATAAAAAAATAAAAAATGGTGTCATTCAACAATTGAGAGGAACAGATACAAATAAATATCAATGCTTGATAAATCTATCCAATTACACTTTAAAGTATTAACTTTTTTAATATAATTTTTACAATATTGCAATATAATCTAACAGAGTATTGATGATGATATGTTAGTATTCCATTTGAAAAGCTGTGTTTATCAGAATTCCACAGTTTGTTTCATTAACATTAGGCTAGAACTTATTATTTTTATTTTTAAAAATAAAACATATATGTATAATATGAATGTATAATCATGTATAGTTTGATTTTTAATAATTATCACATAATTATAGTGCAAAAATAATCAAAAATTTTAATAAACATCACAACAACAAAAAAAAAATCAAGTTTTTAGCTATTCTACAAATTTTCTCTAAGTAATTTTACAAAGAATGTAAAATCTGATAACAAAAAGCAAATCTCATCAAACTTGTCAAGATTTGTCTAAAAGTCCTACTTTTTTACTATCCTGACATCTTTAGATTTTGTTTAGAATTATGTCAATTTTTTGATTTAGAAAAATATTAGCAAAATACTTCAATAAATGGCTGTACAAACAAGTTAGCTATAGAACTTTTTTTGGATTTTTCTCAAATCCCTCACTTTGATAAAAAAAAAAAAATGGTTATTTGTTTTTCAATATTACTGAAGTATTATTGTAAAAACATCAATAAATTAGATAACTGAAAAGAGTGATGTAATGAAATTACATTACAGAAATATTATTCATTAATTGAATAATCTCTAGTCTAATGAATGACTAATAAAAATTATTAATAAACAGTAACATACATTTATTGCATTATGGTGAATTGGACTGTGATAATTTACAAAAGAGTCAGGCTCTATTTATATTCCTAAGTTCATTTTAAAGGCACTCTAAAGAAGTGCTGCTATAAGTGTTTAAATTCATTAAATTGCCTGGCTATAAATTATCACAATGGACGACTAGTTATTAAGCAAAGTATTGATATCTCTCTCAAAAAAAACAACAACCTTACTATAAAAAGGTGGCAAATAAATATATATATAAAAATAACTAGCCCTTGATATATATATATATGAAATCATTTTACAATTTTTTTTCCTGGAGTTAGAAAGGCCATATTCATTCCCAAATGGTCCCTAATGATGCTGATAAATAGTGAATAAGATTTATTCACATTTATACATAATACTAAATGCTGACATGCTTAAATAAATCATGCTAAAAGATTGACAAGCAAAAGCAAACTACCAGTGATGATGATCATTTTATCACAACGCCCTCTATCTAGTTATTTCTATCTATCTACTGAGCATTGACTTTATGTAGATTTAACTAAAATGATTTTATTCAATTAAGCAGAATATCCTTAGCCACAATATTTCTATTTGCCAAAACCCATTAACTAAAACTAGTTATCCACTTTAATTTTTTTTTAACCAGATTTTTTAAAAATGCTTTTAAAGAACAATACTGGCTAGTTTTATTTTAATTGTAAAGTTGAAAAGCTGGAACTAATCAATTACTACTAATCTGATAAGAATTTCAAACATCTTTATAGTCCCAAAAGATTCTATTAATAAAATTAAAATTCCAACATTTGTTGACAAGTAGAACAATATAAACTATTCTCAGTATTATAATTATACCTGCCGCCTCATTTATTAGTTTTAAACAATTCTTTACCTGGTGTTTACTTTCTACATATATGTTGATTTTTCCTAAAACATTTAATAAACTATTTAATGTATATAAGTATTACATTTACATATATATATATTAAAGACTCCAGACCACTCAAAGAAGTATGGAGAGATGCATGTTGGGAGTAACAAGAAGAGATCGAAAACGCAATGTATGGTAAGAGAACAAACAGGTGTTACTGGCCTTATTGAAAAAATTAAAAGATTGAAATGGAGTTGGGCTGGACATATTGCTAGAAGAGATGATAATAGATGGACAATTGAAATCTTAAACTGGATTCCAAGAGATTGTAAAAGACCCAGAAAGAGACCACATGTGAGATGGATGGATGAAATAAGAAGGTATGCAGGAGTGATGTGGAGAAGAGAAGCTAAAGATCGGAGAAGATGGATTAAACTTGGAGAGACCTTCATCTTGCAGTGGATTGATAATGGTTGATGATGATGATGATATTAAAGCAAATTTTTTTAATCTATAAAAATAATATTTTGTCTTCATCCAATGTTTTAAATTGTTTGCTTGTTGATATTAATATTGTAATAGTGCTTTGATCAGGTTTTTTTTTTTTAAATATATATTTTATTGAATATTCTAAGTAATAATGATGAATGACAATGGCTACATAATTGAAAGAGTGCCCGGTGTAGTTTAGTATAATAGTAAAGAATAAGATTCTGGAACATAAGATCATTGGATTAATTCTAGTTTTGGCTATTCCAATGTTTAAACTTCTTATAAATTCTTGAGTAATAAAGTCATTTGATAACTGATTTTAGTAAAAACAGATGGCTAAATGATTTAATAAGTAGTTTTCATATTTTAATAAGAAAAAATTAAAATATGTTATGCCTCCTATCAGGATCAGAGAAAGGGGCATCAGTGACCATTTGCAATGCATCCCTCTTAAAAAAAGTTTTAAATGTTTATTAAAGATAAGAAGGGAAAAAATTACTATTATATAATTATAAATTTACTTTCTGAGCTTTGTCATTCTCTATAGCTATCATTCACAAATTTATCAACTGACCTTATGTCATTGTCAAACTTAAATAATTTTTTTATAATTTTTAACTTTAAAAATAATCTTTCTCCCCTAGCTATACTTATGGAAAGAGTTAATAATATTCTTAATGTTATGCTCAAATTTGGGCATGAAACGGTCAAATCATTTTCATGAATTTAATTTAGAATTATCAAATGGATTTTTGAAATGAGATAATTCTCTTGAAAATAAATTTTAAACAGACTAAGTTCTTCATATAATTCCTCTCCATTTATGTCTTTATTATTATCATTGTTGCTTAAGTGAATTTGTAGATTGAAACATTCCTACTGAGTTTATAGCTAACACAAATAATTAATTATAAAAATATTGTTCATACAATCTTTAATGTACCTACATTTACATTAATTAACAATTTCTCTCCAATACAAATTACACACATACTAAGTCATCAATATTGAAATTATAATAATATATAATTTAAATTATATTATCTGTAACCTCTTTTTTCCCAGTTTTCTTCTTGTGAGAACTTTAAAGCAACTATATTATATAGTCTATATATAATAAATAATAAGCAAAAACAAATATCCTTTATACTCTAAAGTTCGCTTAATGTTTTTAAGAGTTGCAATTATTTTTATCCCAATAAAATCCTTTAGAACATTTTTTTAAAAAAATAATTGAAAACCTTAGGCACTTTAATTGTAAAATCACAGAGATTTGAGAATAATTCCTGGTAGAACAATAAATGATGATGGAATTTTATCTTTTGAATCAATTCATTAATGTGGAAAACTTCAACAAAATCACAACACACTGGGGTTTTTTCATTTTTACAGATGCAAAGGGAATAATTAGTAATTTTCTGAGAAATGAAATTCATTAGTTTTTTCATATTTAATTATTTACAAAAAGTAATTCCATTAATTTTAAAACTGGTTTAAAACAAATATTCAAATGCAGATGTTAGGGTAATAATTTTTTTAATATTTGCTTTAAACTTTAGCAACAAATAACTTTTGAAATTTTCCCTTTCAATAACATCTTTAAATTTCATTTTGGTTGTGCATTTTATCATGAACATTTTACAGATGTTTTCCTCATTAATTGGGACAGTTGAAAAGCATGCACATAACATTTTAAAATATATTTCAATAAAATATTATACTTTTAATAAAGTTGAATGTTCAAATCATAATTTTAGAACATATATTATAACCCTTTGGTTTATTCCATCTAAACCAAATATGATAAACTTAAGTAATGATGGAAAAAATTTTTTTTGGATAAAGAAAAGTTAAAGTTTTGGCTTGAGAAAGTAATGGCTACATAGATTACAAGTAACAGATATAGAGACAGTTTGTGTGTTTGTCTGCAAGGTATTACTAAAGAGTTGCTGAGAAGTAAGAGTGAATCATTTTGTCAGTAGCTTTAGTTAACAGAGAATAAGTTTACAGTTATAGGAGATTGTGGTAGATATTTATGGTTATGATTATCTAAAAATTATAAATTTATATGCTTGAAATTATAAGCAATTGTGAGAGATATTTTGTTCTCATAATCTAAACAATCAGTTTTATGTTTGATAGTCTGTACAGTGTATGTGTGTGTGTAATGCAGACATATGGGTTGATTTTTTTCTCTTTCCTTTAAAGAAACTGAAATAATTTTTTCTTTAAATTATTAAAAATGTAAATCTAAATAAGAAATTATTTAGATGGAATGACTGCTGTCTTTGTTTGACCAAAACAGGTGTTAGCAAGCTTATGTTTTAATTATACCGTCTTTAAAACTAAATTTCATAAATTGACCAGAGACATGTTAATTAAAAAGATCTGGTTTAAGATCAAAGAGAAACGATTAGGAAGGATAACACCTTGGTGAGAGTAATGGCTCTGAATGGAAATTGTTTTATGACTAGACTTGGGAAGAAATCACTGGGGGAGGGGGTAACAGACTTTCTTTTTTCTTTTAAACTATAAAAACTAAAAGAACAAAGGAGAAAGGGGAGAAAGAAAAAGAAACTTTTGCTGATTGAAACTAAGCTAGCTAACTATAACTAAAAATTAATATCTAAAAGTATATATTTTGTAAGTTTTTTAAAATTTTCTATACAATTTTAATAATGAAATCAAATTGTATCGTAGACCCAAATATGAAGTTCTAATTCAAGAATCATGGTGCATATCTCTGTCTTCTCAAAATTAATCATGAAGAAGTCAACTTTTGATAAGGTATTGTCTGCTCAAATTTTATCCAATCTACTTATAAAATCTCCTATAAGAAGAAAATGGTCAAATTTCTTCTGTCAAATTAAAAGATCAATTCCATTTATATGGCTATTTAAGATTCGTTTAAAGAATTACAACGATCTTCTATTATAATGTTTTTAAAAAGAAAGTTTATTCATGTTAGTAATCAAAAGCTGCTCATTGCCATAGTTTGAACCTTTAAATATCTACAATCAAAGAAAAGAAGAAAGGAGAACAAAGTGAATCCAATCTCAGGAAGAATCGTCAAGTGGAAGGTAACAGCAGAACTTTTAAATTTATTAACTATACTGTATCTACATTCTGATTTAAATATCTACAAATTTTAAAGTAACTAACTATCTACGTTTTATATCGATCTTAATTCAAATGACTGTCTGTGCATTTTTAAGTAAAGTTAACTGTCTGAGGTGCAATTGATAGCTATCTCAAGTAAAAATGAACCAAATATAGTAATTAATTAATGAACTGTGGAAGAAAAGAGAAATTTAGAGAGACTGTCTGTAATACTGATATTTATTCTTCATTTATTTCATTAATATAATATGTCATTTATTTATTATTATTATTAGTATTATATGTCATTTTTTGTTTATATGCTATGTAACACTCTGATCACTAGATTATTTAATTTAATATTTTGTTTATGTTTAAAATGTGAAGGAAAGAGAGAAAAATGATTTTGATACCATTTGAATATAGATGCTCACGTAAATTTAGACTTAAAAGTAAAGAGAGAAATGATATAAATATTTTATTACTCTTAACAAAATTTTAATTATGCTTAATAGTAAATAGTGAAGAGTGAGAGGATGGTCATAAAACCCATTATTATGCTGTGAGTGTTGATCTGTTATTGATATCGATATTAGGTATGTTATTGGCTTGACCGGTTAAAATTAAAATGATTCATCTATGTATTGATTTGAGATCCGGTTAGTCTTGTCATTATCTAGACTAGAATCGATGTATGTGTGGGCAGATTTAGAGTTATAAATGCTTATCATTACTAATGAAAGTAATCCTACCACCCAATGGATGAGAAGTGGTTGTCTCCAGATTTATCGATACCATAGCAGTTAGAGGACTAAGTTTCCATTTATTTATTAAGATAGGGAATCAGTAATAAAGTTACTGTTTAAGTACAGAAAATGTTGCAAGCCAATATAGGGAATAAGTGTCTAAGACAAGCTCTTTACACAATTCTGGATCTTAGGATAGATCTCTCCCTGGCTCAAGCAAATCGTTTAAGTTTAAAGTCGATACCGTTGTAGTTGTTATATTTCCCTTATCGAGTTATAGACGCTGTATGGTAATGTGATGTGAAGAGAGTTTTTCTTATCTGAGACATACCAATGTTGCCCGGAAAGGATAAGGATTCAATCAGATATATATGTATGAGGAAGATGACAAGGATTTTAAGTAATAAACTGACCTATCTAGATTGATTTGTTTTGAATGATGGTAAATTGAGGTCGTCAAGCTGGGTGGGCATACCGAATTAGTTACGATATATACAGTCAAAACGTAAAGATCTGACAAGCATGAATGTGAAAGTGTGGGTTTTGAATTTAAACCCGTTTGTAAGATTTAGTAGGGTAAATTTTGTAACGTATAATCCTTCTTCATTGGAAATGTGAAAATTATTACTTAATAAAATGATTTAAATTTTCAAATTATTTCACATTGCTGGGTAAGATAATTGAAACGAATATAATATTTTGGAATAGTCCAATAGACCATGTTTACGATAAAAGGAGGGGGAAGTAGAGATTTGTAGGTTTTCTTCTCTCTCAAGCTAAGATTTCTTAAAGCTAAAATATACGAAATTCTGTTTCCAGCGTCTGTATTTATGATTGTTATTAATCATTTATAATAAATGAATGGGTCAAAACCGAAAGTGAGTCATCCAAGAAATTAGTTAACTCAAACATAGATCAGAAGCATATATTTGTGGAACAATATTACAATTTAGTGTGTTTTGTTTTAATTTTATATTTATTATTTCATGTAATAAAGTTTTATTATTGTTATAAGATTACATTGTGTTTTGTGTTTTGGTGTTTCAAATATCTCCAGAATCCGTATATCCAGCACCTATATTTAAGGTAATATGAGTTATATTTTAAATTTAGTTAATTATTTTATAATGATGCTTTGTTTCCAAAATCGATTTGCAGTAGTTATTATTATCTTGTTTCCATATTCGATTCACATGGTCAATTTGACATTAATACTTTATTTTCATTATTGATTTACAATAGTAATTTAATACTGCCATATTTGAGTAATATAATTCATTTTATATAAGTCATTTTATAGACTTCAGTTTATATAATTTATTGTTATGATTAATTTGCTTAATCTAGTTTACGGTTATTTCCGTAATTTACTTTCATAAGTAAAATTTAATTAATTATCTGAATCATGTCCATGGTTTACTTCCATAGTTTACTTCAGCAAAATAAAATTTATTAAGGTTATCAATTAAAGATAAATTAGAAATAACAGAATAAAATGACAGGGAATAGTTAAATTAAGTTGCTCAATTTAAATTTTGATTCATTGTAATGTGTTGAATGCTGGGAGCAGACATAAAATCCCTTTCCTGCTCTCAGGTGTTCAGAGTGATTCCCACTATTGAACTTTTATTAAAATTTATTTGGCAGATATGGGATCATATCCATTGCAATATAATCATTTATATGGGCACCTCTTGATAGATCTAGACCTTGAGAAAGAGCAATTCAATTTTGATCTCAGAGCTAGTTTGGAAGTCAAGTAGCTTAGTATAACAACATTATTATACTGTACTAAATTATTCCATTATTATAAATAGGGACCATGAATTTATAGTTGATCTAAGAAGATATGTGAGAGATAAATAAGAATAAGAACTCTCTGATTAGAGAACATAACACAGACATTCCGTGTTATATAATTGTAGCTATTGAATATAGATTATGAGTTCTTTGCATTTATTACAGAGTTATCTCCAGTCAGATAGAAATGAGAGCTGGTTACAATTTATAGCTGTAATTTGGCGCCCCGGTATACATTTGATCCTAAATATATAAATTTTAACTGACTAGCTACTTGATATAAATGAGAGTTTTATTAAGATTAAACAAGTGAAAGGTGCGCAGAGTAAGGTTAAAATCTAGCACCACAGATGAGGTTACAATATATATTACAGATATTAAGATAAATGATTTTCATTTTATTAGCCATTCTCACAATAATTAAGATTTTATTTCAGATTTTAAATAATATTACTTAAATATTTTTAAATGATATTCCTTTATATTTAAATATATTAGAGAAACATAAACATTCATACATGTACCAACACATTTAATTATTATATTAAAAGTTTATGTGACTATTTAGCTTTACCATTATGTGTACATTCATATAAATATTGATTTCATTGACTCTATTTTAACTAATTTATCCACATATATACAATATTATGCATTTTATCAGTGTATTGCTCTTTTGTTTTTGTTTTTTATGTGTGTAAATCAAAATTGCTACAAAAATTTTAAATGCTATAAAAATACGGGGAGACATATTGGATTTTTTTTTTTTTTAATTTTGTTTGGTACAGTAAATTTAAGATAATATTTTTATAATAAGCTAATAAAAAATGTTGAAGTTATATTTATTATTATTATTTTACAAATATTAAATACCCATCACAGTATATATATGACATAAATATTAATAGTAAAATATTAATAATAAAATTTTCACATTATATAGCAAAGTGATTTGAAATATGAATTGTATAAAACCAGTGTAAAGAAAGCATAAATATGAATATCATAAGAGAAAAACAAACCATAAAAAATTATTATTGATAAATGTTATTTCAAAAAGTGATTATTTATTTTAATATGTTTATATTACCTTATTTTGTAGAATAAATCAAATCACAATAATTAATATTCATAACAGAACAAAAATAAATGCATTCTTAATTCTGCACCTTGGCCCTCTTGTATCAGCATCCTTGTGCCTTGCTTATCTCATCATCTTCCATTGGCCCTGCCTCCTATGCTTTATTTAATTGTTATGTAAAAAAATGGAGGAAAATTCTCAACCAAACAATATTGATTTATTTCTTGTTTATATATCAATATACAATTCCAGTTGCCTTTCAAAGTGATATTAGTAAGGAAACTAAACTCTGTGTGATAATGTTAGGGAATGCAGCAGATTGATCTCTGATTTGGATTTTTATCAGTTCATTAAAAAAATTGTAGTTTCCAATATATATGAATGAATACAAGAAGTCATCTCAAAAACCAGGCTGTATGCAAAATGAATATTGTTATTCTTATGTTAGTATGGCTAATGGAGAGGGTGGAAATACTTGTAATCAGATGAGAGTCAGTTTAAGACTGCAACATCTCATTCTCTTTATGCCATAATTACCAAATTGGATTTATATTTGCATAGGACCATTTGCTGTTAATAAGCCTTTGTTAAAAAAATTTGGAGGTTTGTCTTTACTTTTAGAAAAAATTAAATATGTGGGTTCAAATAATCAAAATTTCAACTTTTTATTGATGAGCCTTTTACAATTTTGAAGATAACATAGGGTTTCCTTAAAATATAGCTAATAAAACATTATAGCTATGCAACACACAATCATAAATCCATGAAAATCAAAATATAAGTAATTCAAGGCTATTAAAATAAATATGACACATTCTTCTAAATAAACATAATACTTTAATGAGCTCAAAATGACCATTGTATTTTTTACATTAAGTAGATTAAACATTTATACAAATACAGTCTGTAGTAATGGCAAAATGGTTAATCACTTTCCTGTTATGCCCACAATCTAGGTTTTAAGTTTGGATTGAATTCCAAATAGCCTTAAAAAATTTTATTCAAATAAATGGCCTACTGCCAATTCATTCATATAACTAACATTGCTTGGTAAACAAATATCCAATTATTCCTTAGCAAACAGTAAAACAAAGATTGGAAAAAACATTAAACTATCATCTCTTAACAGATTGGAAATCTGAAGAATAATATTCTTTCTATCACTGTTTCACTGTAAAAAGGGAGGTAGGGAATAATGAAGAAATTTTTTTCCCCTGCAGCTTCTTAAAGACAGGTTTATTCTTTTTTTTCTTTTTACATTCTTTAATAACTTTAATGCCTAGATAATTAATACCCGTTTTTATTAATATGCATAAACTAAAAAATAAACATATCAATCACTTTACTATAAGTGAAATAATATACAATAAAGAAAAACTCTATCAAGATCAGAATATTAATTTCAAGGTTAAAATGATCAAATTATTAATAATATATTTTAGATATTATTTTTAATAATAATCACTGAATTCAAAACATAATTTCACTATTGGTACTTACGTATTACACCTGCGGCCGTGTTTGCAACAGCAGACTGTACCTTTCTCCAGTTGAGAGGGGAGGGTGTATGCAATGGCATAATGCTGTAGTTATGACCTTTTAATAATATGGTGTTCTGCCACTGCAAACACTGTCCCTACCCCCATACTGGAGAAAATAATGGCATTCTGCTATTCCAAATATGGTCAGCAGGTTTAATATATAAGTGCCTCACTATTTAATAAACATTTCAAAATATCTTTTTTAAATGCTCAATCAAAATATCTTTCAAATAACTAAACAATTGTGGCTAAAAAAAGAGAGAGGGTGGGAGGGGTTCTTGCAATATCCAAATAATTTTTTTTTCCATATTCAAAAATGGGTATAATATTTCTAGATATTAATAATAATTAAATGGTACATTATTTGATAGATCATAAAAAATCCAAGGATAAGAAGTGGCAGAGGTGAGCCATGGTCTCTGGACTTTTAAACTCCCAAATATGCTATTTTATCACTGCAAAAAGAATTTATTTATTTTGTGCTCAGTAATTCATATTAAGTTTGAGTGCCCAAAGTAACAGATGGACTATGATTGATAGATGTTAAACTCGGAAACTTGCTACTTTACCTCTGCACCAAATCGCAAAAGACAAAAATAATTGAATGATTTATTGCTTTGGAGTTCATAAAAAATTAGAGCACCAAAAGTGCCTTGAGCTCCAGTGTCTGTTACTTTATACTGTAACAAACCATACAGAACTTAGATATTAATGAAGTCTTATCATTAGGTTCTGAACTATCCACAATTATTGACTCTCTTTCTTCAGAAATAAAAATTAATAGCATCTTACTTAAGTATCTATAGTTTTTAAAGCTAAATCGCATATTTATATTTACAATGGCAGAAATCAATGACTTAGTACGTCATGAGAGAATCTACTTCCTGTTTAAAATCTCTACAGATTTTTGGATAATCAATATTAATAACTTGTCATAATATATACGTGACGAATAAATAAAATCTGCAAGTCAAAAAATCATTCTTTCACTTATTCACAATTTTTAAAAAAATATGTTAAATAAAGAAATTAAAAGTGAAAAACACATTTTTTTTAAAAATTTTTTAAACGCCAACTTCTTAATGATGTGATTGCAAAACGTTATAGAAAATGGCGTCAGATATTACAGACTAACGTATGCTTATCATTTACCAATTTAAAATAATGAATCATCATCAATTTTCATTGTAAAAAAAAAATAGTTCCTTTTTGATGCCTTGATATGTTTATGTAAATAATAAAAAAATATGTATATGTTAAAAATGTCCAATGTATAGTATTCTATTTTTTGAAATATCTTAATACAGTATATACATATTTTTTTTCTTTCTCATGTAGCATAGCATTAGCCGGGAAGCGAACCCGCTAAACCGGGACAACTGCTTGTAAAGCTGCTGTCGCTGACCTCTCGACCACCAATGCATGACAATATATACATAATTTTTAAATGAAACTGTTATAACTTTTACATAAAGTATATACACGTTACTATCTTATACCTAGATGTGTGTATGTGTTTAAAATGCATAGGGTATAATAATTTATTTTTGTATTGTTAAAACATCCAGAAATTGCAAAAAAAAATAACTCAATTAAAAGTCAATAATGAAGAAATACTTGTATTTATAGATACATTTCACTTGGCTCAAGAAAAAACTGTTCATTTCATAATCTACTTTGAGATTGCAACAATAGAATTAGAACGAAAGAAAAAGTTCATTTGCTATTCAATTTCTCTTTTGTTCTTGATAATATTTATAATTCAGTTTGTGCTGTCCCTATGATAACAAGTTTTCATTTCTATAGCATTTAAATTCTCAAGACTTTCCTTTTTCATCCTTTCAATGAAACCACTTTAAAAATATTAATATTTCATTTATAATAATAATATAATAAGTTATAATTTTTAAAACAAAAATTTTTTATATTTCTCTTAAGATCATTTTTCATTTTTTTACATAAAATATATCCTTTGATCCAAAAAAAAAAAAATGTAATTTATTCCCCAAAGCCAAACTTAGATAAAGTATTATATTATATATAAAATACTATTTACAACATATATCCATCACTCCAGTTCATAATAAAAGCTTATGTTTACTGTTAAAACAAACTACACAAATGATTTCATAAGTTGGCATCCTAGAAAGTAAATTCTTTCCACAAGCTGAACAAAATAATGATCATATAATACTGACCGAGGCCAACTGAAGGACTATTTCAGACAAAATTGAATATGATGGGTCATTTATAATTTTCAGATGTCTTTATTCGTGTGTTTGCAGTTTGTGATAAAATAGAAATTTTAAATAAATTTAAGACACGGCTATCCAAGTATTCCATGGTACAGATTGAAACCATTTTATCCAAAAGGCCATATTCAAAATAATAAATTCAATCCATATATTAAATTATTGGAGCAATGTTCCATTAATTAGGTTTAGCATGCATTTCACAAATATCATAAAAAAGAAAAGTATAGTGTTTATAAAAGTTTTTCTTGAAATAGTACATAAGTAATTGTTTATATTATTTTAGTGAGAGCTTTTTGATACTTCTGCTTCATTTACTAAATTATTTGTATCAATTTTATGCTTGTGGTTATCAATTGCACCAATATTGTGCATTCGATTCAAACTGTCATTTTATTTTTTCTCTCAAAAAAATCAAACTTCTAGGAGAACTGTGCAAAGCCTCAACACAAGCTGCATGTAGAGTGTGGACCACATTTTAATAGTTCTAATCTAAAATATCAGAAGTCATGGAGGAAAAGATATAGATTTGGATTGATGATACTACATGGTTGTACATAATAAGATATTAATCTAAATAAATTTAAAGTAAATGTGGTCTAAAAATAATATGATAATTTCTACACATTAATAAAAATTAATGTATTTATCTAAAATAGATGGATGTCAAATATGTGAATACAAAAATTTGACACTTTTTTTTTCCTATGTCATAGCATCTGCCGGGACGTGAACCCACAACCGTCTGCAACCAACTACTTGCTTGCAAGGCAGCTGCGATGACCTCTCAGCTAACAACGCTTGACACTTGATGGTCAAATAGTAATAAATTGTATTTAATTGGCACTTTTGTTTTGTTTTACTACTACATACTCTCTTATGCATTTCTTTTAAAAAGAAAAATTATCTGCAACCAAAAAAAATGAATAATATAACAGCATGATCAAAGCAAAACTATGAAATAGTGAGAAATGCAAGCAAATAATTTATTTATTTATTCACATAAATAAATCCATAAATAACACTTTCTAAATAAAATAAAACAAAAAATTGTTTTATTTTAGGCTAATATAATTTACAAAACTTTAAAAGGCTGAAATCCAAGTAGCCAGAGTGATTCATGTCTTATTCTCAAAGCTTGGAAAAGAAAATATTTTTTTAGCCCAACTATCATTACATTTCATATGTTCAATTCCTAGTCCATTCAGCAATTTCTTGACTCATCATTTTATTTATCTTCATCATAATTTCACCAGAGTTAAATCATATTTTACAATCTACTGAATTTACATTCCATATTACTGTACTGAAATATTATGGTAAATAAAATGTTAAAAAGCTTACAGTATTGGAAATACATCAGCATGCTAACATGGATGAATCTAAATAAGACATTTCTTTGGTGGCATGCCATTCCAAACTATGATTTAAATTCTGGAACTTTTTTCTTTTAATTCACATGAATACTTAAGCCATTATGGAACCATGTGAATACTGTGGAATAAAGCAGTGAAAACAATAGTTGAACCAATCAAACAAAATATCATTTGTGTATTTAATACCTTTATTTTTTATATAGTTATAGTTTTTGTAAATTCTAATATTATCTCAATTTCAACTATTAATTGTTCTGAAATACCTTCAACAATTAACTGAATTGATTTTGGCACTATAATTGTTATTCTTTTTTGGAATTTGATAATGAATTATCCGATTTACTGTCACTTTAAACCAATATATCATCTTGTAAGACTATTTTATAATCTACCCCATTAATTTTTAATTATTTTTTAAATCCTTTACTTACACCTTGATTATTCCCTAGATTAAAGAAATGTTTGTTCCATTTTTAGTATGTTTGATTTTATTAATTTTTATTGTTTTTAAATCACCATTTTTTGCTTCCATTTTAATTCCTTTGTTTTTACAGTAGTATGGTCTTATTGGTCCATAACTTCAATAGCAATTGGGATTTTTAATTTGCTATTCCCAATATGACGCATTAGCTTAACACCAAATTATCACACATAAACAATACCTTCACTATTTTTCCTATCAGAATGATAGTTTGAAAATAAACTTGATAAGTTTTCTTAGAAAGTTTTTAAATTATCTGTAGAACAAAACCAATTTATATAATTCAAAGAAAACTAATTGTTCATCTGGGGAAAAAACAATCAGTTTTTTTTTTTTGTTGTTGTTGTTTTTTTCCTGGCTGGCACGATAGAATAAAGCCAATATTAAAAAAATATTTTATTGGAATTATTATTTAATGGATGTTAACATGTCTTTTCAAAAAAGGGTTTGAATAACTAGGAAATAAACAGCAAAAGCAAGGAATAATATATGATCATTATCAATGACTATGTTAATAGTATATGATCATTATCAATGACTATGTGCCATTTCTAAATAATTATGGTCAAGAAACAAATACATTTTTATATTTCAATGGACTATATGTAACTTTTTTATATTGGCGGAGTATTGAATAAACCATGTAATATGATTAAGCTTCAAACTGAGGTTTCATAAAATTCAATAATTCTATATTAAATGTGCCATCAAAATAAAGTCCTATTGTTAAATAAGATATCATACTGCTAGAAAAGATTAGGATTTGATTTATCCAAATTATCAGTTTATTCTGGTCCTGTAAATCTCATAAAACTTTAATTGCAAGAGGTTCACAGTTTGAAAAATCACAAGGTTCCACTATTATCTATGATATTATTAGTATGATATGCTTTACAAAAAGTTTGAGAGACAAGAAATAAGATCTAATATCATCAAGAATTCCATGATCATATTAAGAAGTCTCATATATATATATATATATATATATATATATATATATATATATCACAACATATTCTAATAATCATTACTCTATAAACACAATGTATTTTTTCAGAGATCAATATTTTGAATGCCCCAGCTGTTGGAACTCCAGTGTTACAAAAATATAATTTTCCAATTTTTTAACTCCATATGGAAATACATTTTTAATGAATGGTGGATAATCACATCACTTGAATAGAATCATTTTACAAATAGTTTGTCACAGACTCAATTATGTATCTTAAACAATTATGACTGATACTTTTTGGAAAATAGCTAAATAATATATGTATGGTAGTGTGTAGATTGATTTAGCATGTCATAATAGAATTGGAGAATCTAAAAGAAAATAGTTTATTTTTTACTATATATTTACAATATTATGAAATAAATTTACTTATTAAGTTGGAGTAATAGACTTTAAGAGTATAGTGAAAAGGATAATATTTTTCAGCAAAATATACCAAATGTAGTTTTGATTGCATTCTGCAAATGCAAAAGACATTTATTACAAGTTAATGTTTTGGGTACCATAACACTTAATGAAGGTGTGTGTAAATATCTAAGAATTAATTAATGCAGTACTTCAAAGTATAAGTAAACACTGGAGCAACAAACTTTTCCAAATGTCATTAGCTTTTTGAGCACCAGTCTTTTTATCAAACTACCCAATACATGTAAAATAATCACATATGTAACCTTTTTCAATCTCAAAGAAATAAAAAAAATATGATAAGTGATATTATTCAGAGTGAACATTAAATCAAATATAGATGTAAGCACAGATTTTTTCAGTACAGATAAATATTTATAAGATAAGCATTTGAAGTTCATTCTAAATATCATTCATCAGATGTGCCATCAATATAACATCTAAGGACACATATATAAATGATCATTTTACATGTGCTCAGTAGTCTGACAAAAATATTGGTCCACTAATATTAACAACATTCAGAAAGTTTGTCATTCTGTATTTACTAATTATTTCACATTCAACATTACATTATAAATTCACAATAGTTTAAAATGAATAAAAAGTAGCTACAATGTAAAGTATCGGGCTAATCTGTATTGAAAGAGGTTGTGTTTATAGTGTTCATATATCTAATAAAGTTAAATTTATTTTCACAATTACATGCTTGAAGTATGAGAGTGATAATTTATGAAAAAGTATGTAATATTGATTTTTCTCTTTGTTTATATCTATAATTCAAATTTGAAAATGTTTGTTTATCTAAACCTTTAGCTTTTCAAGACCTGATATTAATTCCCACCAAAGTGACTTATATGGACAGTATAAAAAACAGTATTCTGTCAATTTTACTGCATGGTGCTAAAATATATATTGTCTGAAATGTAAAAAGCCTGGAGATTTTTGTCTACAACAAAGAGTTGCTAAAGGCAGCAATCAATATAATGGAAATATAGTTTTAATTTCTTTTGATAGTTACATATTTTCCATCTGACCAAGCTTGTGAACCATTTTATTTATACAGTTTCACAGGCTTGCAATAAATATTTAAAACAAAATGACTGACAGGAAGCAGCTGAGTTTAATATTTTCAGTTATTTTATTATTGTTATTTTTAAAAAAAAAAATTTCTGTAAAAATTAATTACAATATTTCTACTTTATTTCTTATTTTTATTATTAAGTCACCTTATTAACATAAAAAATAAGAGAATACACAAACTATGTCAGGGAAACTTATTAATGTAAAAATATAACAAACGACTTTATATGACTTATTTTTAAAGAAGGGTATATGAGGATTATTTATGTTGGCAGTTTGAAATTCTTAATAATCTGCAAAATTGCCATTAATAAATCATCTTCTTTGTGTAGTCAATGCCACACAAATTCACTTAAATGTGAATACAGGTGTTATCACTGACTCTCAATTTTTATCTCACTATTTGTCCAGCACCCATAGTCTTCAATGTTTTTGCATATGCACCCCAGTAGCTGGATCCACAAAGTTATATCAGGGATTTACTTTGAAATGTTCAAATTCTACCTGCCTCAATTCATCACTTGTATAGGCCTTCCAATAATCTGAATAAATGGTAGATTCATTCGCAACATTTTGTTCTATTGAGTACTAAGAATAACTGCAGTTCTATATGGAATTGTTACAATGAAGCACTCACTAGTCTCTCTGCACAAGCCATCAAATAACTTCTGTTGTTGTTTTTGCTTCATGAAAAATTTTTTGTCAATAATTTTGTTAGACCCTCTGATTTTGCATAAGGCTCAAGATAAAAGGATAGATGGACAAACTTCTCTTGGGTAATTGTTACAATCAATGATTGCCTTAAACGGAAAATCCAACTGTTCTTTTCCCCATTCAATAGACATTAATTCTGTAGATCAGCTAATGTCAAGATGCTGACCGGTAAACTCATATTGTGCCCATTAATGCAGACTTTTCAGAAAGGCAGGTTCCTGTACCTTTGAAATTACTCCAGTACATGCTGTTCTATCAAAGGAAGATTCCAAAGTCTAATCATTTTGACAAAATGGTAATAACAAAAAAAAAAAAATTCTCAATTTCCACAAACTAGGACAATATTTACACATTATTTACTCACTATATATTATATTTTTAAAAAAGTGACAAATACAAAGATAATTATTTTCCATAATGAAATAAAATTTTCAAATGGAATTTATAATTGATTTATTAATTTTTTAAAACGTAAAAACTAATAAATATTTGGTAAAATAAAATTGAAAAAAAAAAGTATTTACATAATTATACATAAATGTTATAAACAAATATTTAAAACTACAAGCAAGGATTTTGTAGAAATCTGTGTTAATAAAATAAAAAATAAACAAATACATGTAGGCCAGTGAAACTGTATAAATAAAAAAACAAAATAGCTGATAAGCTTGGTCAGACGGAAAATATTTAAGTACCTTTTTTTTTTTTCATATGTCATAGCATCGGCCGGGACGTGAACCCACAACCGTCTGCAACCAACTACTTGCTTGCAAGGCAGCTGCGATGACCTCTCGGCTAACAACGCTTTTTTTTTACACCAATTTTTTATTATTTTAATAAATAATGTTTAATCATAAGTTTTAAAAAATAATTTGTCTTTTATATACCATTACCTGTAAGTGCATAGTGTACCACTACCAGTGGTATTCATATTATATGTTAAGAATATCTGCTTTTCAGTATTCAATTTTAATTATTTATTTAGATTATCCATATGGAGTCTCAGAACCAAATACTATAGATATGGCACTCCCACCATAAATCAAGTACATAAGCACAGCCAACATTCCCATTGTTAACTCAAGCATATATATATATATATAAATGTGCGCATGTATATATGTGTGAATATATGTGTTCCTTCTGAAGGCAAATTTAATCAAGCAAAAAATTAGCAAAACTAACGTGAAAAAATAATGATCCATTTGTGTATACTACTTATATTTCATTGGTTTGTTATAAATGCAAAAATAAAGAAGCTGTGAAATATGCCAAAGAGCTGGGATTGACTCAGTATTATGCTGTGAAGATTGACTTTAGATCAGCTTTTGATTTGGTGAATTGGTCCTATTTGATAAATAATTTATTGGAATTAATACCTGAACATGGTATGTTGATAAACGCAATTGAAAACTACATTAGTAATAACAGGATTTCAATTAAAAATTATATGAGCAATCTGATCTCTTTATACCAAACAAAGGGATTCCCCAGGGTTCACCATTGGCTGCATTGCTTTTTGCAATATATATAGATTCTCTAGTAAAAGATATAGAAGGTAAGGTTACAGGTATATATTTACCGCATCTTGGGGTGAAGGTAGGAGTTGTTGCCTTTATTGATGATCTAATTATAATTTTTCAAAATGCCTACAACATCCAAGTTGTGATGAGCATACTCAATAAATTTCAAGAACAAACTGGATCTTCTGTTCAACTGGCAAAATCTGCGGTGTGGCAATTGGCCACAGGAAGAAAAATGCCCTGTGAATTCCTTGCCACACCAACAGATTTTCTAGGAATACCATTATATAACTCAAAGACCTCAATTAACAGATATTTAAATTAGTTAATTATAGAAAAGATAGCCATGAGGATAAACAATTTCTCGTCATTAAAACTTTATGAAGTTACAAGGGCTAGAGTATTTAATGCCATAACAATGGGTATATTGAACTATTACACCCCATGGATTGACCTCTATAACACAACAACAAGTAAGATCTATAGAATGGCAAAGAAATATATATGGGGAAGGGCAACAAGTCTAGTTTCGATCTCAACATTACAGCTACTTATTAATAAGAGAGATCTCAACTTAATTGACCTAAAAGAATATATTATGTTTATCAAAGCTAAGACATATATAAATGTCATTAAAGATAAATGCTTTGACCCTCCACTGATTGAAGTTAATGTCTACCATGAAATAGGGAAAGAAAGGAGATCCTTTTTTGCCGATCTGCGGATAGCATACAAGGATTTACAGGACAATCTAGACTTGATTAGTTTGGAAGGGGTTAAATATAGAGAGATAAAAAACCAGGGAAGTAATGCACGAAGTATAGAAGGATTTTTACCTGGATTAAATATAAATAATATATTGAAGAAATTACAACAGATATATGCACCACAATCGTACATTAGGTTTATGCTTAGGTTACTAAATGGGCTCCTTCCTACTAAGGCCCTGCTGAATAGTAGGCTCCATATGAACTTGGAACCAATATGTGTATTATGTAAAATAAAGGAAGATAGCTTGTTGCACTTATTTGAGGAGTGTAAAGCCCTCTGGCACATTAAAAATAAAGTGTTTCATAAACCAGTAATAAACTTAAATAAAATAGTAAAAAGAAACTTTGTGAACTTTAACCCGCATAACACATTGGCAATAATACATACATTGAAAACAATATGGTCCATAAGATGTAATGTGATCTATGATAATAGAAAGTATAACTGGTTAAAAAAACTAGATAAAGATTGGAGCAAATACTTTAATCAATGCCTAAGATACCTACCAAAAAAATTATGGTCAAAATATGGTGTGGATGTATGCCGACACTATGTGAAATGTGGGATTGATAATCTAAATCAAAAATATTTATAGAAGACCTGGATATATAGTGATGCATTTCTATAGGGTAGTGTTTTTAAAGTAGAGTAAAATAATTATTATGTATCTCTGATAGTTAAACCATGTGGTTTATTTGTAAAAAGTGTATATAAAATTTGTGTTATTAATAAAGAATATACTTTAAATAAAAAATAAAAAATAAAAATAAATGCAAACATAGTTCAAAGGTTTGGCAATAAAAGGAGAAACTTAAAATTTATATAATTTAACTTCTAGTCTATTTGTTGTTGTTGTTGTTGTTGTTAAAAACTATTCTTTTCTTCCTTCAACTTCATTCGTATATTTGCATGTGTAATCTTATATTTTTCTTTGCCATTTGTTTAAAACAATGTAAAAAAAGAAATATAAACATTTATATCAAAGTTTAAATAAAATATTTGTGTCTGTGTGTTTGCATAATGTAAAAAATATTATCAATATTAAACATGGACAGATTATAATGTATATTGGCATCGTAATAAAATACTGTAAATTCAAATTTCTTTCGTACTCTGAAATCCCTTACTAAAAACTGAATAATAAAATACTTTAATATGCAAGGAAGCATTAACCTATAAAATCTTTTTTTAAATGACTGTTTATTATAATAACCCAGTGTTTTTGAGTTCAAGGAATTTACATCTGGAAGGTTGAAATTTGGATAATCTGTTCAGAAAGTTTTTATCATAAAATATTAACTAGTTTCTTAGCAGAAACTATGTAAAAGAAAATGTCAAAGGTTTTGTTTCAGTTTAATAATAATGTGCTGATGTTTCATAGAAAATTTTAAGAAAAAAGAAAACAAGTTTTTAACAGAATACTAGCAATTCAAAACAATTTGTTAAACAATTAGTTAAAAATTACTAAGCAACTTGAAGTTTGGACTTGGTAAATTCCTTTTTGTAGTAAAATCTCTTCCTATAACTTAGTGACATTTAAAACAAACACACAGTTAAATAAGAATAACTGAGATAATCATAGAATCATTGAAGTGGAGATATACATGTAAACCTGCCTCATCATCATCACTTTGTATCCACTATTTTGATTTCCAATTAATTATTTATCAAAAATCTAAACCCTTTTTTAAATATGTACCTTTTAAATGATGGTCACTTCATAAGATTGATAATACCATAGGATAGAGACTTCATGAAAGCTATAATAATTATTTTGGTTATACAGTTAACATATGTTATGGTACTTATCTAATTTTCATTCACTATTCTTGCAAGATCCAAAATAAAGAAGTCTTTCAATATTAGCAGTTAAAAAGCAAAAAAAAAAAAAATACAAGTTTTATTCAGTACAATCAAAAATATACATTGATTATATACAATAACATTAAATTAATAATAAATTTTAAAATATGTTTATTATTTAAAATATATCCACTCAATCAATTTTGGATTAAAATTTTTATGAATATTATTTTTTTCCAAAACTAAAATGTGCTCATCCTAATTCCAATTTATTATGAGTATTAAAAAAAGAGAGATAAAATAATTTTATGCATTATGTAGTTAAAAATCAACTTTATATGATCAAATGTTATCAAACATAAGTTAATCATGAACATGAAAAAATACATAACAAATATTTAACCATTTGCACTATTAAATCTATAGCAGTCAATTGTACATTTCTTTATCTAAATCTGTGAACTATGAACTTTAAAAAACCAAGAAATTAACAGTATTGCAAAAAATAAAAATCTATATTTTATTGGCTAAATAATTACAAAAATAAAAACTTTAATAATAGAATGCAAAATGCACTAAAAATAAATTTTAAACTGTATATAATGGTTTTGTTTGCTTTTTTGTCCTATATGCTTCATTTTAATTTAACAAATTATGATTCGGGGAATATCATTTTTGATTTGAGATAAGATTCAAAATGGGAAACAGTAAATTAAGAAATTGTTTTTTTAAAAAAAAATACAGCCATTGAAATGTTTTTATATAGTATATTTACTTGCAAATTAATACTTTTTTATTAATAATATGCTTAATGAAATATTTATTAATTATCCTCTTCCCCACCTGTTCCCATTTTAAGTTTTATTTATTTAGTAGGGTTCTTCTTAATTAGAAGGTAATCAGCCTTCAACATGTGCCGTTTAATCATGTCAGTAGCTCACCGATATTATAATGAATATGCAGGATACTCTCAAACCCAAACAAAAGACAGAGACTTTTAAAAGATAAGAATAGCAGTTTTATCTTTGTACCTAATTGCAATTATATAAGTAAATCTAAAGTATTTAGAAATGAGAGCTCAAAGATTTAATATTAATAACTTTATATTCATTACATTATTAATTTATAGTTAAACAATGAAATTTTCAAATGTACACCTGGTAAATTTTGCTAGGTTTAATTAAGTAAAATTTACTAAGGCTGTAACCTTAGAAATAAGCATCTGAAAAATATGAAGGTAGGGACCTCTATAGGTTACAGCCTTAGTAAATTATTACTTAATATAATAATGGTGTTTAATAAAATTTATAATTACTAGGTTTAATTATAAATTAGTAATGTAATAGACATAAAGTTAAAATATTAAATCTCCATGCTCTCACTCCAAAATGCTTTAGATTGGCTTGTATAATTGCAATTAGGTACAAAGATAAGATGGCTGTTATTATCTTTTAAAAGTCTCTATCTTGCATTTAGGTTTGAGAATATCCTGCATACTCACTATAACATTGGTGAGTTAGTAATATGCTTAAACAGCACATGTTGAAGGTTGATAACCTTCTGACTAAGAATTACTAATGAAAACTGTGTTTGTAAATTATATTCTTATTAAATTAATGGGGATTTTATACTTTTTGAATTCAAGATAAATTAATTTTTTTGCCATAACTAAACTCCTTACAAGAGATTTTGCTTTATAAAGCATTTGGGAGAATCAGTTGAGCTTACTCTCCAGAATAAACCTGTATTTTTTTATTTACATATATATAAACATATGCAAATAAGATTTATTAAAAACAATAATGTTATAGTAAATTATCAGCAACAACTCTCATGAGTAGCATTTTCTTGATCATAGGAAAACACTGCAATGCTAAACATGCCCTCATCCAAAATCAGATAAGATCTTCAATACACTTTGATTATCTGTGCATTGTTCTGTTTAGATACAAACTAACATTGTCCTTTATTAGTAAAATGGTTAGTAAAGTGTTTATTCATTAATTATCACTTGCCTTAGTCCCCTTCCCCAGATATTTAACATTATATTTTGAATCTGAGATAAGGAATTTTATTTGTTACCATAGGAAACCAATGTAATTGCTTATTTTTAAATGAGTTTATTGATTTATCATATATTTTGAGCAACTAATTTCCTCACTGTCCAAAGTAAAGTTGCATTTTAATTTAACATAAAAGTACGAATTACTCCATTTGTATAAGTCAGTGCTCTGTATAGGATGATTTTTCATTAAATAAAATGTTACTGGAGATGCAAAAGTATTTTGAATATCACTGTTAAAGAATATCCAAAATATAAATTTTGTAAATTGGAAAAAGAAAATTTATAAACTAAATAAGATAAAACAATTCTAAAAAGAGATGAGTACACCTAATTAGGAAACAAGAGATTCAATAAGATAAAAGCTAAATTGAATTATTGGTATAAAGACATTCACCTAATTTATTTAACATAAATGAATATATCATAACAAAATTTTGATTAGATCACTGGCTGGAAGTTACAAAAGCAATCAATATATAATGAGGAAAAGCTAGTTGTAGAAGTCTAGCAGCAATGCAAAAATAATTCCGAGAACTTTTTAAAATTAAAATATGTAAGAATGTCTTTAAACTATAATCTTATTAAAGCCATCAATCTTGATACGTTCTGTTATTTTCTTTAAATTCATGTAGTTTATTTTTTTTATTTACATCAAATTCTTTTTAAAATTTCATAACAATAACGGCACAAAAAAGAGTCTGCAAAAATTGATTACTATTCTGATAATTTTTTTAAATTCTGCTATACATCAAAATTTAAATAAACTTTGTCTAAACTCAAACTTATATAAATGATGAAAAGGACCACATATATTTTATTTTATAGGGCAATATATAATTACGTGTTAAAATCCAATATTTTCAATGCCTCTTGGTATTGGTTTTATTAGAAAAATTAATTGAAAATATTGCTTTTTAACATGAATAGGCTATGTATATGCCTGTAATATATTGTAATGATATGGGGCATAGGCACTATAGGGTATTTACATTTTTAAGAAGTCATGATACTCAACTTCTTCTGACTTCTCTCTACAGAGTAGACTAAGGGGAAAAAGGATGATGATGGTTTGAATTTATTACTTTAAAACTATAGCCCCTTAACCATTACACAATCCATCTATCCCACAAAGTACCCATTAGATCTTATATTTAGGCTGCTTAACATAAAGTAATTAGCTATGATTCGTGTAATTAATAAATTGATATTTATTTATTATGCTCACCACATAATAAAAAAGAAAAGAAAGATATTCTAAGACTCTACATTTTAACAAAATGAGATATTTTAATGTAATAAAAATAATAATAAATAAAGTGAACGCTAAAGAGGCTTTGGATATGAAATAGCAACATCATTTAAGAACAACATCATTTAAGAACAACATCATTTAAGAATTTAATCATTCTAGTAATAACTTTATTCCATACTCTATCGATGATACATACAAACAAAAAAATATCTACAATACAATCTTATTTATCTTAAAACCACAAATAAGTATAAGAAATAATATATTCTTTATAAATCATATATATATAATATAGGGTATTTGAACACAGATTTTCAACTCCCTTCAGCTATCCTCTCCATCAATACATCAATATATATGACCACACACATATGAAAAAGATAAATGATCTCCAATATACATATTTTGTGCTGAACAGCATTTATCAGTTGGTCCAGATCATCATCTCCCACACATATATCTAATCAGTGCTCACTTTATATTAAGATAGCAATTCTTCAAACTTTACCAGACAGACTTCATTTCTCTCCACCCTCCAATTCTTTAGACATTCATATCATTGAAAACCTATTGATGGAACACTCAAAGCCCTTGTTGATGCCAATATTATTGTAGCTTTTAAGTCTCTGATCCCTCACATGTAGAATTTTATACACAGAAAAGTGATGGGCAAAATACAGACTGAATACTTAATATTTAAATACAAGTATGGCAATAATATTGGCACCAACAAAAATTTTGAGTGTTCCATCATCCGATTTCCAATGATATAGATGGTTGAAGAGTTGGAAGATAGAGAGGAATGAAGCCTGTTCATTAAAGTTTGAAGGTTTGCTATCATAATATAAAGTGAGTACTAATTCTGTGTGTGTGGCAGTGGAGGGGGGGGAATGATCTAAACCAACTGATGAATTCTGGTTCTGCACAAAATAAGTATATTGGAGATCATTTACTTTATTCACATGTATGTTGTCATGCATATCAGTTATATAAGAGAGAGTGGATAGATTAAAGGAGCTTAAAAGTCTGAGTTCAAATCCCTTCTAATTATATTATTATTATCAGAGCTGCTGTTAATGTTGCTATTGCTTTTCTTGTCATCATGTAAAAAGAATATTTTGTAGCAAATTTTTAAAAACATTTCACATTAACATATTTTGCAAAAGAACATTATTATATTCACTTTGACATTTCTTCTGATGAAGTTCTTTTTCCTCTTAAGGGCAAAGTTAATTAATGTATTCCAAACATTACAGACTATTACACAAGGTTGACTTATAGATTATTTGTCATTGTCATGGGAACATTTACTTTAAATCTTCATTTTATTCTTTTCTCTATTCCCAGTGTTCTTGTGTTTGTCAGTTTTCTCATTTTCTTCCATACATTTTAAATGCTTCAAATTATTTTCTTTTTCTTATCATCCAAAGAAAAGTTGTTTTCAAACTGTTTTGATACTCAAATATCATTTAATCCCGTAAGCAAATGATTGTAAAGATAAAAATCCCATATAAACTATATTTTAAACAAAACACAAATTTCATTTTCACATACATTTTTCTCTTTACTAAAAGAGTTCTTACACCATCATTATATAATGAGATTTCTAAATATTTAAAAATATAAATTTATTCTACTTTATCAAACAATACTTTAGTTTTCTATTTTGGTTATTCATAGCTTTAGTTTAGAGTAACATACTTGTGAACTTAAAATCCCTGGATTAAAGTTAAATCTGTTATGTCTGATGCTCAAAGACACAAGACTTCCACAGCTATTATATTCCTACTATTCACACATTTGTTAAGTTACAGTTTCTGCCGTCGCCATAGCAACAAATCTTGTAGCGAACTCTTTTTATTCAAAAGCTAATTGAAATCAAATAACATCCATTTCAATAAATTTACAAAAAATTCTATCTACTTGTGAAATATATATATATTTGAAAACTAATATCTATGTTTTGTACATAATATTTTTCCAATCCATACCAATACTTTTGTAAATATCTATCCGGATAACATATTCAAGTACAAGAAATGGCTTTTAAAAGTATATAATAAAAAAAAAAGTTAAATCTTTTTTTAAATGTATATATCTCAACAAGAGCTCTCAGAAAATCAATCAAATCTCTCAGACCCCTAACTTTTTTAAACCAGACTATTCCTCAGATTTAAATTTTTTAAAAAAATTCATCAACACTGTTTCATAAAATTGTTTTAGTTGGAATTAGAATATATACAATTTTTATATGACACTAAATGTTGTTTTTTACTGACGAAAATTAAAATTACTACAATGTAATAAATAGACTTAAATAATTAAGTAAATTAATATATGCACGCACACACAATTATATAAATTAAATAGACACACAAATTTATAGTTAACTTATTTTGACCATTAGTGTAACCTTCTAGCAGAAATAATTCACCAACCTTCCATCAACAATGTTCAATTTTTGGATTATGTAAATTTCCTAATTATATTTTGACATTTAAATTCGTAGATAAAGTTCACCGCCAGAAATTCTATACAGTTTGTTTTATTTGTGGAATAATCAAAATGGATAATATTAGTAGGATTTTACAATTTATTTCACACCATGACATTTACGTTCAAAGAATACAGTCAGCATGGAATTTTATAAAAACCCTTTCGTTACTATAAAGAATCAAAAATGGGGGGGGGGGGGAAGCTGAATATCTTCTAGACAATTTTTTTTAAAAAAATAGATTCACTCAAAATGATAAATCGCATAAATTTAGATATGCATACAAAGATGTACATTTTAAAAAAGAATAAAAATAAACATTTAATTTTTAAACGTTGTAGAAATCTACAATTTTAAAAAGTGTACTTAGAACAATTTTCTTTTTTAAAAAACACAAACTACTTTTTCAATATTAAAAAAAGGCATATAGTATTATTATTCAGGAGTTCCTAAAAACTTTTAGCGACAGACCTGCAACCTCCAGGATCGATGCTGGGATTTCCCGATCCCAAATTGGATGCTTTAATAATTACGGCAAATCAGGCAGTGTACTTTTTCAATGATTGATTAAAGTAGTCGCAGGATGTAATAATTAATGCAATAGCCTTCAAAATTACAAACCGAAGGATCCAGACATAACTAATCAAGTTATCTGCTTGATTACAAATATTCTGGTTTTATTTTTATACAAAACAAATCAGCAGGGTCAAAAAAATTATATAACCAAGATATATATATATAATCGTAATCATGATCTACGTGAATTTGAAAATATTAGGCATAAAAGTATCTAACTTCTAAAAAACATATTAATTTTTTAAATACTATCATTAAGAGTGTCAAAAACCAAATCTGTTATAAAAATAAAAGGATAAAAAATAATCTACTGCAAAGCACAAGATCTTTACAACATCATTCAACAAGTTTAACAACTTCTAAGTGATGACAGCTTGCACATGGTTCCACCTTTGTTTTACCCTCTAACCAATAATAATGAATAGATATTGTTATTGACAAAAATTATATTATTTTTTGAATTGGCTAAGGGATTAAAAAAATAGTAAGCCTGATCAGAAATGAAAGGATTTTCAAGTGTTACATGATATGATTCAAACCATTACACTATAATGCTATTCATATTATTACATAATAAATATGTACAATAAAAAAGAAAGATCAATAATTAAAAAATATTTTATTGATTTACAATGGATTTGTAATGTTTCTCCCAGGAAAATAGAACACTTTAGAAAACTTAATTGTTAAAAGTTAAATTGAATATTAATTAGATAAATTAGTATAGCTAATAAAAAGAAGAACTGAGAGTCTGCCTGAAAAGAGTAGTCAAGAAGCTAGGTGATCTCATAACTAATTAGTTGTAGAAAACTGTCAAGTTGATAATAATAATAATGCATTTCTCAAAACGAAGAAATGACAGTGCTGAAGTTAAAGCAGTCTACATAATTGTGTTAAAGGTGAATAACTAAGAGTTAAAGATACTCATGTATAGACATTTAAAAGATGAGTTAAAACAACTCTAATCTAAAGAACTGTATATATATTTGCAATGTGTGGAAATAAAATTATTTCCCACACAGAACTTTATTCTAATGTTTGCCCCAAAGTTGAAGAATAATTCTTATTGTTATACTATTATCTATTATCTATTGTTATTTTATTTATTTATTTTATTAATAATCATCAGCATAGAAAAATAAACTTGCCAAAAAAAAAGTTTTTGTGTAATTTAATTTATTATTGATACTGCCACAGCTGCAATTATAGTTTCCCCATGAACACAGCACACTGCTGTCAGTTGATTTTATTGCTGAATATACCGACTTCACATGATCATCATTTCTGCATGTTTTAATACACTGACTTCCTAATAGCAGCTTCATTATCTCTAATAATTCTCTTATGGTAGTTTCGTTGCTCCTTGTCTGGTTGCATGATGATCTAAAATTTTAATTTTTAGTATCCAAAAAAAAATCATTTTCCTCTTCTTTTTTTTTTTTTGTAGGTGGATTATTTGGCATTGTATGAAGCCTACTAAAAAATATTTCAGATTTAATTACCAAAGCATATATTAGAAAATATGTATGCAATGTGGAACCTACCATCTATTTATTAAATTTCAGCAAAATTAATTAATCAAATCTTGCTTTAATTTTTATTACATTTTTTAATATCAACACCAACAAGGTGTTCCTCTTTCAAAACAAAATATCAAAAACATTAAAAGGCAGACAAGCAAATTTCTCCATTTGCAGATATATTTCCGAGAAAGATAATTTTTTGAAAAATAATGGGAAATAAAGAGATGAAAACATTTTTTTTAATCAAATGAGATGATAATAATAGTCACAAATTGTTTTTCTTAGTTTCGTGATTGATCATGTTATTTCACAACAACACATGTAAAAAAAGAGATTTTTTTTAAAAATCATGTTAAATCAAAATCATATATAAAAGGTTTGTGTAAAAACAGTATTAGATTTATATGTTGCCTACCAAGTGAAAGCCAGTTAAACTAACTAAACATGTACACTGAAGCAATAACATTTGATAATCTGTGGTAGTTTTTTTATTATTTTAGATGCTACTCTTTGAAATATTTTATATAATAAAAGGAATAGCACTGGTGCTAATAGTCATGTAGGAATAATAAATATACATTTTTCTTTGACAATTTATATGCTCGTCCTTAGTAACTAATAGATTCCAGATGATAGTAATTAATAAATCTCTATCTCGTGCTGTTCTATCCAATATCTCCAGATTAGTTTCAAGATTACAGCTTTCATCAGTAAGGAGCTTTGGACTTTGAAACAGTGCACCTAGACCACAGAATAAGGATCTATTAAGGAATATCACCTGGCATCTACTAGTCACTAAAGAATATAATAAATAGCATAGAGAGATTAAAGAAAGATGCATGCTGCTAAAATAGCAAGATGTAAGCTGGAGTCATGTGACATTTTATTGATTAATAATAAATATATATGTATGGGCAGTTAGCTAGAGTATAAACAGTGAAAAAAAACACTCAAATTCTCTCCCTGCAACTACCAAGCTTGTTGATTAATGTCTTACCCTCCAATGTTCCTTTATGGGGGTCAATTGGAGAAGCAGTTGTTTCATTAATTGTTTTTTTAAATACTTATTACCATATAAATCAATTGTTTAAAATGATTAAATATAAGAAAAAGCGCACATATAAAGTATTATGGTCTGGTATTATTTTAGTTTTCAGCTTTAACCCTACGTTGCATGATGAGTCTTTCACTAAAGATGAGTATCCATATTAAGGTAATCAAATATGAAATAAGGAACAATCACGAAATAGCACACATACGCATGTTTATTTCAAATACAGCGACCTTTAGTTAGAAAATATTAAATGAAAAAGCTGTTTAAAAAAAACCTTTCTTTTAAATTCTCACGTAAAATAATAAATAAAAATTACTGAATAACATCATTAAAATTAAAAGGGGAAGTTTGAGATAACAATGATAAATAATAAATTTAAATTAATCATTCAGAATTTATTAGTTAATAAATTCAGAAAGATATCTTCCAGACGAGAAGCAGTTAATTTAAAACTTATTTAACAGGTTTTTTTCCTTTTTAAAATGTAATAATTTTAAATGAAAAATGAGCCAAGGCAAAATAACTAGTAATTAGAGGATATGCTTACAAAATTATTCGTAATTGACCTGAGCAAAATAGGCAAGCCACACTTTATATAATGGGATATCTTTTTATTCTCCCCTTTCAATTCCATTTTGAATTTAATTCCCTGAAATTACAAGCAAAATTATTATAAGTTTTTGATATTTATTTTTTAAATCAATATTTTAAATATTAATATATGCCTTATTACATATATAGATTTTTCTTTAAATAAATCGTGATCAATAATACCGAATAATTATTAGTTTTTCCATTAAGTAGCCAATCAAAGCGTAGCTAAGATTCTAATTTGCATTACTAATTAGTAAATATTTATTAGAAGGAAATCAACCTTTAAAATACAAAAATGAACTGATAAAAAAGATAAATCGTCAAATGATATACCACAAGAGACAAGTTCAATATTTTTAGCAATTTGTTTTACTTATTTAAAAAATCAGTTTAGTACATTCAAAGTATTATAATAAATGTTTTATTTTAAAAGTTAGCATTTTTCCTAAAATATTTTTATGAGAGATTAACTTAGCAAGTCTTCCTCGTGAAATAATTATGAGTTTAGCTCATAATAAATTCTTTGCCATTAATATTGGAACTAGGTCAATTTTAAAGAATATATCACTTTTTGTACCTTGCATACAGCATGCAAATGTGACTATAATGTTGTAGACAGCTCTTCGAAATTCAACTGTCTACACGACGGAAACCAAATGTCTTGTTAAACAGTGAATTAACAAATAGCTAATTAGTACACCCACAGAGTTTTTCTGGGGAAATATTTTA
This sequence comes from Epiperipatus broadwayi, assembly GCA_028023455.1. NCBI lineage: Eukaryota > Metazoa > Onychophora > Udeonychophora > Euonychophora > Peripatidae > Epiperipatus > Epiperipatus broadwayi. Next base: position 1,704,290 of record JAQFVV010000219.1, on the reverse strand, counting down.
AACGAAATCATCTATAATTTTAAGAATACTAAAATTCCATTTAAATACACGATTTATCAAAACGAATTTAAAATTCTATTTCAATATTCTAAGTGAAGAATAAATTATTTAAATGTCAGAAAAAGATGCGAGCGGGAATGGAGAGGGAAGGGGGGATTGTTGATGAAGAGCATAATAATATAGAATAGAGAAACTCTTTGCTTCTGAACGTTTCAGAATGGGAGATTTTTAAAAAATATTAAGACCAATAATATTTTGTAGTTAAAATTCAGACAAATTCATTTAATCATAATTTACAATTACCATATCTTAGATATAAGAGAGAAAAGCATTCTATAATTTTATGGGCAAAACAAGTTGAATTTTTATCACTGATAAAACCAGATATCAGACTGATAACAGTATAAATTAAATTAAATTTAAATGATTAAACCTGTATATTTAATATATATATATCTGAAATTGTCAATGTTTTCGGAGAGCTATAACTTAAGACCAATAAAACTGAATTTAAAGAAGAAAAAGGGTTACAAAATTAACAAACTTGTAATAAAATGTGATCGGCATGTAGACTTGATAATAATTTTTAAAAATAATATTTTATTTGCTAATAAAAACAATTAAAGGAAACTGGATACTTATCAAATCTTTGGAAATACTATATTTATAAAAATAGTATCACTTCTCTAAAAGCATTTCAATTTTTAACAATACTAGTCTTATTTTTCAGATCTGAAATACAGAATTGAGAATTAGAATCTGTATAAAATAATATATGACTGAAGGTTTTGTAATGATGGTATATTATAATATGTGATATGTTGGACTATTTCCATTATTTATGAGTGAATGTTGAATGTACAGAAAATTTTAAACTTTATTTAAACTTTCCAAATACAAACAACTTGTTATTAATAACACACAAATAGACAATACAGGTTAGTAATTTCACAATGTTTCGAGTAGTATTATTCTCCACTTTTCAACAGGTGTTGCTGGTCTATAGGTACAGTGATAATATTCGCTTAGAGGCTGAACTCGCACTTTAGATTATTGAATATCGAATTTTAAGGTAGGTGTGAGTTCAACTTCTAAGTGAATATTTCACTGTGCACATGGGCTAGCAACACCTGAAGAAGAGTGGAGAATAATACTACTCAAAATGCTGTGTAATTACTAACCCGTATTGTCTATTTGCGTGTTATTACTAACAAGTTGTTTGTATTTGGAAAGTTAAAATAAAGTTTAAAATTTTCTGTACATTCAACATTCACTTATAAATGATGGAAATAGTCCAACATATCACATCTGTATAAAATAATTCTTATTTGTCATAAGCATAAAATAATTATAAAATAATACTATTATGAAAATAATGGTAATCGAAGATATGAATTTACGATTTTAATAAAGAACTATTTATTTTAAATGAATGTTTATTCAAAATCACTATTAGAAATAAAAAGCTACTACTAAAGGCTTAAAATTAATAATTATTCATTAAAAAAAAAAAAACAATTTAAATATTGGCAATAAAAACATTAAGGCTATTTTTTAAAAAAAATTAATAGCTTATATATTGGAATCAATATTTTTAATTTGAATAAAACAGAATTTATTAAAACCAGAAAATACAAAATTGCATAACAAAATGCTTTTAAATGAATTATAATGTATTATACTGAAGATGTTGCAATTTGTATAAGTTTGGATACTAATTACTGACTTTATACTTTATGTCAAAAGCATCATTAATTTTAACCATTATTAATCTATTGCAGAACAAAGATCTCTTTAAGTTTAATCCAGTTTCTCTGATCCCTAGTTTATCTTCTCCATAACCTTATCTCATTCATCCATGCCATTTATCGTCTCTCTAAGTCTTTTACAATTTCTTGATATCTAGTTTAAGATTTCAACTGTCCATCTATTATCATCTCATCTGGAAATGTCCAGTTCAGCTTCATTTGTCTTTTTAATTATTTCAATGATATCATTAATACTTGTCTGTTCTCTGACTCGTTTAATTTTCATCTATTTTTTTTTTGTTATCCTAAAATCCATCTTTCCATAATTCATTGAGTGATTTGAAGTCTTTGCATTGCTCTTCTGATAAGCATTCAAGTCTCAATCCTATAAATAAGAACTGATAACTTTCATTTTCAAATATATATATATATTTCCTTTTAATATTAAGTTAACTTTATCAAAAGCATTCCATCTAAGTTTAATCCCATGATTAATTTCATGCCTTCTATTTCTATCTATATTAATAATTTCACCACTTCTAAAACCTTGTTATATAAATATAACAATAATTGCACTATTCTGCTATAACTCCCCTCCACCCTCTCTTCTCAGACTTTTCAGAATGAAAATTCTGCTTCACTACAATAATATATATTTATATATCAATAATTTTTCTTTAAAATTAGAAAAAATATTTAGCATACACCAATGTAATATTATTGAAAAAAAAAAAGCGTAACATACTACCATATAATTCTATAATTAAACCAGTTCATATATAAAAAGATATAAACCTGTTTTGAATAGAATTGGATAAGTAATGCATAAAAAATTATTTTTGGAAATAAATATAATTTTAAAAGGTATAGGAAAGAAGAAGGAAAGAAGTGTTCTATTGTAACAATTGGATTTTGGATAATAAAAAAAAATGTAAAAAGGGAAAGTATTTTGAAAAAAGGAGGCAAGTAAGTGTGGTGTATATTTTATGTTTTTATTTAATTTATTTTAATGTATTTTATTTATTTTAATTTTTATGGGGTTTATATATTTATTGTATTTGTAGTAGATGTCTAAAAGAGAAAGATTTTAAACATAACTTCAATGGTATATGCTCATAATATTGAGAGTTTATTATTTATGCTAGAGTGAGTTGAAAGTTCTCTTAAATTATTGATAATGTTGCTTTGTATTTTCATTATATTCTATTATAAATATTTACCCTATAAACATCTTCTTATTGTAGCATATGGCATTTAGTGTATAAACCCACTGAGCTTAGCTATTACATGACATTTTAGCCTATATGTTATCGTTCCTTTTCCTTTGGGGCTTGCTCAACTTGTTGATAATTGGTCGGGTGGAAGGGGGATGATCGATTACATTTTATTTTTTTAAGTTACAATATATATATAAAGTAAAACAACCGTTAAATGCTCACTATAAGGCAAAAATGTCTTCAGAATCTCCTTATCAAGGAATAGTAAAGATTTTATTCACAGTATTTAGAAGATGAACAGTAATAAACAATGAGAATTGCCAATTCTTCAACAAGCTTTGTGATAAATGCTTAGCCAGAGAAAGCATTTAAAATATCTCTGTCAGGAACCCCCACTCCTGACTATGGTTTCATGCTTTGGCACTCCTCAGAGAGGTGCCAGGGTAGGTTCAGACACTAGATCTAAAAATACTAACCCAAAGAGAGCATTTATATAAAAGTTATCTATTGAGTTGAAAATCTCAAATTTTCAGACACCTATATGTAGATGTCTAAAAATGCTGGCTTTGGGTTTGTATTTTTAGATCTAGTGTCTGAACCTACACTAAGACCTCTCTGAGGAATGCCAAAGCATGAAACCATGGTCAGGGATTGGGGGTCCTGACAGAAACATTTTAAATGCTTTCTCTGGCTAAGCATTTATCACAAAGCTTGTTGAGGAATTGGCAATCCTCGTTGTTTATAATTTACAAGCTTAAGAGAATAGGGTCATGTGATCTATAACTTTTATTTTTGACTATTTATGAACAGTAATAGTTTCTTCATCCCTGATATCTCATTATTTAATACTAGATATTCCATTTGCAACCATTTTTAAAGAATTAATTGGGGGGGGGGGATACAAATGCAACGTCATTAAGCCTAATGTTCTCCATCTAAATATCTATATATCTTGACAGATTTGTGTTATCTTCTGCACGTTTCATAATACGTAATGAAAGTAATATTAAATTTCTTTAAAATGATCTAAGTTCTTAAAAACTTTTCAATCTAACTCAAATAATTTTCACTTTGATTACGATCCTACGCGGAATCCGGCTATAAAACAGAAATAGCATATTTTGAAGAAGAGAAAAGCTTTTATTTAAGCTAGTGAACAATAAAAAAAATTTAAGACGATCTATTTTTGGAAACTGGTATTCCAACTAAATTACAAGATATGAATGAAAAGACTTTTTTTTTCACTTTCTCCAATTTTATGTATAATAGAGAACAGAAAAGGGAGCATTTAATATTTGTTATGAAATGTTTTAATAATCATTTTAAATTATCAAGACACAATTCATTTCAGATAATCATATTAGAGTGAAATAATAAGATTAAAGTAAAATTAGCTCGAAGTGTTCAGCGATAATATAGACGTTGAATGATGCATTGTGAGCTGATTATGATATTGCAAACCCTATCATTCTAATTTTTTCAAAATAAAGAAAAAAAATTTTTCTTTCCGTAAAATCATTATTTTTTAAATTATTTTCTATTCCAAAAAGTTTTCTACAAATCTAATCTCTCCGGGAATATCTCCGTCTCCTTAAAATATTTTATTAACTTTTCACAATGTTTAAACTATGTTAAAGAATATGTGTGATATTCTATTATAAATTATTTTCACATATTCAACTAAAGAAATAATATTAGAGTGAAATTAGCCACGGTTTTTGACAATATGGATTCTGATTAATGCAAATAATAAGCAATTTATATACCTTTGTATTTATATGTCGAACTATATCTATCATCTAGTAATAATTGTTAAATGCACCCAGTCTGATTCTGGAGTGTGGGATCCTCGGATCGATTTCACTGCCCTTCCGCGCTCAAACTTTTAATAAATTCTCAAGAAATGAAGTCATTCAATAGATGTTATTTTTCAATAATGATAAATGAGATATTATTCTATATAGCACTATGTTTTTTATGTAATAGTAATATTAGCGATTAAGCCAATGCACATGCGCTTTAAAGATAAATTATAAATGAATACTCTCACTTTTTCCAGACACGAGATATAGTATTTTAGAAAGAATGGAATGAATAAATGTATTTTAGAGAAGTGCAAATTTCATTTTAAATTTTCTAATACATTTAAATATTACTAATAACTCAGAGGTTTGTTATATAACATAATATTTAGAGTGATATTGTTTTCCTCTCTTCTTCAAGTGTTGATGGCCTGACTAGTGAGTGACACAGTACTAGCAAGGAATCAAACCAGGGATATTTAAATTTATGTATACTTAATTCAAGATTATGACCTAATCAACTAAGTTATTCTGTCCAAGATCTCTGGTTTGAAGGCCTTGTTGGTTAGAGCATCATCATCATTATTAATGAATCAAAAAATCCCTGGTTCATTTCCCATTCTAGTACTATCAGTGTTCAGGCCAGTAATACCTGAAAAGATAGAAAAATAATACCACTCTGAATATGACCTGTGTGCTTACTAATAGTTGAGTGTGAACATTTTAAACAAAAGTTTAAATTTTTATAAAAGTTTATTAACAATATTAGATGATGAAAATAGGCCAACATATAATTTTAAAAAATACCACCAATACAGACTTTTACATAAACAATATATAAACACAATTCACTGACAGTTGTTAAATAAAAATATAATAATAATACAGTACAAAATTGTTGGCACATGATTTTGTAGTGACTGTATTTAACATCACATTAAAGAAAAAGGTATTGAAAAAAGTCACAACTTTAATCAACCCAATTAATGGATTGAAAACAAAAATGACAATAAAATAAATAGACCCAAGATCTATTCTTACAAGGAAATATAGGTTCACCATATGTACAGAAATACATTTCCAGGTCCATCATGAATAATCAAACACACACTTAAAGCATAAAATAACATGACAATTAAAATGAAATGTGAAGTAATACCTTAGTGACCAAGCATCCAAAACATTCTGAGCTGAATCTTCTAATTCTGACTTCCACTTATTATCACTCAACCAGTAGATGAAGATAACTCTAAATTTAATTCAATTTCTTCAATCTACAGTTTCCCTTCTTCATATTACTTCAGTATACTTTATACTTATCCATCCACATCACAGTAGTCTTCTTTTAGATATTTTGAAGATTCCATTCAAGAGTTCAACTGCCTATCTATTCTCATCTTATCTAATGCTATGTCTATTTCATCTCTACTTCAGCCTCATAACTCTTCATATACAATAACAATGTTTACACAATGCTTGAGACAAAAAGAAATTCTTATTTTTGAATGGTAATTTTTTTACTGGGATAATAAAAAAAGAATTAGAGACCAAATGCATAATTTTCTACTCAGCATGAGTTAGAAATAGTGGTTGTCTTTAACCACAGTACCATAAGCCTTAATAATGAAACAGTATATCCCTGCCTTCATATCTGTTTCAATCATTTGTCCCCACAGTCACATCTATGCTGGGTTTAAACACTCTCAAGTGCATGTGTATATGTATCCACACAGTGATATATGCCTTTGCACAGGCGTATATGTAGCCATACAGTTATATATGTATCCACAAAGTTATATATGTAATCACACAGTTTTATATGCAGCATTCACACAGTTATATAGGTATTGTCACATATACATGCATATATAAATGATGGTAATATTAATCTTTGTATATATATATATACTGCAGCATTTATATTTTGTCTAATAAATAATATTTTGTATAAAATCTATTTTATTTAAAAAATGTACAGTTGAATATTTGCTAAATTATCTGTAGCAAGTTTTATTTAAATGAATTGTGAATTACATATGAAATTCACAGAATCGTGCTAAAACAATTGTTCTCAAGTTGGATCGAATGGTTTCTGAGCTATTACCAATCGTTCTAAAACTCATTACAATTGTAATGAGTTCTTTTTCCAGATCGAAGCCAGTAAAGGTTTGGGCAATAAAAAAAAAGATCAGAGTCAAAGAAACCGATTACTATAAAATTTAGAGGGGAGTTGAATTCTGAGTTAAAATAGATAGCCGGTTGGTTTTTGATCTGAGAAATATAAATATTGTAGATTTCTTAGATTATTGGTCTTTTTAGCTTGCCTTGCCTGTAAATTGTTTTGAAGTCCACTCCAAGATTGTTGAGTAGAATAAAATATTTGCTGGCTCTGCTCTTGGAGCCAAGATGGTGCTCTCAATTCATTCAGCATATCTATGAATAATTTTTCTAGCAACCTGTGTGAGAGGAAGATATAAAGAAACTTAAAACCTACCTGAAAAGAAATGCCACTGAAATTATGCTACTGTTTGATGCCTTGTTCCACCACTATCATTGATGTATGTCTCAAGTCACCGAGAAGACAATGGTAATAATTTTAAAGACTGCAGCCTATAAAATTTAATCTATAAACTCTAATGTAAGCTGGCTTATGCATTTTAAAGAATGTTCTATCTAAATTCTCAAATCTCTTTAATTTAACCCAATTGTAAAAGAAACTCTGCAAACTTGTGTAACTTTATGTTGTGCCATTACAATTTAGTCATTAGCTAAATTGATAGTAATGTGCATGTAAGAAAATGTAAAACCAAAATCATCATCACATTTTTATATAACAATAAAAGAAGCTGTAAGGCATCCAAGTTCAAACCCTACAAGATCCAGTTTTAAAAGCTTTAGACAGAAAGAGAGTAGGTCAACAATTATATTCTTTATTTGTTTGTGTATTGATAGAAAGGTAATACACACATTTAAACTATTCAATATTTAATTTTTCTATTAAAAAGCAGTTATAATGCATATGTATAGGCAGTGTGTGTTATAAAAGCTATTTAGTTAGTCATCATTAAATTTCAGATATTAAACATTTTAACTTTCTTTAAAACTAACCTATGCTTGATCAATTCTAATGTCTTATTCTATACCTCTATTTTGGTTTTTTTATAATTGCAATTGGGATTTAAAAGCTAAGGATTTAATTTTAAATATTGGGGTTATAATTACTAAGCTAGCAATTATATTATTTAATGTCAGTTTATGAATGATTTGAAATGATAAAGTAAGTGTGTACATTACATACAGAAATTTACATTTATTAAATATTGAAAGAAAAAGAAGGGTTAAATCTGTCAAATTATTTTTTTTTTTTACAATTTTATGTTAAGGGAGAAAATCTGTTGAATCAGATATCTATTTTTGTAGCAATTTTGTTTTTATAAATGATTGTTTGTCATTTTGGGAGCTTAAGCTTGGTGGGAACTCTAATTTTGAAATTGTCTCATCTTAAGATTAAAGGAAAGAAACTCCAATTTTAGATATTACAGATATATGTGAAAAAGGAAAAAGGATTAAGTCTATTTTTTTTAAGACAAAAGTGTCTGAAAACCAGGTGTGTGATTTTTTGAGTTGGTCAAAAATAGCAATTCACACTATCACTCTAATTGGGTGAGTTGACTCAAAAATCGGATATAAAAGCAGTCTGGAAAATCAGTTGTTGTTATGATTAGATTATTGTTATTATAATATATTGTGAGAGAGACTTATTAAAAATTATTGAAACTAAAGCAGACAAACATTTTTAGTTCTGCTAGATAATTTTTTTTTTAAATCATTTTTTTATATCAAGTTTTGAATGTTGAAAATATAAGAATGACGGGGTAGAAAAATTATATATATGTCTCATCTTTTACCTGACCATTGTGGAGCTGCAGATCATATAGGAAAGAAAATATGTCTTGTCTGAAAATAATATTCTACACCTTTCAACTGACTGAGAGAAATAAGATGTTTTTAAATAGAAAGAAAAAAGCATCCACCTGCATTTGAAGGTGATCAGGAAAATCTACTGATAAATATTAAATTATCAAGTCCAATTAATTGTTCCAGTAATTGATTTTAAACTCAAGAAAATTTATAAACGTGAAAACAACTGCTGTATTTTATCCACTAAAAGAATCATGCTTGACAGGAAGAGAAGAAAAATTAATATAATGATTTCCAAATTGTCCACTAAAGCAAATAACCTCAATAGAATCATCATCATCAAATAGTTATACACCTCAAGAAGGAGATTGTTCCAAAGTAAAATGGAAATGGTAGCTGCAAAAATATAGACATTATACAAGATAAGTTTGACTCATGGGAAGTTCGCCATAAAACAATGGATCGGTAATATGACTTTTTATATCTATTTTCTTTATGAAATCAGAGTCTTAATAAAAAAAATTTAGTAATAAAGTGGTATATTTTACTTAAAGAACTTTTAAAGACAATTCAGATCGATTAAAACCAAGAATTTCTTACTAATAATAACTTTGAGCTTCATAAATGATTCTGAATGTATCAAGATTATTTGTTTATTAATTTACAGTTATGAAATATTAAAGTGTAAAATAATTTTTTGTATTATTATTTTGGTTTTAAATAATATTTTGGTTTTTACGGGATAAACACCCACCTACATAATAATATTTTTACATGTATATAATTGTGTGCGAAGGTAAAGTAACAAGCAGTATTAAAATATTAAATTATTTTGTTTTAAGAAAGTATAGGTTTCAGCTTAGAAGGGAGGGGGAGAAATGATTTAAAACTTGTTTCTAAAACTTGCTCTTTCCAATTTTGCTAACATTTATTTTATCATTCTACTCACATGTTAGATTTATAAAGTATGTGTGCCAATGAGTGAATATTTTTTTATGAAATACCTTTCTTGTGGATGGAACATTTTAACAAATCGGTTACCCAATTTAATACAATATACTTTTGAAATACATTTACGGGAAATGGTGAAGAATTTAAAATTTAATGTTATGATTTTAAAACAGTCGATTATGATTATTGTTGTTATTGTTAATATAAATTTTCATGTAAATATAGAAATTTTTATGTATATGTTAGAAATGCAGTAATAAATATTAGTTTATGTTATTAAACGAGGTGTATATATTTCATTAAGAGTAGTCTTTATCAAGTGTGATCATTCATCATCAATGGTTGAATATTAGTTGTTTAAGATATGATTAAATATGCTAAGATTAACAATAATTATGAATTTCTCTATAAAAATTAGGTTTTATGTTTAGGCTTAGTCCTAAAGCTGTGGTTGAAACCATTGTCATTATCATTATCATTATCATCATCATCACCATCAACGTTTTAATTAATATGTTTAAAGGCCATAAATAAATATTGATTCCATAATATTTAGTGATTTCTTAGTATTATTATAACCACCATCCCATCATCTATTCCATGCAAGGATGAGTGAATGGCCTCCTAAATTAATAGTAATCTGAGCTAGTAAACTTATAAAAAAATATTGAAACACATTTGTTATGCTAAGGTCTAAGAAATGATTTATGTCTAATGAATTCCACTTCAGTTTAAAGATGTTTTGTGTTACCTAGGTGTTTACTTAAATATTAGTGCATACAGTGCTATGGGTCTAAAATCAAAATCATACATTTTGTAAGAAATAAGGTACCAAAAGGGATTCAAACCCAGTACATGTGAAAGGTTTTTAGATATAACTGTGTCTAGATTCAAATAATCTAGTGGCGCCCTGCTAGACCATATTCACTTGGTATTTGTTTGGATATGCACTTAACATCAAACCAAGAAATGAAAGTGGATAAAATCTACTGTCTGTATACCTGAGCAGATATTTTATTGAATTACTAGGGTACTCACCTCATGTGATTTCCATATACCTGAGTTATAATAGTTGTTATTAATCATTTGTTTATAATTATTGATATTGTGATATCTTGAGAAATCTAATTATAGAAATATGTTTAATTTATTCCTACTCATCATTTTAATATTTATGACCTTGTGGCTATATAGCTACTATCCAGGAGTATGTTTCATTTAATCCAATGACCCTTAATATGACTGATAACTCAGTCTGATCTCTTTTTTTAATAGCCACTACTCAGGTTAAATAATTCTTTTCTCTTTCATATAAAATAAAAGCTACAATTTCTTTTCGTTTATTAAGCCAAATATTCATATTTGAATCGTTTCTTAATTATTTAATACATTTGGATCGTTTGATCATCTTTATTAAGTTACAATGGATATAATATTTGAATATTTGAGATTTTAATAATATTTGGATTTTTGACAAATCCAATTATATTTTAATATACAATTGAATTTCTCTTTAATATGTTACAATATATATTGTAAAATTATTTCTGGTCAACTGCTCTCGTAAAATCTATAACTTACTTTAAAGTAACAAAAAAAGAGAAACAAGTTTTACTTTAATTTTCTAAACTGATGAAATCTTAATCTTTTATAAATCAAAAAGATTTTACCTTTTGTAATCATTAAATGTCTGAAATCTATTATCTTAAATTTCTACAAACTATGGTCTTGCCTAACTTTAATATTTTTAATATGTTTAAATTCATTTTGTTTATGTTTGATATGTGATAATATGCTCATCTTTCGAAACAGTGAAACTAATTAATTAATTTTTATAAAGGAGATAATTGTAATCTCCACTTTAAACATTTTAAAAGCGCTATTTATTTATTGAATCACTATTTCGAAATTATAATATTGATAATAAATAATCGCTAACCACTCGTTGTTATAGTGGTTATATATATATTGTAATATTCTAATATTTTGCAAGGTTTGCTTAGCCGGTTTTATATTATAACATTTAATATCTATTAATTGGAAGGGGATATACTGGCTAGAGATGATAAAGTATATTTGCTAATGTTCATATTAAGTCCAATCAAATATACTTTCCCTCCTTAATTATGAATATGTATATGCAGATTCAGGATTTTAACAAGATTATTTATTATATAGTTTAAGTCCTTGTTTTTAGCATAATTATAATGCTAGTTTAAAAACTGGGTTGAATTAGTTTGACAGATAGAAGTTATCTGTTTTAGGCACACTTAATTACTTATACGCATACTTATTGCTCTATATATTGTGTGCATTGCTGGTGTGTCTTTATATAATACACTTATATGTGTTACGTTTTGCTACACCTCTTAAATGGGTACATGGTAACAAGCCCCCCATTATTGAGTTCAGGTTATGGCTATTTTTATTAGAACTGGAGCATGCAGACCCAGAGTTTTCCTAAAGCCAATCTGAGTTCCTGAACTTACATGTTCATATGCAAATAGCAACAAACCATCGGTCTTAGAGCAAACAGAGCATTTGATGCTGAAGCTCTTGAATAATCACTCACTCACACTGCAAGCCTACTCTTTAATATTTTATATAGCACCATAGCATATACATGTGAATCTAAAGGTAACCAGTTCTTTTCCTCATATTAAATAATTATTTAGCTTTAGACTGAAGTTTGAATCTGTGTTATCAGGTTGAATCTGCATGAAATTGAGCTTATTTAGTTGCTCACTTTATTAGTATATATAGCAGCCACTTTAAAGCTGTCTGTACTCATCATCTCTACTAAGCTCAGTTTATAACTTAAGCAAACCAAAATCATAGGATGAGCATGTTAAATGATTAGGCATGACTTATGCACTCCCACACACAGGTATTATAATATATTAAAACAGGGCAGGTGTACTAATAACAGTCCCATCCATTATAAAATGCCTGCATGTATTGGATACCCTGTTGAATATTGTACAACCCTTACCATTGTGACATTTTCTTTTATATTTTGTTATTGTTTTAATAAATCTTTTAAAATATAAACTGTTGCATATCTTTCTTGCTCAGGTTCTACTTCAAACCAATCCATAGTATCTTGACCAATCCACAGAATGTTATTCAATTTCACAGTCCATTACTCCAATTTCTTATGATTTTATATGCTATATGAGTATATCTCCGTAGTTAAGATTAATAGTGTTGTGCTATATATCACCCATCTAGTTAGGTTAGTAGTGACCTTAAGTCTCATGTTTCTTCCTGCACTATGCCGGCCCATGGTTAAATGAAGACTGAGTATAGCCTCAGAGATGTCACTCATAAGGTGTTAAATTTGGAGTACTGGCAAATGAGTTGAAGTTTGGTCAGAATAGGTCTCATCACCTCACTTTGGTCAGCTTTGATGTATTTTGCTTGGGCTCTGAATTTTGTTGCATGAGTGTACAAATCTGACCGTTACAATAACCAGCATAAAAACACACAAATACATTATATACAGTGAAGTATCTAGAAAGTTCATTGTGTTCATTAAAAAATAAAAAATTTGAAAGTCAAAAAAATTTTTTTTTTAAAAAAAAAAAGAGATTTATTTATACTTTCAGAAAAAAATGAAAATTGCCTCTTTTTTTTTTTGTGGAAATCTTTTAAAACTGTTTTTCTTTCCATCCCCCCCACCATTTCCATTTTTCCTTTTTAAAACAAATAGTTTGATATATTTTTTAAAAAAAGCCTTCCTTTCTAAAGAAATTAGATTCTAAGAAATGACTAGCCATAATATTACAGATGGTCATCATCTAAAAGATTAAAATTTCATTCTTTTCTAATGAAAATACAAAGATTACGAATTTATTATAACTTTTGATCTTTCATCAAATACTAACAAATTATACTATCATGAATATGTGTAAAATTCTGTCCAGTACATATAACTTACAAACTGGATATTCCTATTTGTATTTGGGTATTTCTATATTCCACTTACGTCAAGTGCTTGTGTTCATGACATTGCTTTTATTCATACGGTACACCCTTTATCATATCCATAATTTGCATAGTAATTTATAATTATAATTCTATTTATAGCTATTATTAATATATTAAACAAAAATTAGCATGACATACCCCTCTATTATAGCTATAACAATAATAATTTTAAATAACAATATACACATTATCATATAGATATTACTTATAATACTTCACTCATATACACTTTAATGCAATTAATTTTTTTAAAAACTTCTTTATTTTCTTACAGTTTCGACTATCAAGCAGTCTTCATCAGAGTTTATTTCAAAATGTAATATCAATAAGTAGTTTTTATAATATACACATTATGTACGATTTGAAAGAAAACTAGTCTTCACATGCGCTCTAGATTGATTTACATAAATGTTTTAAAAGCATAGGTAACTCATCTATGCTAAGAGCCTATCCTTTAAATAAGCCAACTTTTATTGATCTTGCCTAAATCAGCGTTTAATTATGAGCCTGATTTTTAAATTAGCAAATTTCTTGTACAAGTTCAGTATTTATATCACAGGGAAGAGAAAGTTTCACACTTTTAACTGCCTATGACATTTGAATCTTAGTAGTTTGAATATATGTAGTAATTAGTAATATAGCAATTATATATATATATATATATATATATATATACAATATTATATATATATATATATATATATATATATATATATATATATGTAATATTGTGAAAGGTAAACATGTACTATAAAAGTGAGACATTGTCCTCCATCAATAAATATTTTAAAAGCAAAGTGAACTTGTGCAGGTAATTTGCCAATTTATTAATCTGGCTCATAATCAGTCCAAGCCCTGATATGGACATAGCCAATAAAAGCTAGTTTATTTAAAGAATAGGCTATAAACATAGGTGGACCATCTATGCTTTTAAAACATTTATTGATAGGAAATCTGTCAATTCTATAGCACATGGATGAAGACTAGTTATCTTCCACAATATTATATATATATATTCGAATCAGTGATTGTAGCACCTCTTTCTATCTTTTATAACTCTGTGAATGGCTTGTGTGACCAAGTCAAAATGTCAGTATATTAATATTAAAAGTTTTTAACATGGATGAACCCGTAAAATATGTATTTTATATATTTAACCCGTGCAAATCTTCGTTTTAACATATATATATAATTGCTATATTATTAATTATTACATTACTCTATTAATATATATTATTAATATATCTGACAAAAACAAAAAATAACATGTATTCATTTCAAAACATGCAACATATAATATTGTTTTGAATTGTTTTTTTTTTATACATTTCATTCAGTGATAAGAAAAAAAAACTTTTAGCACTTTTATATCTATCAAGTGTTGTTTATATACCACATTACTTTGAATTTAAGATGTGCCTGAATATAAGATGCAGTAGGATTTTAAGCTTGGAAAATTGGGGGGGGGGGGGAATGATTTTATTGAAAAATAAGAACCATTTTTATTTACTTAAGTAGAAACTGATATAAATACAATAACCTTACTTAATTTATTGTAAATATTTTTCAGATATACTTTCAGAATCTTCACTTTTAGAACTTGAATTCTCTCTTCACTATTCTACCAGGGTGCATCATCTTCAGTGTCATTCAAATAGTTACCAATGCAACATTTAAGTAAGACTCTTTGATTGTTTTTAGGGATATCTTTCCAGGACTGCAAACCTCACTGAGCTATTGTAGAAGATGAAGATCCTTTTTATTTTACCCAATTGGTGTCAAAGAATGACCTCAATTTAATCATGCTTTATAATGGGTTTTCATTCTATCTGTAAAGGGCTTGTTAACAGACACATCAAGTGGTTAGGGTTTACAAGTCATACTTGCTGGTATTATTATTACCAGATCAGTTTTTTGTTTTTACTTTAAATTTAATGTCAAATGTTATAATTTCTTTGTCAATTTGCTTCCATAAAAAAGTAAATCTGAATCTTTATTTTAAAATAATAATTTCACAAATTTTCTGGAAAAAATTTAAAATGTGTAAAAAAAAAATTCTAAAACTATCAGGAAATGTCAAAAATCATTGATATATGCTCACTTGTGTAGAGAATAAATAATTAATCAGCACCTTGGAAAAGAAGATTTTGTTATATTGTTATAATTTTAAAGTTAAATCTTATTTTATTAGTTGTAAAAAAAATTCTAAAGATTATTCCATACATTTTTCTCAATAATATAATGGTAAAATCAGCAAAATAATGTTAAAACATTCTAAAATATTATTTTTATTTTGAAAGAGAATATGATAATATCAGGAACTGTCATGTTAAACAATTTACTAGTTATAAAAAAAATTCTAAAGGTTATTCAGCTTAATTTTCTCAATAAAATAATGGTAAAATTGTTAAAACAACATTAAAAGTAGCAGTTTAAGAGACAGTTAAAGCCATTTACAAAATTAATCCAAAAATATTGACATTTAATGTTAAATCTTTTATATTAAAAAGATTTAATATGTTGTTCTACACATGGGTATCAATCATAATCCTATGTGCATGTATAGTAAAAAGCAAAGATTTAAAAACATTTTGAATTTAAGATGGATATTTCTTTTATGGGTCCAAAATTTGGGAGAAAGTGTCTTATATTTGAAGTAATATATTAGATATTCACATTGGCATATTAAGCCCTGCACTGTTTTATGCAGTGATAGAAAGGCAGACTCAAAAGCTAATGATCTCTTATTGAGATTCAAATTGATCACTTTCAATTGTAGAAAAAACACATAGCCTCAATAATTTTGATTACTTATAAACCAGAATCTGAGTTCATTTTTAGGAAAAAAATACAAATTATAGTGAAACTAGCTATTTACAACATAGACATTTATTCTAATATTGAAATAAATATTCAATTTCACAGGCATAAGCTTGCATAACACCTAATTTTACTGTACACTTACTCTAAATCATTATATCTCAATTAGCATTTATTTATAGATGAACCTATGTGGATTTTCACACTTCTGAGTAATTTCCATGCATAATTTTCATATGAATTGTTGCTATCTTAGATTAAATTCATATAATACTTCATTTCTGATTTACACTTTTGTTCAATTGGCAATCCTATATATAAAATAAATATGTAACACTGATTAAGGATTGTATTTAAAAATGGCAATTATATATTAATCAGGCTTCATAGTAACCCATGTAATCGTCAGACTTCATTATTATAATTTTAATCTGAAAAATTAGTTTCTCACCCAATGTGATTATAAGTAATCAAGAAAATTTAACCTGCAATGGTTACAATGTGGTTTGGTTACATAAATGCTATAAGTGGTATTACATATAGCTCTTATGAAGAGTACTTATTTTACATAAATATTACTTAAAATTTGATTTTTTTAATTATAAGCATTAATTGTAATATATATTTAAATGTTTGTATAAAAAGGTTTTTAAAAAAAGTATAGCCTAAAACTGCAAAAAAGAAGAAATAAATTTAATTTTGTTTAACTGGTTTAAATTGATTTCTTTCTTATAATCAGTTATGACAATAAAATATATTTGCTTCTTATTATTGTTGCCATTAGTTACAATGAATTCTAAAATATTCATTTATAAAAAAAAATAGCAAAAAAGTGATCATTTAAAAAAGATGAAAACAATTTATAGCTATTTACACTACAAATAGTATGAGATACCACTCCTCCTGAAAAAGGGGCATTAAATTTAAACTACATGAGATAAATACAAACTAATTTAATTTTTGTAAAATAAATACATATTTAGAAAGGTAATGAGAAGATCATCTGTTCACTTTAAAAAATAATATCAAATTAGGGCAGATTGAATAAAAGACAAAATACATTTTTTGTTAAGCAGATTTTCTTACATAAAAAAATAGATTTAAAATAGAAATTCATAGAACACTACAAATACTAGCCAAGACAACAAAATTTTACTAAACTTCTTCCACAACCACGGTTTCATCTATTAACAAATAAAAATTTTCAAGTGAAATTCCATTACACATACAACATATATATATACAAAACAAATAGTCTTCCCATCATTCATTTCAAAAATCAACTTCCTTTAACATCAAAGGATGTCTTCATAAGATTGATGGCCTCAGATTCAAAAAATTTTTATCATCAATGTTTCTTTTATTCTTCTTTTCAATTCATTTTTTTTCATAAAAGATAATCTCTACATTGCCAAATAGATTTGTACATGCCTTTTCTCCATATATTATTGGATTGACATACATTACTTCTAGTTTCTTCTTTTTCTTCAGCCCCTCAATTAAAAAAGTCCATATCTTGACTCACTTCAACAATTAATATGTTTTTATTTTTATTTTTCAAGCAATAAATGAAAATGTGATCTTCACTTATTGCTTCTCCTTGATTCTTCAGCATTAGATTTATGAAAAACTACTTAACGTCTTTGATCCAATTCTCTGCACCTTTTTCAACATCCATATCGTAATAAAATCAGAAATGGTGAATAAATAAAATATTCAATTAGTTAATTTGCTTGGGAGTTCGCATAACAAATTTGAATACCTGAAATAATAGAGTTGATCTGTAACCCCAACCTTCAGCTCCTGGAATCTGCTACTGTATTATTGCACCAAACAGTGCTGGGCAAAAATTGTGTCCATCAGCATTTTACATCAACATTTGTAACATATAAAATAAAAACATTACAAATACAATCTTGTCAATATAGTTCAAAAAGTTTTTTTTAAAAAAACCTTTTTATTTAATAATATAAGACTGTTACTGTCCTCTGCTTTCAATTAACCATCAAGCTATTATTGATTTTCCTTTAAAAGTAGTCATTAACTAATTCGTGCTTCTTAAAAGCAACTTTAAAAAACACGTACAAACACAACTTCACATCTGTCATTTGACTTATAAAATATAACTTAAACTAATTAAGCGTTTAAATTTGCTAATTTAAATTATATGTTTATAAGCAAAAACATAATTCCTTAACAAAACAATGAAACAGGACTTAAAAAGTATGTGTTGATATTTGCATACCCATAAGATACTGACATTAAAAGGCCGACAAATAAATTTTATTTGTAAAGTTTAAAATATAGAATCTTATTCAAAATAATTTTTGAATGTACGATTCTAGTTTTAAATTATTTTTTTAATAACTATTAACGCAAAGAAAAGTAAAAACATTTAAAATTATATAAGGGATTCGAATACAGACTTTCAAGAATATAAATTATACTTGTATTCAATTAAATATAACATTTAAAATTATTGATATTTTTAAAAAATATAACATAAAGATCGTAATTGTCATCAATGTGTTGCCATTTAATTCTCTCACTAGTTCCACCCCACCCCCCTTATTGTTATGCAAACTGTAGGACCGAAACTGTAATGTTTCTGTTTCTATCATTAAGATGGGAGCAATAATAAATTCAAATAAAAACTGTCTTCTACAGGATTGCCTCTGATGTGATTAAGAAACAGCAGAAGGAGAGAAAGCGAACAAAAGAATTAAGAACTTAAATGTCACTGCAAGCGTTAACCTCCCAAAAAATACTCGGATCTAATTAAGAGGATCATTGATCGGAGATTAATAAAATAGAATTAGCAGAATCTTATTCAGTTCGATGAGTGATAAATAAAATGGTGGGCGTTTATCCACTTGATGCAAAACTGTAGTATTGTAGACAAAAGCATTAATAAAATTAGGACTGTTTTTATTTTACTTTTTTTCTTGTATAACAAGTCTTTATTTTATTTCCATGACAACATGATTAAAAGAAGAGCAAGAAACAGCCTACAACTAACTGCCCAACTATTAGTGATGATCCCTGGCGTAGTAGATAAATATATCAATGTAGCAATAATTATTTAAGAGATTATTATTAGATCAGATTTAAACTTTAAGCATAGTTAAAGGTCAATAAAAAAATAATCAAATGATCTGTCAGCTTTGGGATTATGTGATGCTCAAAAAATAAAGAGACATGGATGAGCTGCAATCCAAAGTGCTTTAATCTTTAAATCCATAACTTTACAAATACACATAGAACTATTATAATCTTTCTTAGAAATTATACACATGCAAAGAAGTTATTAATACTGAATTATTAATAATCTATAATCTAATAAGTAATTATTAATAAAATAGTAATCATTAATAAGGTTAGTGGCATCCATTGATTACTCTGGTTGGCACTGGGTGACACCTGTATGGAGAGTTTTGCCTGTTTAATAATAATTATGTGCTAGCATAAGAGATGGTGATCATGTGATGTTTAATTCATTAATAAGGTTGTGCAATAATTGTATCTTTGTAGATTAAAATATGATGACAAAATACAATGGGTAAATAAAAAATAAAGATGCTAATTTAGTACATTAACACAATTGAATCTAAGATGTTGTTTGCCTTTTTCTAGTATTTTTATTCATTTGTTTGATATGTGATATATATAAACAGAAGTTTTCAAATCCAGTATCAATCTACTATAACTAGTTTGCATTGAAATACATACATTTAGGGATAATTCATTTGAAGCCCATGTTATCACCCAAAATAAACAGAAAAAATCAAAAATATAAAATAAAAACATCAATAAAATTCTTTGCTGTACATATTATACGGTTAAGTTTTAATAAAGACTGAATCCTTTAAAAGCCTAAAATTAAAATGTAAACAGACATCCTAATAAAAATTCATGGATCACTAATAAAACTGTCATTTTCTTGTGAGATAATGTTCAACAGTAGTTCTGTCTGTGCTAACAATTTCATACACTTTATAACACTTTGCAATCCAGTGTTTCTCCCAAATTGAAAAAAAAAACATTTTTCTAGCAATAAACTCTTACACAGGAACAATACATGTATTATGATATATAGCAAAAAAATTATTCAAATAATTGTTTGGTCTTTCAGGAATGATAGCTTCCTTGACAGTATCACCACCATTTGCTTTTTATTAACGCATTGGCAAAAGAGTTTCCATTAGCTTCATAATGTTACTGAAATTTATTTTTGAGTAATGCACATTAAATGATCTACCTTTCCACAGTTTTTCTTTTAAAAACATTTTTTTTTTTTTTACTTTATTACTGATCAATTTTTTTAGACTATTTTTGATTAGATAATTAATGATATCTGTGAAGAATTTAAACTTTTTTAAAAACTGCTAAAGATTATGAAATAGCTGGTAGAAGAAATATACTATAGTTATAAATGCAAGTAAGTTCTGAAAACTATGAGAAAGATATCCAAGGTTTGTCTGAAAGTTTGTGTTTGATGATCTTTTAGTTGTAATTATCACAGCTATCAAGATCACAGATTCAGGATTTCCTGAACTTCACTATATTGTGTTCATGTGTTTTCCAGCTACTGAAACTTTTGATGACAAATTGTTTATCATAAAATCTATAGTGATGTTAGTTGATGCTATGGTTATTGTTTTATAAAACAAAAATTCAAAATATTATTTTTTTAACAATTCAGATAAATTACTTTTACAATGTACATTTAATAACTATACATTAAAAATAGGGATTGTACACCATTTAAATTACCAGTTTTCATTTTAAAAATGAAAATATAACATTTTATTGTGAAATGCCATTCAAAGATTAACTAAGGAAGGCTTTTTTTTTTTTACAATAAATTTAATTGACGGAAACAAATCTTTTAATAAAAAGTTATTTAAATTTTTAAAATGGTAAAAAAAAAAAAACAACACGTCACATGACAGCTTGTAAATAAAAACAATTAACGCGATTATAGAAACTGCAACAAAAAACATCTTGGAAGATCATCAAAATTTACTTGTCATTTTTAATTTAAAATAATAAAATAAAATATTTATTATAAATATATTTGTAATGCATTATTATGGATTATTTTTATCGAGTATAACAAGAAATTAAATGCAACGTTTTGTTTATACTTAATTTCAAAAAAAAATTCATTAAATATATTTAAAACATTTATGATTTACATACAAAATTCCCCTTTAAAAAAATTAAACCCAAAGTTACATATATTTTCTTTCCCCTGTAAATGTCCTTTTTTTTTTTTTAACATAAATCTTTTATTTAGGAGATTTTTGAAAATAAATATAAAATCTTAATTTTCAAATTTTGTACTATTATTATATTTTTTAGTCTTACACCAAAATCACAGATAGTGAATATCTAACATAAATGTAATATAAGGAGGGATTTGAGTTATTACATTTAAATTTCAAGTATATGAATTATACTTGTATTTCGAAAATATAATATAAATGCTAATTTTAAACCTAAGTTCAAAGGTCGTGTGCTGTTTTATTTTGAAATATACTATTACTGGTAAATCGTAGCATCTGCTACTTTGTTATCCATTATATACTTTTCAAAAAAAAATAGTAAACAAAAAATAAAGACATTAAAATTTGTAAATAAATTAGAAAGATATAAATTATACACAAGAGTGTCATTTACTAGTAGAAAGCCACCATTTTGTTATAAGTTTCACTGAATCATACAATGTTTTTTTCTTTTTCTTTTTTTTTTTCAAAAATGTAAAATTTCAATCAAAATCTCTTCAATTAATAATAATTAATTATTAATAATAATTTATAATAGCAATTGTAGTAAGATTAAGAGAATTTGTAGTGTTATCTTAAATAATTAAATGAAAATTATTAATCTCTAAAGACATCATGGTCAAAAAGATATTCAAAATATGCATTCATTGCAAAAATGTGCTGAAATGTGAAAATAAATATGAAAACACTAAAAATTTGCCTTTATTATGTTTGTATAATAAAATATATGATTTTATTATTTATTTCCAATTGTAATCAATAAATTATTAAGCAAAGAAATATAATGATCATAGTCAAAATATTACTGTGGCAATTGTGTATATCTGAGATATATATATATTCATTATGAATATATGCTGAAATGTGGGGGGGATTAAAGCACTGAAAATTTGCTTTTATTACATTCATATTGTTTGTTTATTTAATTTTCAGTTACAATCTAACAATTATTTTCACAACCACATTAACACTGACTTCAGAGGTCTTGGTATCTCCAAAACATGATCTATTATCGAACAGCACATATGTTATAAGCAAACTGATGGCTTAAATAATAGGCTTAACATTAATCACATACAAATGCATATTTAATTAACCTACTCATTCATTATACTGAATGTTTCCTATATAAGTTAATGGAGGGATTTGAACTTATCCTATCATTTTCTACTCCATCTCAAACAAACAACACATACCACATACATGTGAAAAAGATAGTTGATCCCCATTATACATGTTTCACGCTCAACCAGCACTCTTCAGTTGAGTCAGATTGTATTCTCTAAGTGCTTGGTTTATATTAAGATCTATATTTTTCACATGTATATAGTCATCTGTGTCAGTTGTTTGGGATGGAGTGGAGGATAATAGAATGAAAAATTCTAAATTCAAATCCTTCATTTGCTTATAGCAGAATTTAAGAAAATGTGTATGTATCTCTCAGATCAGTTGTGACTTCTGGAGAGTTAACTATATTTTTAAAAAAATCATATGCCTAAGTTTGATGTTGCTGTTTATTTAAACAAAATGAATTGTCTGTTCATTCATGAAATAATAAAAAAAGAAAATCAATTTCATACCACTTCTGCTTCTGTCCTTGATATGGTTAAAGTTTTATCCAATAGTTAGAGATATTTTTTTTGGTTAAAATTGATAAAGCTTTGAATTTCTGAATGAAAGATACTAAACCAGAATATTCTACTCAAATTGCATTATACATTTCTATTACATATTTATAGATAAATTATTTTAAAGATATCAAAACATATTGCTCTTCTGATGCAGCAAATGACACCTCATCATCAACTATTTTCATACAAAAGCAAAGAAAACTATAGTAGCTTTTTTTGGAAAGCATGATTGAAGTATTATATTCTTTATTTCACTTTACATCCTTCTATATACACTGATAAAATTATAAATCCACTTTTGTTCATGACTGTAACAATAATTGTTTTATTTATAAACATTTCCAACAGTTTTGACTGAGCAGGAGTCTTCTTCAACAGAAAGAAAAGTGGACTTATGTTTAATTATTTATAGTATGATTGAGTGAACATTTTAGTTTTTTCTAGTGCAATACATTGACAAAAAATTTACTTAAACAACGTTTGCATGGCATATAGGTTTTAATTTGTATTTATCCAAAAATAATATTTAATTACTTCATCATCTTCGAAGTTATCACAATTTTTGTTTTAGAAAACATCCCTTTTCATAAATGCTTGATAATAATAGTGGTCATTAAAAAAGAGTCCAAGTGTTGTAATACAGTGGCAAAGTGGTAGATTCAAAGTTAAAAGATTCCAAAATATTTAGCTCAACTTAGTAACATAAATTAAAAAAAAAAACTGATTCAGATTAACTGAATGGATTTGTTAATACTTAAATCTACCTATCATTAGAGACTTGATAATCATATGGCCACTGAGAAATTTATCTTAGGAATACTTCTTGTATTAAAAGAGAACAATAAAAATAACTTCTTATAAATCATTATCAATTTTATAAAAAAACATTTCAATTGAAACATTAAAAATGAACACAAAGTCGTGTATATATATATAACATTAATGAGTTTATATAAAAGCATGCAAACATTAAAAATGATAATGTTATATATATATATATATATATAACATTAATGAGTTTATATAAAAGCATGCAAACATTTGAATGTTTTTTTTTCTATAATTTTAGACCGCAAGAGTACTTTACCATGAAATATACTAATAAATTATAAAAATTTAATGTATTAAAATATAAAAATTATTTATTGATTAAAGCAAATGAACTTATTCTTAATTATATTATATGTTAATTAATCCATTTATCTATTATAGTGAAAGTTATTAAAGCTTAGGTAAGATTCAAGCTGAGCAACTTCCAAGTTTTATCTTTGAGTATAAAATCTGTATTTTTAATTGCATTTAGTTTTATAATATGCTGTTTTCTGATAGTAAAATCATTTGAATTGGTTGTGATATCTAATTATATTTTTATAACAACTTTTAATTTGAATAGGCCATGAAATTTATATAGGAAATGATCCATATAATCCTCTTCTCATGGGAAAAGTTCACTTATGGGATCAATTAGTATCATTCCTCTTAGATATTTTAGGAAGTTAGCAAAAAGTTTAAATTTAATTCCAAAATAAAATCAAACTACTTGGTTCTAAAAATCAACCAAATCTTTTAGATGAGATAAAATCTAATTGATTACGGGTATATAAGATTAATTGACCAATATGTGAGTTTAATCGTAGGACTATTCTTATATATTAAGATAGGTTTCATATTTCAATAACTTTAACTTATCAAAAAATGTTGTTGTTGTTTTTTAAAAAAAGAGTAATATTATTACTTGACCTCTAGCGGCGCAACGGACCAGTCGTAGCTCAAATCATATCACCTTTGAGACAATAAAATATTCACTTTTAATCTGGGATTTTGCCTCAAATTGCTTTTTAAACAGACTGTAAGTACTAATTTTATTAATTTGCACTTTTACATTTGTTTTTAAAAAAATTTACATTAAGCTTGATTTAGATCTCACCTTGATTGAGTTGAATAATGTCATCTCCTAACGTTCACGGCTGGCCTACAAGGCTCCAAGCCTTCAACAACTAACATGGAAGAGGGGGGTGAATTACTTCAAAAATCTATAGTGGATAGTCAGGGAAAAAAAATATATAGACATTTAAATTTCCCAATAACAAACAAAACAAATCAGATAATTTATCAAAAGCAAAATGCTGTGTTTCTAAAATAAACACCAGCACATTGAATGATAAAACGTTAAAACTTGGCAAACAAACATGAAGGGAAAACGACAAGGATAAGTTTCTTCATACCAAAGAGAAAACACTTAAAACAGAAGGAAACCCTTTACAAGACCCTTCTGATGGAGAATTAACTCCTCACCACATAGTTAAATCAACTCTAAATGAAAAACATAAAAAATCTTTAGCCAAACATAAAATCTGCAGTGGCGAAAATATACAAAAAGCAATTCAAATTAGAACAACGTGATCAGTTAACGTCAATCATGTGAATGTTATAGAATACAATACCATGAAGAGTTCCATCAAGCAAAATAATCTTTCCATGAACAAGGGAAAAAATTATGAATCCAGTTGCACATCAACGCTTGTGCCTGAAAACAAAATAAAAAACCCAGATCACACTAGTAGTGAAGAGTCTACAGACATCAGCTCTTCCTCTGAAATAAAGAAAACAATGGATATTTCAAACATCAAGACGATAATCACGATTCCAATAAAACAACAAATGAAAATTTACGCAATCACAAAGATATATAACTAAACCAGTTTATACACAAAAAGATAATATGATAGCCAACACTTATGCATACATTGTAAAATTCAATAATAATGACAAATCAATAACAGGAAACATAAAACACAATTCAAATAATCTGCAAGACAATAATGAAGCCACACAACAATTGATTGAGTTGATGGGTTGGATGAGGCATAAGACACAGGAATGTTTATACATGAACCATCAAACAGTTCTCACGACCAACTCAATAATCATCAGCTTTATAATGAAACAGTTACCAAATTCGATGAAGCCATGCCACAAGGATTACTAAAATCTTTTGCTATCTTCAATGATGAAGCCTCACTCATTCTGTTCACTACAGACCACTTATTAAGATTATTCCCATTTCCAACCAGTAAACTCTTCAACCTGCTAAAAGCCCAAGATCTCTGGAAAGTTATTCAAAGGGTATCATAACACCCCAACCCTCGCTATCTAATCCTCCAATTTACAAACATCATGGCAAAACAAGCTTTTAAAATAAATATAGGATACTTGATAACAGATACCTAATTACCATCAATCCACACTTCAATAAGTGGCAGGGTAAAAAATTGTGGTCTGGGATTCAACATTTCTGACTTACAAAACCTTCTAATGCCTTATGGGCAAATCACTTCTTTTAAATATCTTAGGGTCCCTGGAATACAAGAAGAAGTTCTGCAAAACATAGCACTCTTTCGAATCACATTAAAAAAAGGAATAGTGCCATTAGATACCTCCCCCCCCCACAATCCGTATTAGAAGAGTGCCTCTTTTCATCTCATTCTGGGGAGTAGAATCGCAATGTTTTGAATGCAGAAAGATGGGACATCTGCTGCACATTAGCCCCTCCAGACACTGCACCCCTTGCGGTAGCGGGTCAGTCACATCGGTGTGATTCAAAAGAGCATATACAAGAACAGCAAAACATGCAACAAACAAAACCTGAAATAGAACATAATCGAGATATAAATTTAGAGCATGAGACTTCTATCAAGCTGAAAACATATAATCATTCAACAAATGATTCTCATCAAAACAACATAAAAGATCAAAACCAATGCCAAGAAACCAACCCACTGGGATGCCACCAAACATGTTAAAACTAGACAAGAAAAACTTACTTCTCTTCAACAGACACTTGTTCTGACTTTGAGCAAGAAGAAATGGATGCTGAAACTAGGCAAGAAAAAACTGCAAGCCTCACAGAGTCTGGGCCTGACCATGTCCCTAAACCCTTCACCACACAGCACAAAAGGAAAAAGCACCGGAACAGAAATACACAATCCACTACCTTTGTTCACAACAATAACAATAGTGGAAATATTGATTCAAATGAGACCACCTCAACCTCTGATGACATACAGTGCAATGCCAGTCCCAATCATAAAAAACGAAAAGATGAATCCCTAAAATCAGATAATGACAATACATCAAACTCATATCATACCCAACCTGAAGCTAATACCACTGGGCAAATAGTCCCCCACGATTTAACATTATGGATCCCACCAACTGATCCTGAAGTCTGGCTAATGCAAAAAGACAACCAGCTCACTGCAAGTCTTCTAGCTAATAAACAAGAAACCAAGCAACCTACTTCAAAATGTCATTCACAATAATGTCACTCAACATCAGGGGGCTTAACTCCAAAGACAGGGCATTTGCTATCTCACATTGGTTCAAACTCCAAAAACCAGATATACTTTGCTTATCAGAAACCAAGCTCCACCTTCACACAGATCCCATGATAATAAAAACAATTGAGAGCTTTGGTTACTTCATATACTCTTTCTCCATCTCAGCTACCACTGCGGTTGCTCTTATCATCAATAGAAATTCAATTATTGACTTCTTCAAAATCCTGCACATAGATACCAATTGCATTATTGTTACTATACAAATCCAGGGTTTTCTGTTCACTCTTATCAATGTGTATCTGGTTAAAGATGAACAAATAGTACACAAAGTTATACATAATATAAACATAGCAATTAGATCGAACCCTAGGCCAGTTATCTAGCTTGGTGATTTCAACCACACTTTTGATTATTTTGAGAAAAAATATTTAAAGATGGTTGCTAGAAACATACACAGTGGGAAGGCACTCTTTCATGAAGGAGTCTTCTCTTTCTATACCAGAAGTACTCACTCACTCATAGACCTCATATTCTACTCTCTTGAAATGAACTCATTCATAGATACACAGCTCTGGCCTATTGCCTTTTCAGATCATCTCGCTGTTCAAGCTACCATCAAATTGCAAACACAACTTTATACATCAACCAATCTCCCCCGGATGATGAGATTACTCAACAGGCACAATGTGCCCCCCCCCCAATTAATCTCAGATATATACATCACCTTTCAAGAACAGAGGATATGGAATCTACCAGCATTACAAGGATGGAATACCTTCATAACCACGATACAAAAGTTTATTAACCAATACAATAGATACCAGAAAGGGCCATTACGATTACTCTCAGAACTTGATCGGATTACATCTGAGCTGAAAAGCATCCAAGTTACAGAACACAACATCCCAGAAATCCTACTCCTAAAACATACATATAAACAAACCAGAATGACTCTTGTGGAATATATTCATATTAAGCGAGCACACAATTATCTGGAACAACAAGATTTCTGGACTCCAGGTTATATCAGATGGGCCCTCGGGTCAGGAAAAAGAAATAACACACCCTCCTCTTTGTGCCTTGATGGTATTACTTAC
Organism: Epiperipatus broadwayi; assembly: GCA_028023455.1. NCBI lineage: Eukaryota > Metazoa > Onychophora > Udeonychophora > Euonychophora > Peripatidae > Epiperipatus > Epiperipatus broadwayi. The sequence goes on along the minus strand of JAQFVV010000219.1, from coordinate 1,675,485 downwards.
TCTGGCATCAGTATGCTTAACAAAATTAGGGATTATTATTCCACAAAACTGCAGCCCATTGGAACTGTTACCAGATGACACAAATTTGTGAAAGACTCAAATAACTCTCACATCATTACTGAAGCTGATATCATCTCCAAAATTAAAAGCCTGCCTGAACACACCCATCCCGGCATGCACGGAATTCCTAGATTTCTTCTGATACACTTGGAAAAATTTACCATACATGTTACAAGGGGAATCATTGATCTCTTAGCCACTGATAGCCTACATCTTCCAGGGATCTATCCTATATCAGTGTTCCCTTTCATAAAAAAGAAAGATCTACCTGTAGACTTAAATAACATTAGGCCAATATCCATGGTTCCTCTCCTAATCAAAATTATCGAAAGCATTAAAAAAAATAAAATTCAAGAGAAAATCATATCAAAACTTTCCAGGCATCACTATGCTAAGAGGGGTTCATCGACTGGTGATGCTGTAAGCTGATTTTGATTCCTCGTTAATCATATCCGTAGAACAAAACAATCCCGGCTGGTCGCAGTCCAACTAGACTTTGCCAGGGCTTTTGACTCTGTCCGAATAGATGTACTACTTAGTGAACTAGATGTTCTTCAGGTTCCTTTGGCATACATTCAGATCATAGAGAATCTCCTAGCAAATTGAGAGATTTTTTTTCTCTAAATGGGAGAATTGCCCCTGGGTTCAAACCCTGCATCTCCATTCCCAGGGCTCCCTATTAAGTGCTCTTCTCTTCATGATCTATATAAATCCCTTGCTTTTGAGCATTGCGGATGCACTCCCTGGGATCTCCATCCCTCTTCTTAATGAAAACATCTCCCACATCTACATGGATGATGTAGTGGTGTTTCTGAAATCACATGAAGAAATAAACATTCTTGAAAGCCCATACAGCACTATGCTCAGATGCTCGAGCTTACTGTTAACAGAAACAAATCGGCAATTTGGAATATCAAAACAGCTAACAGGATAACAGGTTCATTACAAGCTATGCCTCAGCCTTTCCTGGGATTCAATATGTCACTATCCCCTACAGCAATGAGGATGGAAATACAATGAAGACTACTAAACAAAATAGACATCACCATAACATGCCTCTCAAGAATATATATAACCACATTTGGAAAGGTTTCACTCTTAAACTCCCTCATACTTCCCAAGATTATATATTTTCTTGCAGGTTTTAAACCAACAGAAGCTTTCATTAAAAAAAGTAGAATCCCACTGTCTGCGACTCTGTAAAGGTGGGCGCAGATCATTTATCAGTCTGCACACCCTTCAAAAGCCAAGAGACATGAATGGACTGGGACTGCATTCAATAAAGGTATTTGCAATACAGAGAACTTACAATATAATCCATAAACTTTATTCTGATAGCAGGACCTTCCAATGTTCGCTTCCCAAAGAGCAAGTGCTTCCCACTGATAGACCACCGCCTCAGAGGTTCACTCCCATCTGTCTTCAAACACAGATCTCATACATTTTTAAGCACATAGTACCTTCCGTGACCATGTTCAATTCAAAAATAACCTATTGGGAAGCCTTCAACCTATCCAACTCAAAAACCCAGAAGGCACACACTTACCTTCCCATCGACATAAACAAACTGCGCAAACTAGCCTGTAGATTGAAACTAGCACCTAAACACACAGACTTCCTTCTCAAAATTAACCTTGGTAGCCTCTCCACTGCTATATTTCTTAATAGAAGAGGCTTCCGCATAGATCCCATATGTTGTCTCTGTCTTTCCAGCCCGGAAGATATGGACCATATCCTTCACCTTTGTCCAGTCTGGCAAGAACTAAGATAAAACTTCCAGAACCACATTGATAATAATGGTCCAGATCTAACATCTCTTCAAGGGGTTTTAAATAGAGACATTTTCACTGAAATCAGGCTTGCCACTTACATAAACTTTGCCATCTAGTTGACCAGATGCAAGGTGATTTTTCAAAAATTACCACTTAACGAAATCAATAACTGCTTCCTCAACATAATTAAAAATATCCAAGAAACAGACAAGAGAGAGGCTGATCCATACCTGTCCATATTAACCTGGGAATTCACAACTGGTCTAAACAGCACCTCTCCTACCAACCCCTAAATAATTTATATAAAAATAACTATTATGATTTAATAAAACCCTCCAACCATAACTTGCCAAAACAGGGTTTACTAACAAAGGTATTTTGTTATAGACTAGATGAATAATATTCACCTTGTATCCACAGACTAAGTTCTTCACTAACATTCATTTTGTATTCTACTGACTTTGGATCATTTCTTCTTTGTATATATCACCCTGTAACCTCGTCTAGTTAATTCTTATCTTTTTATTTTTATTTTTTTTTGTAATCACTTATAGATCAAATAAAATTATCTTGAAAGAGAAAAGAGTAATATTATTTTTAAAATGATCTAAATGAACTCTTATGCAATTAGAAGCTCTTTATTTTAAAAGTAGATAATTGTTTATTATAAATAATGATGCTATTATAACTTGTGAAATTTTTTTAAAAGGTTTATAAAAATAGTTTAATTTTTTTTAATTAGCTAACTTTTTGTTTTTGTTCAGCCAAAAAAACTGAATTCATATAGGACAACAACAACGAAAAAAAGCTTCCAGTTAATAATAATATATAACAAATTTGGATGGTCAAAAATAATTTTAGTATCACCCTCCCCCCATATACAATTATTTATTTATTAGAGATCAACTTAGAAGGGTAGAGAAAAATATATACATAAAAATATGTGGATAGACATACCTTGGTTAGATTTATTAATATAAATGAAATCATAATGGATGACGATCATACAATTAAACTTGGATGGAGTGGTTTTGGTAGAAATAACTTGGGATTAAAATGAAATATGTCTATATGTTTGAAAAATATGCTTTTTAATAGCCATGTTTTACCAATTCTATTTTATGGATCTGAGATTTGGAGACTTAACAGAAGAGCGATGTAGATTTAAAACTATTCAACAAATTATGGAAGGTTGTGTTAGTAGTAATAAAAAGAGACTAAATGAGAGAACAAAAAGATATCCCTGACATCATTGAAAAAATGCAGGCATTAGAATGAAGCTGGGATGGATGTATTTTCTAGAAAAGATGATACTAGATGGACAGTTGAAATTTTAAAATAGATCCCAAGAAATTGTACAAGATTTAAAAAAAAAAAACCATATATGGACAGTTGAAATTTTAAAATAGATCCCAAGAAATTGTACAAGATTTAAAAAAAAAAAACCATATATGAGATGGATGAATGAAATAAGGAAATTTGCTGATATAAGGTGAAAAAGTGAAAGTAGGAATTAAGCAAGTGGATTAAATCTGGAGATACCATCCTGAAGTGGATTGATTAAAAATGAAGATGATGGCTTTATGTTTTGTTTAAAGTAACCCTATTCTATAATCATCTAATTTGAGTCACCAATAGATATCAGATACTGTCATGCTATAATATCCCCATTCTCTAAAATTTCTAGTTTTTGCCTTGGTCAACAAGAACTATGCAAGCTGGAACTAATGCACTTATAGAACTAGTAGCTATCTTTTAATCTTTTATGCTATTCAAATCAATAGTCTGAAGTTAAATAGTATCTTATGGTTTTTAATTCAATGCAATTGGGCATTTATATAAATCTGACATTAATTCAATTTCTATGTATTTTAAAAACCTCCAAAATCTATGGAAACTGATTTGGCAGCTGTTATAGTCCTTCCTTCTCCAAATTTATATAACTGTGCAAGTGAATTTCAAAATTTTAGAGTTTTACTATCCTTTGCAATATACTTTTTAGTTAAAGAACAACTAACTACCTTAATCTATTTTTGTACTTTGACTATCATTACATTTCTTCCTATCTTTCCTATTACATAAATTTGATTATAAATTGTATTTTCTAATACTTTACCCTCAACAACCTCTTTTCACCCAAACCAACTCACCAATATAGTTATATAGATCTGGCATAAGGTCAGTTCTTTGTATTATAGAGACCTGGAGTCAGACCTCTAAAAAAATATAGCAAGTGGATTAAAAACCAGTTCCTATTCATATAGGAATAATGTAGTGGATGTTATCAAACTATCAGTGTAGGCATTTAGGAATTGATATCTATAAAAATATGGTCATATTATTTTCCAATTAAGATTTAAACTATATAACTGACATCTATATAACTAAGCAAATGAGTTTCAAAACTTGAGGTTTTGTTGGATTTCAGGACATCAGCTTGAAAAGTATGAAAGAGTTTGGTAGATACATAGTTGCATTTGTTTCAATTCTGAATTGCAATGCCTCATCAACAAAATCAAAAGTCAGAAACTATTCTGCAAACAGGGTTACTATAGCACTATACCATTTTGGTACTATTAACTTACAACAGATGGTTTTATAGTAAAATGAAGAGATATGGTATTAAAACCAATGTAAATGTTTACAAGCAGAAACAGTACAAGTAATGAAGTTGTGGGGGAATAATATAAACAAAGTGATTATACAGAAAGTGCATTCTTGGTTTTTTATACTGGTTTGGAAAAAGATAAGGGGGATCTAGATCTAAAGGCTATAGAATGGACAAAGCTAATGTTGAGGAAATGGGATGGAGCAGGATAGAAAAGAACGAGAGAAAACTTAGGATGGGAAAGGGAAGGGAAGGTGGCTAACAGATTTATCTGGGCATAATAGCTAAGAGATTTCTGACTCTGACAGAAAAGCGGCATAGCATCACATGATCTTAGAAGCATATGAGTAAGCAATGGAAAAATCATGATCTGTTTATACATAATTGCCTATTAAAATAACAATAGAATATTCAAAAATTCATTAGCCCATGAAAAGAAAAATGTATCAGTTTTCTTTAATTAAAAAATATGTTGTTAGCAAATAGTAATAGCAGATTTTAATCTGTTATATGTTATATAAACGATATATATTAAAAAATAAAACAGATGTTTTTCCTACGCTGTGAATAATTTTAGATGTAAAAAAAAAAAAAGTCAATTTCTCAAAATAATTTTGTCATAGTAGGCATAAAATGCTAATTGAATATAAATATTATAAAGTATAGCTGTTTGAAATGGGGGTGATAAAAAAAAAGAACCATTAAAAATGAGCAAGCATGTGCTATTGCATTCAGATGCTAAGTATTATAAATGATTTCATTTCTCAACTTCCTAGCAGAGCTATTATGACTAATACGGGCCTTAGAATTTTTTATACATCAAAAATTCAAACGCATTCTAGCAAATCTAATCCAACTTTCAAAAGTGATGAGGATGTCATATTCAGAATATCTCTTGGCATATTATTCCGAATTAATGACATTGTTATTTAAACAAAATTCACTTACTGGAAAGTCATAAATCATGTGACAAGTTGCAAAAATGAGGAAAAAATGAAATAAAAAAGATTAATTAAAAACTTTATTCTGATAAAGGTATCAGAAAGAAAAAAAAACATGCTAACATCTATTATTTAGAAGAAAAAAAACAATGTAGACCGTATTCACTGAACTTGAAATTAAATGTTTTAATGTCATTTAATACTTTCTCCAAAAAATATATATAGTAATAATAATGACTTTTTTCTTATTTTGCAATTACAATATTTAGATGCATCTTCAAACAATATTTATAATGTAAAAAAAGAAGAAAAAAACACAACGGATCGCTGGTAAATTATGAAATTATTAATGAGAAAAATGATTTATTTTTCATCAAACTAACAAATAACAATATTCCTTCATTTTCTTTTACAATAAAAAATAATAATAATTTCAAAAAATAATTATAAATTCGCTTTGAACTTTTCTTTTAGAAATCAGTAAACTATACTATATTCTGGCGACGACAGATTTTCATAATTTTAAGCTTTGGTGCTTTGATTTAATTTTTAATATTTACTACAAAATTTAATTAATTATGACTATTCATAAAAAATTTACATATAATAATAATATTGCTTATATTTTATCATAATTTTCAATAACTATCAATCTATTGTGCTGTGCATACAAATATTCCAAGTTAAGTGAGAACATCACCATTGTAAATATATAACTTCTCCATAACATTTTGGCAAACTTTCTTATCCATTTTATCTCATATACAATTTCTTCCTATATTCTTTATAATTCTTTTCTCTGTCTTTTACAACAGAAGAGTGCCTTTATAGGTCTTTTTTAATGATATGTCCAGCGCAACTTCATTTCATACTTCATTTCATATTCTTATTCGTGTATTTCACTTTCAATCTTTCTGTATTATTGCAGACATATATCACTCTGATCTTCACTATATGGTCAAAAGTCTCTGTATTGTTCTTCTAAAAAGTATCCAAGTCTCAGATTAAAATCCATTTATCAAAAACTTTTCAAAAACATAAGCAAATTTCCTAAAACTTCTAACCAAATATAATTTTAAGATTAATTTTACTCACTATATATCCATCTGTACCAATAATCTGACTAATGTATTTTTCTTTTTTATTTTCAATATCTCACCCTCTCTCTCTGTCCCATTCCATCCAACCCTCTCCTTTCTCTCTCTCTCTCTCTCTCTCTCTCTCTCTCTCTCTCTCTCTCTCTCTCTCTCTCTCTCTCTCTCTCTCTCTCTCTCTCTCTCTCTCTCTCTCCCTCCTTCTCTCTCTCTTGCTTTTTGAAAAGTCCTTGAACATTATTTAGGTCTATTTAGCATTTTTCTTTAGCCTTACTTTCTTACTTTCATATGACATGTTTGAAACATTTCTTGAAGCTCTGAAACATTATTTGCAAAACAACCATCATCAGCAAAATTAGATAATGATAATGTATATATAGAGAGATAGATAGTGGTAAATCTTCTACTAAAATTCTTATTGATTTAATTTGCAGAGAATTTTTGAAATATAATGTTTGGTAAAAAAAAAAGAAAAAGAAAGAAAACTACTTCATAATAGTTACTTTTAATTTATAAACACTTTTAACCCGCTCAATGCTTGACTTTTATGCAAGGATTCATAATAGCAATTATTATCAATTTGTACTGACCATTTTGATTTACAATTGATTATTCACTAATCTAAAAAAAAAAAATTCAAATTTTTTTTGGGTGATCATTTTGTAAGACTGATGATGTCATATGATAGTTATTAAAGCTATGCCATCCAAAAGTAAAATAGAGACTTGCATAGTACAGAATTTATTCATAATACACAATACAGTACATAATATTACAGTGCTGTATACAATATTTTAATTAATATGGTTTTAATTTCTCCTTATATGTAAAAACAAAAATACTTACTTGTAATTATTAATTAGAGAAAATATAACTTACTATTAAAAATTTTCGGCTGAACGTTTTCGAGGAACCATGCTTCATACTCATAGCCTTCATGAAAAGTGTAATAAATATATGCAAATGTAAATATTCAAATAAGCTACTGTTACGTAGCCCATTTTTTCGAGATCTCGAAGCATATGTCCTTTCTGTTAATGGCATGGATGTCTCTATTAATATAGAATGCCTCCTTTATTTTTCTCCTGTAATCATTTGGCTCTGAACATAAAATAATGGGGTTGGCAGGTATGAAGTTGTGCCCAGATTGTTTACTATGTTCGAAAAATATGGAGGATGTGCTGCTGTTCGTTTGAGCTCTGTTGAATATGATTAATAAATGTACAGTATAGTATTTTATTTAATTTTCATTCAGCATCCATGCAAGAAAATCAGTATTTCATTAATGACATTTCCAAAGTTAAGATTTTTATTGCTAATGATTACAAAACCAAAAAAAAAAAAAAACAATGTTTCATTTATTATAATAAATAATCAAATTCATATTTTGATGACTTACAACACCTAAATATATTAAATTTTTAATTATGTATATTAGTTTTACAGTGTTTACTTATATTTGGAGAATAAAATTCCTATAACCAACACTTTGCTTGTGGCAAAAATTACGATCATCGTATTTTAATTTAGTTATCGTAATTGTGATTTTGAAAAAAAAATGATTTCATGAATTACACAAATAATAATGAATTTTATATGATCAAAAATTACTAAATCTAAATTTAAAATAGCACTTAATTTACTTGCTTGATTTTAAAACTTCTTGTAATTTGTTTCAGAATTGCAGGCATTATCGCAAAATATAAAAATGGAAAAAAATTGAAAATTTCATTCAGCATAAAACTAAAAATAAATTTAGATCAAATCAAAACTATTATCACAAATCTATTCATACCTTTAATATTTATTTAAATAGTTTCTATCTCTGTCTTCACAAGTATTGCACTATTTGAAAATTTTCTAAGTCATTTCAAAGAAAATAACTCTGCACTTAATAAAATGTGACATCTCATTGCAAAAAAAAAATGCCACAGCTAGTGTACTTATATATAAAGTGCTGTTTATTTAGATCTGAATAATACATATTGTAAAAAATAGTTTTAAATATTGATTACAATATGCAAACACAGAATGCATTAGATACTACTTTTTTCTCTTTTTTAATATGTTAGATTTTTTTCTCAAAATTAATTGGCAATTAGCTTCCTATAATGTAGTTTCATATTTTGGTTTCTCTTACACTATTAATAAATCATAACAGTAATATATTATTAAACATTGTTTTTTAATTCTAAATAATTCACATAAATAAAATAAGACTATGAATTTAAAAAAATGAAACTTCAGTATGAATTTTTTTTTCAATGCAATAGTTAACAATTTTGAATACAAAAAAATGATTTATTTTTTTGTATGTTTATTTTTTTGTATGTTTATAAAAATAATTTTTTTCTAATCATACTCAAAAAAAATTGTTTAAAGTTTATAGCCACATATGTTTTCAATTGGAATCATAAACAGTAACCTATAAATCAAAGAATCCTTACAACCTATATTAGCTTCAACAAGTAATTCAATGTTTTGTCAACATTTTGGATAAAGATGTCTCACATGGAAAAATTAATTAAACAGGAATTAATGCAACTGGATGAAGAAAAAATCAGCAAGCCTGTAGAGAAGTATCTAGACATCAAAAAAACTGAAGAAACTGATTTTATATCATGAGGCAATGAACGCACTTTGGAAGAATTTGACCCTGACTTACAATACTCCATCAAATCCAGAAATGTCTTAAATCAATGAATGAGACTTTTTAATTTGTTGTACAAAGAGAAAATCAAAGAAGCAATTTGATCATTCATTTTAATTTTTTTCTCTAGAGATCATGAGCCAACAACACATAGTGTTCTCCAAAAAACCATGATCATTAAAGAATTTTAAAGACAATGATAGACTCTTAGAATGAGCATTTGATGACTCAAAAACAGGATGATGATGAAAGCTGACTGAATTGATTGTAACAAAAACAAGTTTAAGCTAAATGTTTTTTTACATAGATTTAAATTGCACTGTCTTGCCTACATATATATTTTAAATGCATGCCTGCATAATACAAATATCACATAGTAGCTTTTTTTATTAATATATATACTAGGTTTGTTTAATAATAGAAAGAGCCAAATAATTTTTTTCACCATAGAAAACCCTTATAATTCCTTGCTTTTTGTACAATCTTCTTACTTTACAATGAGTTTTGGGAACCAATTGTCCTGCTAAGTGAGGTAAAAGTATATTTGATTTTAGTTAATTTTGCTATTGTTAATAGATAAAAATGTCTAATTTTAAATGATCAAAAACAAATTTCAAAAAAGAGAAATATGCTTTTCAAACAAGGTTTTATAGGAAAATATTTTCAAAAATTCTTGATGCAAATTTTGACATTTTTCATTTGTAATATGTTTGAAACAATTTTATTTATGAAAAAAAAAATCACATGACAGTTTTTAATAAATAAAATTTTGCAACAACTGCAACAAAAAAACCCAATCTGGAAATATATAAAGATTCAATTTATGCTATTTAGCATTCTGATTATTTATTAAGCACAGAGTAAGTCTGGAATTAGAAAGAGAATGGCTTTTAACCTTTTTTCACATGTGCCTTAAATGTTTGCATAATACAGACTATAGAGGGAACTCTCAATTCTCGATACAAGATAGGAACTTTATAAAGATAAGAGTGGACATCTTATCTTTAACCTAAATTATTATTTATATATGCCAATCTGAAGTATCTTAATTTTTTTATTTAAATTATATTCTTTATTAAAGAACAAAACCTATATACACTTTTTACAAGTAATAGTTATGATTTAACAATGTGCTGTACAAAATATCTATTTTAATTCATATTGAACATCTGATACAATCAGGCAAAAACCTCTATCACATCATTATATATCAATACTCTTTTACAAATTTTCACATTAGGGGGATCAATCCCATATTTTGCATAGTGTTGGCATATATCTACTCCATATTTTCTCTATTTTTTTAGGTATATATTTGAGACAGTAGTCATAGAGAGACCGTACTACCACCGGTAGACAGCACTGCGACACCATGGCGAAACCAGCAAGTGATAAATTTATATCTGAAAGTGGCTGAAAATTGACAAATAAAAATGCCTGAGGCAATATATATCCAAGAAATATATCGAAAGTACAAATTATAAAAAAAAACCAAGAAAATGCTATAAAATTCAAATTCAACAAAAAAAATTCCATCAAAATACAAGAAAGACCTACCACCACCCCTAAAATCAAAATTTCCTCACTTAAATTGAAAAATAAAAATGCCTGAGGATATATATATATATATCCAAGAAATACATCAAAAGTACAAATTATAAAAAAAACAAGAAAATTTTATAGCATTTTCTTGGTTTTTTTTATAATTTGTACTTTCGATGTATTTCTTAAATATATATTATCTCAGGCATTTTTATTTGTTAATTTTCAGCCACTTTTGTATATAAATTTATCACTTGCAGGCTTCAGGCCAGTTGTTGATGGTGTTGCAGCGCCATCTGATGGCAGCAGTACAGTCCCTCCACGACTAACTTTGAGACATTGGTTAAAATATTTGACCAAATCTTTATCAAGTTTCTTTATCCAATTATACTTTTTGTTGTCAAAAGTCATAGTACCTCTTATGGACCATATTGTTTTTAATGTATGTATTATTGTCATTGCATTATGTGGATTAAAATTCACAACGTATCTTTTCATTATTTTCTTTAGATTTATCACTAGATTATAAAAAAAGTGATTTCTGATGTGCCGAAAAGCCTTACACTCTTCAAACAAATGTAACAAGCTTTCTTCCTTTACTCTACATAACATGCAAATTGGTTCTAAGTTCATAAGAAGCTTACTATTCAGCAGAACCTTTGTAGAAAGAATTCCATTTAGAAACCTAATCGTAAACCTAATGTAAGATTGTGGTGCACATATCAGTTGTAAATTCTTCAATATATTTTTTATTAATAATCCAGATAAAAACCCTTCTAGATATTTCACATTTTCCCCTTTGTTTTTTATCTCTATATTTAGCCCTTTCCAAACTGAACATGTTTAGCTTGTCCTGTAAATCTATACGTGCTATCCTCAGGTCAGCAAAAAAAGGTTCTTAAAGTATCTTAATTTGAGAGGGTAGCAATATTATTCTATTCACCTTTAATTCACTATTTCCTTTCACAAATTAACTTACATGAAATATCACAATTTACAGAGTGTTAATATTTTAGATATTTTTAATGGAAATATAGAAACTAATGTAACATCCTTATTATTTATTAAGAACATATTAAGTCTGTAATTAGAGGGGGGAAAGGCTTTTAATCTTTTTCCACATGCACCTTAAATATTCATATAATAGCCAAGTGTATACTATTTAATAAATAAATAAAAATAAAAGATTTCATTGCATTTTCAAAAATCTAATTGTATGTATGAATGAATTACAGCAAGAACAGTGTGGTGTTTTAAGATTAGTTTATATTATATATTTGTTTCCACAGATGAAATTTACTATCTACATTCAATGTTCAGTCAAAAAGCAGACACATTGATTATTCTAAGTTGAAAAAATTTACTTCAAATTCATTGATTTTAAAAATCATTTAATTATTCACAGCAGTATTTCCCAGCATTTACGTCTAGAGAGAGACAAATCTGTAAAATGTACAAATTATTCAATGATCTTAATATTCACTATTATATAAATAAAAATTAACAAAAAACAATCTATCAGATTTGAATAATTTAATATTGTTACAAGAGAAGATTGCAGAAAAACTGACAAAAAAAAAAACAACACAAAAATACATACAATATGACCTTATATAAATTCTTTTTTAAAAAAATAGATAAAAAGGTACAGTAAAGTTATGAATTATACTGTATCTAATTACATGACATCAATTGTAAGCTATCCAAAGAAGATGCAAACAAACAAACTAAATCATGTAATTAAAAAACCATTAAAATTTGCAAATTTTGCAATATTCGAGCAGCCATTTTTTCTTTTCTGAGCTCAGTACATGATATAACTTTTTAAAAAAATTAAAATTATGCTAGCAACAGTTTTTTAATCTTGGAATAGTGTAAATAACCATGTCGATTAATAAAATTTCTTTGGTTTATGTTAAACGCTCATATATTTTATTCTTCCTTTATTATCATTTACAAATTCGATCTGCAGTATTTCACATAATAAAATATTTTCTAGGAATAATGCTAACAGTTTTACAAAATTTTAGAAGATAGGTTAAAAGTTAATACTGATATAAAACATTAAAATAATTACAGAAATGCTACTTTCTTGATAATGAGACTAGACTATTGTATTTCTATAAGAGAAAAAATTGAGAAAAAAATATTACCCCAAGTGTATTTAATAATGACAAATGTCAGACATCTCACCATTTATTTTATTTCTTAAAATAAAAATATGAGTTAGTTGTTGTTTTTTAAAACTTATTGTATCAGTGAATATACAGACAGTAAAATACATATAAATGTGTCCCCTTAATTTATCATTAATAACAATATTATTTTTATCTAAATTTTGTTTATACTATAATTTATATATTCACATTATACACATAAAAAAGTGTCTGTGTTATATATGAGTGAGTGTTGAAAAGTACTGTAAACTTGCAATTCAATAAACAATACATATTCTAGCTAATCAAAGTTTATTAAGAAAAAGTGAGCTATTATATGTTCTATATGTTTATATATGGGGGTGGTGGGTGGAATAAGATGTAACATAGCTCATGGCTGGTTCCACTGTATATACATATTACAAAAAAAAAAAGTCAAGAAGTAAAAAGTTTATTATGATTTTTTTAAGCACAGATTACTAACTCATTATTTATAATATTAAAATAAAGAATCTGAACATAATATATGCATACATTAAATTTATGCCATATACATGTGAATCCCTGTTCAGCATGATTAACTGTGTTTACAAGATGACTAATAAATGAATTTTTAAATAATAGAGACCAAAAACTTATAGAAAGAATGGCAATGAGACTCCATGGTAACTAGAACATAAATGACTTGATATTTTTTATATATTGGCATATACATTAAGATCAACCATTAAAAGTATGCCTTCATGTCTCTAATTTTAATATTAGTTATAGGCATTTTAATCTATTAAACAAAAAATAATAATTTTTTTTCTAAATTTTTAATTTTTAATTCATAATGCAACCTGTGAATGCTACGATCACAAGTAAATTTGATATCATTTATCTTTTTCATTTCATTACATGAGAAATGAGAAAGAATTTTTGATCACTCTTCTGTCTAAAAGAGAATGGAGAGGAAATGAAAAATACTTACCTTTTAACTATTTCTACTTTTCATTCAAAAAAAAAAGGAGGAGACGGTTCATTTATCAATAGACGGGAAAAGTTTTTTTTTTTTTTTTTTTAAAAAAAAAGATAGTCTTACCTTTATTTATTATAAAAATGCTAATTACAGTCTATTTATTATTGTTAATTATTTTTATCGGCTTCTTAATGTGATTTTTTTTTTAATAAGTGTATTATAGATGAGTATACAAATTTTACAGATATGAATATATTCAATATATATATTGTAAGTTTTGGTGACCATTTCAAGGTGTGAAATCAAAGATAATAGGCATGAATAATTACTATAATACAATATCAATATCATTTAAAATGATATGAATCTTAAGTGAAGAGATTAGACATAATTCAATAGACAACAAATAGAAAACATAGATATATACTTTGTAAAATCTTAGTGGAAACAACTTTGATTGAAAAAATAAATGGCAATATAATAGGATAAAAGTATAAACAAACATAAAATGGCTGAATTGCCCAGATATGAATGAAAAATAAATTGCAAAATGGTAGTTTATTAAATTTGGTATTAATGTTAAAGGCTAATAAAAAATAACTTCTAAAAATGTAAGATATATTTGTATAATGCTATTCAGAGATTAAATTAAGTTTTATTAGATTACAATCACCACATTAAACGGTATTAATGTGTTACCTGTTTATTAAACAATTAAAAAGGATCCAAACCACAACATTAATTTTTTCATATATGTAGACTTCAGTTTAAATTGAGTTTGTGGCAAATAAAATTATTTTTTAGCATATTTTTTATTAATCATTACTTTCCAAAACACTAATTTAATGAGAAGTATTTTAAAAAATATGATTTTATCAAATAAAATCAATAATGCAATATATATATATATTCTAACAAGTAAATTTAAATACAAAAGAAAAACATTTTAAATATTATTCATATATTTATTTCATTTTATAAATATATTGTACATCAAATTAATAAAAAATATATTTAAAACTGAAAATCACAATTATAGAAGCAACTTTAAAACATGTCTTTTTCCCTTTTAAAATAATGCAAAAAAATGTCTACCAAAATTCTTAAGTTGTATTTGAATTTTAATGCTTTATTTTCTAATTAGGACCAAAATGAAAAGTAAAATATGAAATCAGCCATATACAAATGAAAATGCTTGTGATAATGCAGCAATGCATTATGTGATTATTTATGGCAGGATGTGGATGTCACAAGGCAATGTTTGTGTTATAATCATATGCAAAGAATTTTATTTGTAGGTCCCTCCCAGTACAATAATAATTTAAATGTAAATTTCTTCAAAATTACACTAAATGAAAAATGTGCAACAGCATATCTTCAGCAGGTTCCAAGATAATCTGATGATGTTGCTAAAACTATTTAACTTTTTTTTTGCTAATTTATACATAATCTACAACATATATCTTTCAGTTTGCATTTATTTATCAGTGGAAACTTTAACTAAAATTATTCATTTAAAAATAAATCTAAAGGTGTCAGTATCATGCAGATATATAAATATTAAGCAAATTTCCAAATTAAAAACGAGCTTGAAATGCCATTGATAGGTTGTATTATAATATAAGAAATCAATAATGCCATGGATTGATGGATTCTTTATCCTTAGACTTTGAGAGTGGGCTTTTTTCTTTTGTTATTTTGTAGGGGGGGTGTAATTTTTAGTAATTTATTTGCGTACTTATACTGATTTTGCAACATATTGATAAAATATTTATTGAAATCAAAAAAATATGTGTGATTACAATTAGATTTTATTTGAAAATATTTGTTTTTAAGACAATCATTAAAACTGTAACTACAGCAAAGTGGAATTTTAAGACTGATTAGCTGAAAAAGAAATGCTTTTATAAATACCAATGCAGAAATATTTTGCTTTTATTTTAATAATAACGAATGCAAATTTAAAACAGAATTTCATTGTTTTTCGATCTCTAAACAAAAATTCTTTTTGATTTTAAAAATAAAATTCAAATAAATATTTTGATCAATATTTTTTTATAAATCAGTAGAAGTTATGATCCGATATCAAAGGAGTCATTGTTATCATTACACATTCACTATAATATTATTTTTTTATCTTGTGAAGTTCAAATATTATCTTATAACTTATATTTGTAAAAATAATATAGATTGTCATGTGAAAACATAAAAAGTATACTTGGTACAATAAGTATTAAAATTTTATATTTAAACTTTCTATGAATATTATTGTAGATTGATATTAAATAAATATTTAATTGTAAAAATAAAATGTTACAAATACGATCAAAATTGCCACTAGAGTTTTTCCAATTTATAGTAGCGAGAGTTTGGTGTCAATGAATCAAGTGTGAGAACATTTGTGTGGATTGACAAGCATATAACTGAAAATATAGAGTTATGGATAATGAAAATAAATAGTCAATGACCAAAATGAAATATGTTATATACATTTCAATAATAACTTTAAATATGATTAAAAGTACTTTAGTCAAATGTTGGTAGTCGAGAGATCAGCGCAGCTGCCTTGCAAGCAATTGTTTGCAGACAGTTGTTGCAGGTTTGCTTCCGGGCCAATGCTTTGACATATGAAAAAAAAAGTATTTTACTTTAAAATTGTCAAAGAGTCATCATATACATAAACTTAATGAACAAAAACTTATTTATAATAGCACAAGTATTTATTTATTCAAATTTTTATGTTAAAATATAAATAATAACCTTTTATTTAAACAATTGAATTAAATCAAATCTCTAAATGAATCAAAATTGTGCATCATAATGTATTAAAAAGTTCTCAACTAAACTGATGTTATTGTATATTTTTACACAGATGAAAATAAAAATGCAATTATTGAAAGAGTTTGCTGTAAATTTATTACATTTAAGATTTATTTCAAAAGAGGAAAATGAATAAAAATAAACAATGCAAATGATATTAATAAAGTATGCATAAATCACAAGCCAAAAAAAAAAAATGCTTAATGAATAATTAAATATCCTCATAAAAATACAATTTTAAAACAAAAATTCTTTTCTGAGAATAAAAGATTTTATTTTTTAATGTTTTTAAACAAATTATTTATTTAATACACAACAAATAAATAAAAATTAAAAACCTATTCAAAATTTTGAAAAATAAACAGCTACAATTTATATATATTTTGATCGATGAGAAATTCTTTAAAAAATACAATAATGCAATGTTTACATATATATAAAAATAGAGAACAAAAATAAAAAATAAAAAAGCAAATGATTTTATTGTTTAACAATAAATAAAAATTAATATTTGACTTACTTTTAATAATTGCAAAGAATCTTTAATTATCATGTCTGCATAACACAAGACTATAAATTCGTGATAAAATAATTGTAGAACAACAAAAAAGAATTGATGTATGAATATAAACACATACCAAAAGTTCAAAGTTAAATTTTTTTCATGGAAAAAAAATATATAAATATTTAAAATACAATGGCCACTTTCAGTATTATGAAATTTAAAATGTGAATAAAATGACCATATTCAGCTTCTATTGTTACAGTATAACATCAATGCTTTCTAAATTTTAAAAAATGCCACACTCTAGCCACCACCCTTCCTTTCCCAACAACTGCAGATTTGCCATCTGCAGTTTTAATTCTTCATGATTTGAAAATATATTAAAGAAAACAAATTTAATTTGTAAATTTAAATCGATAAATTTTGAAAGTATGCCCATCTATATTAAACTATTATAAACCATCTCACCATTTCTTCATTTGCAAACTTAAGTCAGCCATGTGATGATTCTCTCTCTCTTTTTCTCTCTAGATTTATAAATATGCTATCTTTTTCATAAATGCATTATTCTATTAATTATTTTTTGATATCTAAACATGTATTTTAAAATTATATTATAGGTAAGCAAATATATTTTAAGCATGTATATTGCAGTGTTCTCTATTATCCATAAATTGAAGTGCCCTTACAGAAAAGCTTGAACGCAAATGACCCTGGATATGGCAGACTGCTCTATTTATAGCATAAATATAAAACTAAAAACTATAAAAGATGCATAAAATATAAATGTCAATTGCCATTATAAACTGATGGTAAAAAAATAATTAACAATGAATTGAAAGCAAAGACTACCTTGATGTTCATAAAAAATTGTATAAAAAGCTTAGTGTAAAGTATTGGTGGTCGAGAGGTCAGCGATGGCTACTTTACAAGCAGTTGTCCCGGGTTAGCAGGTTCGCTTCCCGCTGATGCAATGACACATAAGAAAAAAAAAGCTTAGGTTAAATAAAAATTTAACCAAGCAAAATGTGCTTCTGATTGCTGAAAATATTATGTCACAAAATGAATTTTTAAATTATTTTTCAGTAATCCTGAAAACTTTACATAGGGCATAATGTTGGTCTAGTGATAGAAATTTTAATGTTTTTATGAATTATTCTTTCTAACTATAATAACTAAATGCTAGGGATAAAAAGTTTCAACAAGCAAAAAAAAAAAATACTTTTAACCAATAAAAATTAATAAGGCAGCGCCTAGTCACACTGAGCAGAATTGAACATATAATAATGTATTTGTTTTGACTGTTTTATGTATAGCATGAAAATGAAATAATAAGTTTATATAAAATCTATTAATCTTTTCATTATTTATTTTTATAACTTTATTAAATTTTCACTTCTAAATATGAAAGTGTCACATGATTTTACAAAATTTGTAAAACTTTTTAGAATAAATCATTCAAAACAAACTGTATTAATTATTGTCCTAATACTTCAATGACTTTTTTTCATAAGTTCAACTTTAAGTTTGAAGATTTTTTATACATGAGGAGTCAGAGTGACTTAAAGTCAACATGGGCATGACAATAAGATCAGGATCAACAAGGATTTTGGGTGTAACATCATCAAATTTTTAATGATATGGATGGCTGAAGAGTTGATGAGTGGAGTAGATTGAAGCATATCCATTAATGTTTGAAGATTTGCTGTCTTAATGTAAATTGAGCACTGATTGTATATATGTGTGTGAGATGGTGATCTGGACCAACTGACGAGTGCTTTTTCAGCATAAAAAATATATATTGGAGATTATTTATCTTTTTCATATGTATGTAGTCATGTGTATTGATTGTATAAAATGAATTGGATAGCTGTAAGGACTTTAAAAGTCTGAGTTTGAGTCCCTTATAATTACACTAACTTTAGTATAGACAATATATATATATATATATATATATTGTACCCTCACTTCCCGATATATATAATATAACTTAAAATATGACTAGCTCAATTAAATCGTTATGCTCGGCTAAAATATGTATAACTATCATTAATATATTTTTATAATACTATATCTTATCAGATTCATTATAACTTACCAAAATTAATATAATTCAATATCATGTACTAATTAAATAAGTATTTATTAAAATCATGAGACTATGAAGTGAAGTTACAAGTGGTAATTGAATTTACATTGAGCTAATGTCTTCCCAAGACACTATCTCAATGGCATAAGAATACTATTACCTCTTTATTATCTCATTACTACATCTACAGCACTCTTATGTCTTTTATAAAAATTAACTAACTTCAATAATAATAATAAATAAATCTCAATCTTTTATTAAGGAAATATAATTAAATAATCTCAGGTTCTTTTAATTATTTTAAAGTAATAATATTTCTTGCAGATAGGCATGATAAGGGATTTAATATCAAACCTAACTACACCTAACTTATCATAATAATAATAACTAACAATAATAATTTCTAGTGTATAAATTAATCTTATCTATTTTATTATACTATTAATCATTAAGGAAATAAGTGAATCATCTACATGTCTTTTATTTTCATATAGTATCTTAATTTAAAAAATTATACTAAAATCTTATAATTTAATAATATGTGGCAATAAATAATATTATACTCTTATATTGTGCATTATAATTACCTTGTGACCATTATAATATTATATGTTAATGTCAATCAATTTCTATAAATTATATTAAGAAAATACTGTGTTTCTTTTAAAAATAATAATAACAATAAATTCATATTGTGCAAATATTATGTTTATTCAAATTATCTGTTGTCAAATGCTGTGGTGCAAAATAATGAATTCGACACACTTTTAAACAACTTAAACAAATTTATTTACATCAACTTTAATAAACAACTTATGTACATTATTTACATTACAAGTGGAAACCAAAGAAAATAAAAAATAAGAAAAATAATAATACAAGATTTTTACACTGTTACTATTTCCATAAACATAAATAGATAATCCATACATTTCTTAAATGTTTTATCAGTAACATTTAATTAAGTTTATGAACTTAAATCTTAATAGATATCATTTGTCATTAGTTAGTACAAAAGAAGACTTTTATGTAAAATATCACTTATGTAGCATATGTAAAATAAACAAACTTTAACAATTAAAATGCTACTTCACTTAAGTATTATTGCTATTTCTATTATAATGTACTAGTATATATTACATTTACTATTAGCATTAATCACATATCAACTAATGTATAGACTGATATAACTTTATAATATAACAACATTTATTGATTATATAATTATTTACTTCATTCTGATGTAATTTCATAATGTATGTCTTACCAAAATATGCAATACATATATGTTCTTTTCTTAAAATAATATTTAAAATTATTCAACAATTTCAAATTTTATAAAGTATTATATTAAATAAAATTCTATGATTCTTTTCTATTTAAACTACTACTCTTCTCTACTTGTTATTCCTATTCCTTCCTAATAAAATTCTATCTACAAATATCATTTTAACCTTATTTAACTTCAGTAATAGCTTACCAATTTTTTTAAAAAAATATACGACTATCCAAACTCTCTTATACCTCATCATCTATATACGATAAACCCTTCAATCAAAATATAAATTTCTATATAAAATTAATTTAACTTATCTAATAAAAATAAAATATAAATATTTTAACCTCTTACTAACTTGAAAATAAATATAAATAACTCATACTAATATAATAAATCAAATTCCTAATATTGTAACAGAAATATTAAAACTTATTCACGAAAGAATCATATAATTATTTCTGGATTTCTCTTATTACGTTGTAATAAATTTATATCATAAATTTAAAGTATGCATATTAAAATAAAACTGTTATTACTAATATTATGTGTGTATATTCTTTAAATATTTATACATTCATTCAACAATCAAATTATATTTGGTTGATCTAAAGAAAACAAAGCAAAATACATCAAATTATTACTATTATATAATTTTTTACCATAAATGATACTCCAATTTATAATCCGCCACACGATGTCCTCCAGGATTACAGTTTTACAAAATAATTTCATTTATACTCAACAATTATTCTTTAAAATATTACGTGTTGTATAATTATATAAAAATAAACTTTATGAAATTAAGTTTTATATTAATATTTAGTTACTTTTTAAAAAAAATGTACCTCTCTTATCTTTAATAGATCAATAAATAATTAAATATCTATGTTAGTTAAGAAAAACAAAAGATGTTACATAAAATCCAATGGTGTCTTCTTTCCACCCATAATTGTTCTTTTTTTTTCCTAGGCACAAACTTTTACCAACATTACTTCCTTTTCCGGTACATCACGTGTTTAAACAGTTTTTACGAAATAAATGAAAACGTTTTTTTTTTTAAAAATAAAAATGAAATAAGTTCTACCATATGAAACAAAATAATAATTAAAATAGTTTATAGGATCCGGATTCATTTCTTTAAAGAAAAATTATTTAAAAGTTATTATTTCTAGGATTAGTCAATAGTTTATAATGTTCTTATTTAATTATTCTGAATTGACTTGGATATCCACGTATACTTATTTGCGCATTCTTTAACCAATATTTAGGTAAGATTAATTTCTAAATTCTTCTGTACAACCAGCGTCCAGACTTTACTATATAATATTTTATTTACAGGTATTTTTTTACCAATTAAATTTCCGATTTATTTGCCTTTTAAAACTATCGAAATCTAGTCTTTTAAACCACAAAGACTTAACAAGGCAAGTACTTCTACAATTATTATTAATTACCATATCTTTACCAAGATATATACTTAAATTTGTATTTCAAAAATACTTTCTTCATAAAGAAGTATTTATCTTTCTTTAAAATATTTGTTTATAAAAATTAATTATAATCAACTTTTAAATTCATATAATATCCAATATATGACTTTTATCCAACTAGTAATTCTCCTAGTTAATCCAGCGTTTGTTATACTTTTAGTATAAAGTCTCCAATACATTTTATCCTTATACGATGTTTTCATGATTATTTGATAGTAAATTGAGCTTCGATAGAGATGATCAATAAGGAATTATAAATAAATTAGCACTGCATATTTAACGGTAAAACTTTTATAATTTTTTTAAAACTACTCTCTTATAATTTTAAAACGATTACGAGAGCGTCTATAATTTTACTTAGCTATATCTAATAGCACACTTCACTTAAAAGAAATTACAATCATAATCCCCCCTGAACAATTGAACCTTAGTTTTATACCGGAATAAATTCCCCACTTGATTGGTAAATTAAACAATCACCTTGCTAGCCTATTTAATATTTTACCAACAATACAGAATTAAAAATAAATAATGACTTATTTAATATTTATTATTTATTACATTATTAAATTCTTAAATGGATCTTTATCATTTATTTAAATCCATTAAACATATTTTAAAATATATGTTTTATTTTATTTCACTTTTAACTTTTATAAGATTATTTTTCTAAACAAACTAAGTCTATTTTTATACGTTAGATTTTTTTAAACAGTATTTTAAAAATCAGATTTAATATTTCATATTAATTATCTTTATTTTTATCTCGTGATAGCCAATATAATATTTATAAATTTTATAATAGAATTTTAGAACAGTTTTGCAACTTTACTATAAAACTTACAAGCATGTGTGTACATATGTCTATCTATCATCTGTTTTACAACACAGATACAAATGCTTGTAATTATCTAAAAATAAACTAACAATTTAATTTTAAAAATAAATATTTTTAAAATAAATAATATATTATAGCAACTTTAAAATAATAATTCGATATTATTAAAATCAAATATTAATCTTCTATTATATACTATAAACAATTAAAATATTTACATTCACTTATTAAATATTAATCTTTATCAACAATAAATATATGCATTTAATTTTAACTTGTCTTTTTTTAAACTTTTAGCTTTAAACATTTATTTACAAAACTTATTAATGCAGTATTAATCATGGCCAGTTTTCCCAACCATATAATATTATCACTTTTTATTGAAACGTCTCTCTCAAACATTAGCACAATTTCACATATCAAATATTCATAGATTACTTTAATTAAACTTTTGAAAGATTATCATAAATAAAATCAACATCATATAGCTAAATATACCTTAAATTTAAAATTTTTAATAAATTGATATAACAATTCATGGTGACCCATACAAAAGGGCACAATATATATATATATAAATAGTACATATTCAGCCTGTATTCTTCCCATCCCTCTTCTGTATAATTAAATGGACATATTAAGATCTTATGTGTGAGGGATCATATTGATTTAAGGTCAATATGGGTATGACAATAATATTGGCATCAACAAAGGCTTTAAGCATTCCATTCTTGGATTCTTAATGATATGGATGGCAGAAGAGTTGGAGATTGAAAAAAATTGAAGTTCATCCATTAAAATTTAAAGATTTTTTTATCTTAATATGCACTGATTAAATATATGCGTGAGAAATAGTGATCTGGACTAACTGATGAGTGCTAGTTCAGCACAAAATACAGATATTGGGGATCATTTATCTTTTTCACACTATGTGATCATGTGTATCAGTTGTATAAGGGGATTGGATAGCTGTAGGGAGTTTAAAAGTCTAAGTCCCTTATAATTATAAAATAAATTGTGAAATATATAAATATTCTGTTCAAAACTAATGTAAATGTAGATGGCTGTGGATAAAGTGATTTTAAAAAAATTGAAGCTGTTTTTAATTTATAAAAATAAAAAGTCTGAAACATATTTCTAAATCTTCAATATCAGTTAATTGAAAAATTAATAAAAAAAATTCAAGTATCTCTTTGCTTTTAAACAATAATGCAATGAGAAAAATTAATTTTATAACTTTTTCTTTTTTTTTCTTTTTCATATTAAAAAACATTAATTTCAGCATTTATTTAAATCACATCTTAAGTGTTTTTAAATAAATATATTTACAGTATATTAAAATATTGTGAATTTAAAATATCATCTAGAGTTTTCTTTTCAAAAATAATTGATAACTTTCAATACATATATAAATGAATACATCAAACTTCTTTTTAAAAATTTTATTTTTATATGACTATTATAAAAATATAAGTACACATCAATGTTTCAACTACTTTTATATTTTTATAATAGTCATATAAAAATCAAGTTTTAAAAAGAAGTTTGGTGTATTCATTTATATATATATTAAAATATTGTGACACATACATTCCCTCCTTTAGTTCATTATTGTTATTAAATAGAAGAAAATACAGTATTTTTGTTATCCTATATTTCCAATTAAAGATTATTAACATTAGTCAGATAATAATTTGACTCCAATAATCTTAATTCTGAATTACAAGTATTTTTTCTGGAACCCATGAATCATTGAAATAGATTCCTCTATTTGAAAAATATACAAACTGTTACATCTTACTTAGTATTTATTCTGAAAAATAATAAAAACATTAAGTAAATAATGGATTTTTCAAAAAAATATCATTAATCCAATAATAATAATAATAGAAATTTGAGTACCTGCTGCACATGTTTGTGACAGGAGAATGTCATAGTTGTGACTTTTTAATATGACATTTTGCCATCACAAACAACTTGCCCCACTGAAGAAAGGTACTGCATTCTGTCCTCACAAATATGGGCAGCAGGTCTAATATGTAAGTACCTAAATTTGGCACAAATCAAAGTATCTAATAACAAAAGTCTTAGACTATAATAAAACTGAATTTTGATAAACATATATATATATTAAAAATTTCAAATTAATTTTTGAATTGATAAATTAACAAAACTTTTATCTCTCTGAGTTTTAGGTTTTATTAAATCAATTGTTACATCTGAGTTTTGTTTTGTTTTGTTTTGTTTTAAAAAAAAAAACAGATTTAAAAAATCTAATAATTAATGTTTTTAAATATATAATTAAATAATTAAAAATAAAATTATATTGTTATTAAAAATAATAATTTTATTTTAAAAATCATTAATCTTTTTTTTTCATATGTCAAAGCATTGACTGGGAAGCAAATCCGGGCCAGCTGCTTGGAAGTTAGCTATGCTAACCGCTAGGCCCCCAATGGTTGACAAAAATCATTAATCTTTTTTGTGAAAATTAAACAATCAAATCAAGGCTCTTCCTTTGAAAAGAATTTGTGACAAAATAAAACTATTTTTATTATAGCTATTATCAAAAACATTTCTACATACAAGAAATAAATTTATCTAAAGATATGAAAAGAGATTTATCTTTCTATATTAGTTAAAACAACATAAAAATTTTCTTGTTTATCACTATGTACATTTACTCTTCTAAAAATATGATGCATTCATAAAAATAAAATATTTTTTATCTTTTATTTCAAATATCTTTCAAAATCATGAAATTAGTTTTATTTAAAAAAATATACATTTCTCTTATACTAGCATAGTGCAAACAAATGCTTCATTTTGTGCCACTTGAATTCTGCACGTTTAGAGCTTTACTATCTACTGATTACTTCTGCTATCTAGGCCTAAAAATGAAAACTCGACTTCAATTGGAAAATACAACAATTGTAGTACAATCAAAGTGATTCATTAGTTTCAAGAAAAGGATTAAATGAAACTAATTTGTTTCCAGGAAAAATTTATCTCTAATATATCTATAAAAGTAAGCTAAATTTTCAAAGAAAGATATACAAAACATTTCTTATACATTTTTTATAATTAGTTATGTCAACCATTATTCTTGTACTTAACAAGCCAGTAAAAAAAATAACTGAGTACTTAATTACTTAATTAATGGCATGTTTTTATCCCACAAATGATGATTTGAGCTTCAAGAATCCATAGCTTTTCACTCTATCACTCTGCTCAAATGCACAGGACAATAGAATCTGTCATGATTGTTAAATATATTATTTAAATTTGTTATAACAACTCTGATTTCATAAGAACAAGAATTCAGTTAGTAAACAAATGTTTTAACAAAAAATATATGTAATGAAGTTAGATGGTGAATGAAGTAGCATACAATTAATTAGCTTCTAATGTTCTACTTATTTTCAAAAACATTATTTAAAACAAAATTTACTGAATAGTTGAATAATTTGTTAACTTTAATTTTTTAAAAATGTAAAATCAGAGCATAACTTTTTGGCAGTCATGATCATGGTCACACAGAAAATAAACTAATTAAACAAAAAAATGCCTATACATTTTATCACATGCATGACTCACCAGAATGTTGATTTATGTTGTCATAAAAATTACTTTCTACTATAATACATGTTTTTTATTTCTTATTTTTCAATTCATTACGTATGAAATAATTAAATATAATTAATACATATGAATACATTCTTTTGCATAAATACATGGAAACATGTAAGCATGCATATACAAAAACACAAACACATGATTAAAAACTCTTATTTGAACCTATTAAGAAATAAAGAAGTAATTCATAATATAAATTATATTAGCGTCTTCTATTAATATGAATTTTTATGGATTTCCTCAAATTAAATAACAATGGTTTACTATATTTTTTTTACATTAATATATAATAATGAAAAATAATAACTGAATAATTTGATTGATGCATGTGAGGTCATGTGATATTTGAGCATCCAGCTTTGAAATGACAATCTATATCTTCTCACTTCTGTTTTTCTAACACTTTGCTAAATTGCACTGTGCATGATTTATAATCAACTAATAACTTATAACTTCTCTTAATAGGAACATATATTGTAAACATTCCACTATTTCCCAATTATTTTCTCCCTTATTTTTTCTTGTTTTTATTAGGATTAATATTGCAACTATTATACAATATTATTCCCAATTCTTCAAGCAAGATTGTTTCAAAAAATAAAACCCAATAATCATAGTTTGCGTTAAATAGCAACTTTATCTGCAAATAATGTTTTCATACATAATTAAAAATATATTATTCATCTTGTATATTCTCAACTATTGGCTGTTCCAATTTACATTATGAATTTGCATAAATCTGAAAAGTGCACAACTATACTTAGAAAAAAAGTAGAATAATTACAAAATAAATTATTATAAAATTTTAGTTGTACATTAATACTGATTAATGTTAAATATGTAAACAACATTTGTTTTGTTGAATTACTTTTAAGTTAAATTTTAAAAAATTACAATAACAATAATTATCAACCAATTGGATAAAAAACATTTCCTAGCACAACATTTTTAATATGTGTGGGTATTGTTGTTAGCAAAATTACAGACCTTTAAATATAGTGTATATATAACACATTGCTACTGCATGATATCTTCCAATAAATATAAAAAAACTGCAACATCATAGATTAAGGATTGCAGGTTATATGATTATAAAAAAAATTATGCTAATATGTTAAGATATATAAGAAAAAAATTCAAATCCAAAATAGCATTACTGTAATGAATACAAAACATAATTTAATATTTATCAAGAAAATTAGTCAAATCATGGCAAAGAAAGATGAAGCACAATCCAAGAGTTTTTCTGGGTGATTATAGGGGGAAAAAAGCTTGTCACAAACTGGAATAATTCTAACATATGTCTTTGTTCTATTATGGACTGTCATTAACTGATTATATAGGCTAATAAGTAACTCATTAAAAGATTAAAAATAACTTATCTTTAAAATTTAAGTTTAATAGTGTATGTAATTAAGAACTAAAAGCAAAATCCGGCACATAACCACCAGTAAATACAATTATTAAAATAAAATTAAAAGATACCAATAAAACATCACATGACTCATTATAAGGTGCTACTATCTAATTTCCATTAATTTCTTGAATTTGCATTAGATGGCTTTGGGGTAGAATAAATAAAATGGATTACTGCTTCTAATTAAAAAAAAATAAACCACTATAATAATTTTATCCCTTAATTAGATAAGAAAGGATATGTTTAACTTTAATTTATGAACTTCTATACTCAAAAACTCTTAATGCTCAGATCAACTAAGCAATTAATTAATTAATAAATTTAACAATCGCCAAAAGATACTTTAACCAAATCCCTTATTTTAATGTTATTTCTTATAATATCTTGTATTTATTCAATTATAAACTTTTTGGACAATTTATAATTAGAACTACCTCATAAATAATAAAATCTCACTATTTGCAGTTTTCTTATTTCTAAAACTATGTTACCAACATAATATCAGTAACTGAAATATTAAGTATTTAGTTTAGTCAAGTAAATAGCCTACTTGTAATGATTTATCTACTAAAACAGACAAAAGTAAAAGAAAAGGTTCTGGATTTAATCAGATTGTTAAAAAAGTATGAGATATAAATTAATATCTCTAGTTTATCAAATAACATTTTGAAGATGCATTTTATTTTAAAAGCAATCTCAAATTCTTCCTTTTTTACAATGTGTAATATCATTATTTCATAACAAAGTTGCCATAATTGCAGTTATTCAAAAGACACAATAGGATTATAATTTTTATTCTTTATAATTGTTTTAAAATAATTTATGTCCTGTAAAATAATTATGAAAAAATTGCATGATGGGAATAACAAATAATTGAATTTGAATATAATCTACTTTAAATATAATAATCATATGACTAATTGTTTGGAAAATTATGTGTTGCTCAAAGAGACTTGAACAACGAAGTAAATTTTAGCTCCGAGATCTGCCACTGAACCAAAAAAGTACACATTTATAAAGATGTATCATTATAAGTGAATTAAAAATGCTGATTTAAAAATATGCACGAATACATAGATCAAGTGATCTTTTTTCAGTATTTTTATCTATTTTAGAATTACCAATGTAATACGACTTAAATTTTTCACTTTACTACAGTAAACAAAAGAATTTCTTCTAACCCTAATGCCTTCCATAATAAGCTTGAGTAATCAATATTTACTAGATGGAAGTGCAAATTTAATCCTCAACTCACAACTATTATCTTTTAACAATGACAGTTTGAGATTTAAAACTGGAACCAATGTAATAATTCAAAAAGTCTGAAGTTGAAATCCATAGCAAAGTTGATCGTCTTTATATATAATTATCATAAATGAATATATAAAAATATTTTTTATATATTACAAATTTTATTCTTTAATTGTCATTCATTTTTAATTACAAATTTAAAGTGATTGTTTCTTTAGCTAAATTTTAATGCAGAAATAATTATCCATTTAATATAATTAGATATGCAAATAATTGGTGAAAAAAATGCTAATTGAAATCTAATTATTTTTATAAAAGTTGTTTATTTTACCATTATAGTAATTATTACCGCATATAATGCAGCAGTAAGAAATTAACTTATTTTAAAAATATAAGTTAATTTAATAGCTACAAAAAAAAACTTACAAAAGATGTATTCTGTTATATATTATTGTGTCCCTGTGGCTACTATAATACAATGGTACATTGATAAACGCTGGGACCCAATGTCCATAGATCATGACTCCAGCTCTGTCCTTATGGTGCTCAAAAAATTTTTTGAAATCTAAACAATAAAACATTTGATTATTTTTTTTATTATTATTAAAAGGAATTTTCGATAAATTTAAAATTAAATATTTTAGCATAATTTTTTAATCTCTAACTTCATCATTAGCCATCTTTATTTTAAAATAATGCTCTAGAGCAAAAAGGGTCCCCCCCCCTCTTCCTTTGTTCAAAATTAATAATATTTCATAGTAATTACATTTAATAAATTTTTATAACCCTGTGAATCACTATAAATTTTCAACTATACTATATAAAAGAAACTTAATCCATTTTTTTTTAATATTTCAATATTAAGAATGCAAAATAAAGTGGTCCTGCTGGGAAATTTATAGCTTAAATGGTTCCATTTCCAGTTACATGAATTAAATGAAAGTAGAAATATTTTTTTAAAAAAAAAACTGTAATTGAATAAAAATTAATGGCTAAATTAATAAAAATGAAGGCAGCAAAAGGAACAAATTTGTATTTAAAAAAAAAACACTTTAAATGTTTACATTCAAGTATTCACATCATAATTTTAATTTAAAAATAAAATACCCACAATGCAAAACATTATAAAAAGGACTGCTAATGCTTTTATTATATTTCTCATCACATAAATTTTTTTTTAAAAAAATCTATGCAGTTTTATATAGTAGCAAGTTGATAGACTCAAAAGTTAAATATTTGTGAATCGAAGCTCAACTTGCCATTTGTGATCTTCAAATATCACATGACCTCCTGAGCAACTAACTTTTCACCATTTATTTACATGGCGCTTACCACTGAAAATGCATTAAGCTAAAATTGGGGGTATTTCTTATTTTATATCTTGTAAAGCATATTATATATGAATGCTCTAAGTTTATTACATTTATATTAACGAAGGTTTTTCATAATTAGAATATATATAAATTCTAAATAAGTATAAAATTCTAAAATGTAATTGTAGTGCATAATTTAAAAAAACAACAACTAAGCAACAAACCATAAAACTCTTATGCTTAAGTTTTGTCATAAAATATTTTGCTACAATCAAAAGTATTTATATAGGGGCTAAACTCTCCATACAGTAGTGCCACTCAGTGCAAGCCAGAGTAATAAATGGATGCAAGGTTTTTGCTTATACTGAGTGGTGCTACTATATGGAGAGTTTAGCCTTTGTGTAAACAGCTTGTGTAAGCATAAAATATGGTGATCATGTAACAAAAGTATTTATAGTTATTAATCAGACTGTGCTGAGACATAAATTCATCTAATAATATTTTGGATATGCATTTTATTTTTATTTTAAAAGCAGAATCTTAAATTCTATTTAAACTTATTAAGAATGAATATACATCATTTCCAAATGAAATTACCATAACAGAAAAGCCACTTGAAGTTATAACTGGTGGTCCAAGTAAGTATAATTCCTAACTGAAAATTAAAACACATACATAATGTACAATAAGTAGAAATGATGCAGTAATAGTATGAATACAAACAAAGGGCAGTTTTACATGGTAGAAGATAATGATCCATTATAAACTACTTTCAATGAAAATAAAAACAAAAAATATAATTCTAATATTTAACTAACTCAATAAAAATGACAATGAAGCATATATAATAATCTCACTCCATTGTTTGTTACAAGGATAATTTGTCCACATCAGTTACCTCCCTACTTTCTTTCATCTTGAAATCAGGATTGTAAAAATACTTGTAATTATTTACAAATTCATTGTTATATAAATTGTCATACAGTGAACACACATATTAATATAAATTATTGTAAAAGCTGTAACAATATGAATGGGATTGCTAAATTAATAATTTTTCTACATTAATATGTGCATGCTCTGAGGAGTAACTCACTTATTAAATTTATTGTTGTTTTTTTCATACTTATCACTGACAAATCATAATTCCAGTGTAATATTATTATCACTTCTTGACGTTAGTGGCTAAAATCAAAGTGCAGTGTAATATTATTCTACTGCATTTTTTTAAAAAAAAATTTAATTTCAACAACATTTTATTATTTTATTTAAAAAATGAAATGTCAATCATATCTTCTCTCCCTTTTATAATTCAGAGATAACTTTATACATATAAAATATATCCAAAGCAAATGAATATTTATTTTTTAATTTTAAATAGAAATGTCTAAAAATGATAATTTAGCACAACGTGTTCTTCTTATTTTGCTATTATCTCTTTACGAAGTTCCCCATCCATCCTTTGCTTCTAATAATTTTACAAATAAATTCTACATTTTCAATGCTCGAGTGAAATATAAAATATATCCAAAGCAAATGAATATTAATTTATTTTTTAGTTTTAAATGGTAAAAAAGTGAATTATTTTTTATAATAAATTAATGATTAGATTTTGAATTATAACATCTAGATTGTACTTTAACCTAACAGTTAAATTGTATGTTATGTATGCAGTATTTTAGCAAATAATTATTATATAGTTCTTACATGTATTCTTTTTAACAGGATTTTATTCTCTCTCTTTAAAGTAACCATTTGTTTTTTCCAGTTTCTTGAACAACTATGGATTAAGAACTGTTTAGTGTATGAACATATAAATGTTATTAGTGTGTGTGTGTGTGTGTGTGTGTGTGTGTGTGTGTGCAATCATATTAACATAAATTTAAAAAAAGAAAAAAACTTAGTATTTGTCTGAAGGTTTATGATGATGGTATATTATTAGATGTGATATATTGGACTATATCCATTATCTATGACTGAATGTTGAATGTATAGAAAATTTTAAACTTTATTTAAACTTTCCAAATACAAACATCTTGGTAATAATATTGTGTTATTATTACTAACAAGTTGTTTGTATTTGGAAAGTTTAAATAAAGTTTAAAATTTTCTATACATTCAACATTCACTCATAGATGATGGAAATAGTCCAACATATCATATCTAAGATGAAAACTTCACTGAAAATTTTTCTTCCCATAATAATGTTGAAAAAATGATTTAAACACTAATTAAATTGTTTTTTAAGCAACTTCAAATCTACTCAAACAAAAAAATTATTGATTAGTAGAGAATAGATTTTTTTTCATCTTAGCTTCTCTTCATAATCTTTTGAATTGTGATATAATTACATTAAGAACAATGTTTCATTATTTTTTGATGAAAAACAGAACAGATGCTTATTATAAAATAATAAAGATGATGTGACATAAAAAATGTAATGTTTATAAAAATTTTGTATTCGAATGATGATTCAATTAGGAATATATAATGTGTTTCAATGGTTGTATCTTAATATAAGGTTGTTCACTAACTCTATAATTATTCTGATACCTAAATAAATAGTTTTTACTTATTTAAAAATAATGCTTGACTTCTTTAATATCTTTGAAATTTTTTAGAATGCCAACAATTGTTTAATTTTTAAAAATATGTAAACTTTTTCCAAGAGACATTATTGTTAAAATGACATTAAAAATAAAATAATAATACCGTACATCTATTTCTTCAAATGTCAATTTTACCAATACTTTTTAACAGATACAGTATAATATATATATATACAAAAACATGGCTGCATATAAATGCTAATATTGTGATATACTTTGTTTTAATGAATACTAATACTTATTGTAGATTTGTTTTGATAAAGACACTCCGTATTGAAAGTCTGGCTCAGTGAAAAGCAAAAATTGTTATGATTTATTATCATAATTGTTGGCCATTGTCTATATATTTTTGTAGAATATATATTCAAACTAACAAGTCATTCTCTACAATTCATATATTAACAAATACAATTTTCACATTATTCTTGATTTGTTCAAATAGTTACCCATTACTTATTTCTGGAAATCATGTGATGTTTTAAACATCAGAATTTATAGATTAAGCTTTGACTTAGAAACTTTCAGCTTTTAAGCCTGTGATACTATCGTGATGTTATACCATATTAAACATAAGCAAATTACATAATCAAAACAAGAGGAGACTTAATATAAGACAAAATCTACAGATTCTTGGATTGAAGTTCAACCTGTTACTTCCAATGCTTGATTGATAGTCATGTGATCTCTCAAGATACTAACCATTTGATTATTATGTATAGGTTTAAATGGCACATGCACTGTCTATATTTTTTATCAATCTTTCATATATGCCCAATTTCTTTTTTTTTTCTCATAAGAACTTTATTGAATATATAACATGTTTACATTAATACAATGGTGAAAGCAATACAGTTAACAACAAAGCCAGGATGAGGATTACATAACTAGTCTTGCAGTCAGGAACAACTAAATGTACAGTCATCCATAAATGAAAATCTGCAATGGAAAGAAGGTCCCATGTAATCTTAAAAAATAAATAAAGGAGCTAATTTTTTGTCTCTATCATGGATAGTCTGTGGCTTTGGTATGAATAATTGATGGGAATTATCAATGGTAGGATTAAAGATAAGCATACATCTAATGGACCAAGAGTAAGAAAGTGGAAATCCTAATAGATGAAAACACACCATTGCCAATATTACTAATCAGAGTAGTGAGAGTAGGCTTCTGGCTTATATAGATGGATATCTTTGAATATTTTTTTTTATATATTGCACAATTGTTTTATAATAAATATTATTATGCTGTCATAAAGTGATGTTATAACTTATATAATCCATATAATATTTGACTCACATATTTTAGAAAAATTATGTAATACTATAATATTAAATACGCTTAACGTATATAGTGAAATTAAATTCAACGATTATATTAATATTTCTAAAGGCTAAGCGCTTTCAGAGCTTACACTCATAAAGCGCTTAGCCTTTAGAAATATTAATATAATCGTTGAATTTAATTTCACTATATACGTTAAGCGTATTTAATATTACATTGTTATCAATAGTGAAGAAAAAATCGGAAATTGTAATACTATAAAAAAAATAATTATTCACAAAATTATCAACATCCTTTTAAGTATGCATTGGTATATGTTTGAAGAATTTTTTTAAAAAAATTAACTTTTTCCCTTAAAATAGTAGAAGACCCTCTAGATTAAAAACCAACATACACATATAATCAGTTTCCAATCATCACAGTAGAAACGAATACTCAAGATACAACAAAAAAATCAGCTGTTGGACAGAGCACTTCCTATATCAGTCATAATTAGTTATAATGAGAAAAACGCTTAGTAGGTGGAAGCTATCAATGAATACACATGGCTCAGTGCCATAAGAGAATAAGGGTGAGTCAAATATTTTTTTAATGATCAGCCTGCATCGATACATATAGAAAAACAAATTATTTAGTTATCTGGTTAAATTTGTTTTGAAAAGGTTATTTCTAAAGTATAAACCAGTCATATAAGCTAAATTCAGTAATAACAATTCTTACATAATCTGTATAATATAATTATAAACCTTAAATAAATATGTTTAAAAAAATAATAAAAAGAAAATTAATGAAGTGTATTTTAAAAGAAAAAAAATAGAAGGAACAGATGAGAGCAGGTCTTATATATATGGTTGAAATAACTTTAAAAACAATTTTCTTTTTTAAAAATAATTTTAAAAAGTAAATATCACATTTTATTTTTATTTTGAAAGATATATATTATAATGCAAATTTGATTTTAAAAAATACATTTTTAACAACTACACTAATATATTAAGTTTGAAAGATCATAAACAAACATTCAAAATAGGATACAGAAGACATAATTTGTGTTATGTAAAACTGTTTTCATAATGCAGATCTAGAAGAATTAAATGGGCAACATATGCTATTTACTTTTAAAAAAATCCCAGCCCTGTTAAAAAATTTTCAACTTTATTCAAATTAGTTTTGAATCCAGATCATAGCTAATAAAGAGATGCATTACATTTGTGTCATAAGGTCCTTCATTAAAAGAATAGGTAATAAATTTGAATAAATATATTTTATAGATTTCCTAATAGAGAATACTTTTAGCTAATTCAAATGTAACCATTTTCAGTTATACCACATATGATAATAATTAGATGGAATTAATATTTTCCAAAATACAAAAGCATATGTACTATCTGGTGATTTATGTATTTTTATATTAGTATACTGTAGATTGATTAAATTGCTTTCTCATTAATGATAATAGCTTATCTTTCATATCTCTTCATCTCTTTCTTTATGAAAATTGTTTATACTGCTTTAAATTAATTAATAAAAATAAAGATTTGGCCATAATGAATGCTTTCATCTTAAAAATACAGATTATGCACTGTTGATTCTTACAAACACTATAATTCAAAATGGCAACAACTGGATTGACTGAAAGTATAATTATTATTTGCAGCTGCATTTGTAGAAATTATTTTTAACAATGCTCTCCAGAAAATGCAATATACTCCATATGAGAAAAAAACATGTTTATTTAAAAAACACACTCCCTGAGTCAACTCTTCTTTATTGATCTACAACAGTTTATGTCTTTCAATTTCTAATTAATATGTTTCTCTGTTCATCCATAAACCATCCT
This sequence comes from Epiperipatus broadwayi, assembly GCA_028023455.1. Lineage (NCBI taxonomy): Eukaryota > Metazoa > Onychophora > Udeonychophora > Euonychophora > Peripatidae > Epiperipatus > Epiperipatus broadwayi. Next base: position 1,639,333 of record JAQFVV010000219.1, on the reverse strand, counting down.
GAAAATATGTCTCTAATTTCTCTACTTATTCTCTCTTTTCAACTTTATTTTTTTGATACCTTCCTTTTTTACTTTCCTGGTATATTTCCAATTGCATGTTCTCTGAAGAGAACCTACAGCCTTTAGGTTTGACCTAGTAACAATTAGAGATAGGTCCTAACCATTCTTATTAGGTCAGTGGGTAAGTAAAAAATAAAATACCACCTGCAGACCAGCAAGTGATCCAAATAAAACTCCTTAATCATAGTGAAAGTAATTCATCTAAAAGAAGGTACTCTGAAAGAACATTTTGGTAGTCCAAGTTGGGGATTAAGGTATGGGACTCACTCCTCAATACAAAAAAATGTAACATTACCTCACAATGGAATGGAAAAAATGAAAACAACAAAAACAATGAAATAGGAGTATGATTTATGAAACATAAAATGTACAAGAACCACAAATCTATTTATTTTATTTAGTGAAATAGTAAATTTATTCAGTAATTTCAACAATTTTAAATTCTCATACTAAGGAATTATTTGTTTATATAGTTTGAGAAGTGTAGTTATGCTAATATCTTGAGTGTAAATAGATTGGGAAGTCAGATATGGGTTAGAGAATACAATTCTGCCATATTATGTTGGTGTAAGTTTATTTCAATAAATATGACTTTCTTTGAAATTTATTTTATTAGTGAGCATAAGGAATTCATTGATTTGCTGTATTAGGGGCAAGCAACTATTGGCTGTATGGTGATGGCAAGAGAGTGAGGTGACAAATGATTAGTTTGTCTAGATTGCCAAAAAAAAAAAAAGCTCTAAAGCTTTTGCAGATATTATTTGATAATTGTAATTTTGTTTTTCGTTTTTGTAAATGTGTAGGAAATTCATTTTCTAATTTATTTAAAAATAAAATCTAAAAATCTTTTAAATATTTTTTTATGTAAAATAACTTCTACTAATAATAACATTATTATATTATAAACATTAGAGGCTAGGTTATATCACAGTTCACATCTTTAGGTTGTTCATCAAAATAGCATTAATCCAAAATACTTTTTTCAGCCTTCAAAAAGAACTTTTATAAAATGACGGCAGTACATTAACTACAAACAACAGGCATTATCTTTCACAGATCTTTTAAATCATAAAATTCATTCAACTATATATATATTACAGATAATCCAGTAAACTATTTGATACTAATCAGTAAATAAGAACCTAGCTACAAAGGTAAGATGATCATAAATTCATTTGTCAGAAAATAATTATACAATTTCATGATAAAACTTTGCACAGTTTCATAGCAACTCATTAAATATAACTGCTTCTGAATGCATAAACCCAAAAAAAATGAAATAAATGATTTTAAAATATAGTAATCAGTTCTATCAATGCAAAAAAAAAAAAAAGGATTAAATAAACTATAAAACATTAAAACTTTAATTGTTATTAATGTATTGTATTGTCAAATAATGTTACTAATCATAAATACTGTTCCATATATAAATTTAAACAAATCATGTATTTTCAACTATGTTCATTTAAATTACTACAATAGATTTCTAACTATAAAATCTTTCCATTGACTCGTTGTAAATCGAAAGATTTCGCGAGTATTAATGTGTAATAAGAAATGTGGACTTAATCAGTGAAGTATTGAATAGCTTCACGTTCGCAGATCTAACCGCTTCAGCTTCACCTATTGAAATACGTACATTGGTGATTATTTATCTTTTCAACATATATGTGTTTTAGTTTATCAGTGTATATTAGATAGAGTGGAGAGTGGTGGGTCATGGAAAGTCTGTGCTCATATACCCTATATTACATATATATAGACACAGGTATATAATAAGCATGTGTTTCAGTTATTACATTGTAGAGATGTCTGCCCATCCTTGCAAATGTATTAAATGGATTGTCCTGTACATGCGGGGTTCAGATTGACCTTAGGTCAACATGGGTATGACAAGAATCTCGGCCTCAGGGTGGCCTTTGAGCATTCCATCATCAGATTTTCAATTGGATGGACAGTTGAAGAGTTGAAGTGTAGAGTAGATTGAAGCCTGTCCATTAAAGTATGAGGATTGTCTATCTTAATATATAGCTGAGCACTTATAGTATATATGTGTAGAGATGATAATCTGGACCAACTGATGATTGCTGGTTTAGCATGAAATACCCATATATTGGTGATTATTTATCTTTTCAACATATATGTGTTTTAGTTTATCAGTGTATATTAGATAGAGTGGAGAGTGGTGGGTCATGGAAAGTCTGTGCTCATATATCCTATATTAAATAGAAAGTAGGTTGAAGTAAATAAGGGTTTCCCTCTTTTCTTCCATATCATAAGCTTGTGGTTAAACACCTGTAGAGGTTCCTACTATCGCATTTTACACGCATATGCTCGAGGTTATAGCCTCAGTAAATATTACTTAGTTAAGAGTCATAAGTGCTTTGCATAATTTAGTGCAGCATTGTAAATAATGGATTCAAGATGTAAAAGTTGCTGGATTGATTTCCAGCTGACGGGGGGGGGGTATTTCAGCATAAAATAAATAAAATTCTTGTTTCAGCTATTTATTTTAGGGCTTGAATTTGGCACTTAAATTTCCAATTATTCATGCAATTATTGATCAGTAAATGGGTATCTAAATTTTCTTACCAGTGGAGGAAAAAGAACAATGCAAAAAAAATTAGAATGATAAACACACATTTTTTAATATAATATAGTCAAGATTCTTTGTTCAATTTATAATTTATATTATCCTTTAGCAATTATCCAACATTTTAATAATAATAATAATAAGCATTTATTTTTATAGCACTATGTTTTATAAATTGTAATACATTAAAGATCAGCCTTTTCAAGCTATTGTGCATGCGCTTTTTACGAATGTTATTAATAAATGAATACTTTCCTTCCCAACACAAGATATAGTATTTATGAAAGAATAAAATGAATCCACTTATTCTTTCCAACCCAAATGCTTATATATGGGCAAATCTTAAGTACTGGAAATGAAAGCGTGAGGATAGACCACTCACTTTAAATTACTGTTTACAATGTCTGAATGAATGACGTCGATGAAATTATCTAGAATTCATTTATTATTAACACTCATAAAAAGCACATGCACAATAGCTTGAAAAAGCTGATCTTTAATGTATTACAATTTATAAAACATAGCACTATAAAAATAAATGCTTATTTACATATGTTTAAGTTTCATTTGAGAGTGACATTTAGTAAATTCTAGATAATTTCATCGACGTCATTCATTCAGACATCGTAAACATTCATTCAGATATCGTAAACAGTAATTTAAAGTGAGTGGTCTATCCTCAGGCTTTCATTTCCAGTACTTAAGATTTGCCCATATATAACCATTTGGGTTGGATAGAATAAGTGAATTCATTTTATTCTTTCATAAATACTATATCTTGTGTTGAGAAGGAAAGTATTCATTTATTATTAACACTCGTAAAAAGCGCATGCACAATAGCTTGAAAAGGCTGATCTTTAATGTATTACAATAATAATAATAATTGAGTAGTTACTAATTGTGAGTTCTGAAATTCAAATACTAAAAATGCTGACTCCTGATATATGGTTCTCAATTTCCAGATTCTACTCCTCCATCACTGGACTACAATACATGGAACTTGAGTTCCAGAGTTTGGCAACTATCATTGCACCAAATCATGCATGAAATAATAATAAAAAAAAACAATGCAATAATAATAACTATAAAGTTAATTTATTAATAAAAATATCAGGAGGCCAAGGTGTTTAATAGGCATTCAGTATTCTTTCATTACTTCCTAAAAATTAGGTGGAACTGCAGTTAAAGTTACTATAAAAACAAGCACAGAAAATACAGAACCATATTTCATAAATTAAAAAATATCTACATCAGAAACTTATTTTAAAAATTTAAATATTCAATATCAAAACAAAAAAAAGCATAATTCCTGATAACACAGATAATTTCATTACACTTTATCACCAGTAAAAATAAATACTGGAATATGTGCCAAGATTCATTAGAAGACAATGATCCAACTCTCTTGATGAAATTATTTCTGACAGAGACAACATTCAAGAAATCTAACAAAGATTATTTCTTAAAACAAACATTAAACTTGTTAAAATAAATATCTAACAAGCTAATCAATTTTGAATGAAAGAGATTTAAACTTGTAAAAAAAACATTGTCAAGTTATAAAATTGACTACAAAACAATAATAATAAATAAATGATTCTTTTTTTTTTACTTTTTTAATAAAATATAATACTCTGTTTGAAGCAAATTTTTTTCCCCACTGTAAATCAGAGCTATCTATTTTAAGATTAAACAATAAATAAACACCAAATAAAAGTGTTATTGTATCTACAACCAAATTAAAACAGGCAAAAACTCACTATACCTATTGCCGCACTGCAAGCTAGAGTAATCAATGGATGCTTGTGCATAAAATCCCCATCTAGTGCCTACTCATCCAATATCCCCAGACTAGTTTCTGACTTGTGGCCTTTGTCAGTGAGCAGTCTGGGGATATTGGATGAGTAGGCACTAGATAGGGATTTATGTATAAGCCTTCTGGCATCCATTGATTACTCTAGCTTGTAGAGTGGCAATACGTATAGTGAGTTTTTGCCTGTTTCAATAACAGTTATAAGCAAGCATAAGAAATGGTGATCATGTGATGTTTATTGGCTTATCCACAACCAGTATTATCCTATCCACATCCCCAGACTAATTTCCAATTTATGGCCATCAATGTAGAGTTTGAATGTAATACATTTACCTGAACTTCAATCCATAAGCTAAACCTCATTTAATCTGTGAATACGAATATGATGGTACCATATATAAATATAATATCACTACTTAATCTCACAATAAATGCTCTGGAGTATAATCAAGGGAAATGTTCCACTAGCATATATAGGCAGAGATAGCTATGTCAATGAAAAATAAAATATATTGCTTAAAAACAATTTTCAACATTTTACTGAGGTATCAAAACAAAAACTTACATATTAGAAATATTTTTAAATGACTTCAACTGCAGAAACATTTATCCTATTTTTTCCTACATGATAAATACTTGCATATAGCAATTATTTCTAATAGGCATGGCTCACTCCAACTCCAAGAAAAGAAAAAACTTCTCTGGAAAAGAGTTTTGTAATAGCTATACAAACCAATCTGTGAACCACAAATGCATTCACATACAAAATATGCTGGTCTATTTCTCCGTTTGATATTTTGTAATGCTGTCTTTTAATTTTTTTCAGCAGAGAACTTTTCTTTCTGAAATACTTCAACACCATATCTAATGGTAAGTTTCTAATATTTCTATTCTCTGCTATATCTTCCAAATGAAAAGTCTGTGAAATAATTCTTATGAAGCAACTGGGGTACCTCGCCCATGAAAACCATGCACAAGTTTACCATAAAACACCCTTTTAGATATTCTTACATTGTTCATTTGCTTTGCATGTGCAATCCAAGGGATGTCAGATTTTACAATAATAGGCTCTACAAAAGGATATCACCCTCAAAACAGAATTTTATAATAAAAAAATTGCATATTTATTTTTAGGTATTACAAACTGATTCCCCTTCAAACAACTATCCATTTAATGTAATGCACTGGTCTATAAGTGTTTTTCATTTTTTGAAATATTACTGAAACACTTGCAAAGTGATGCTTTTTAATGCCTTCATTGTTTCTTCTTCAACTCTAAGTCTGTTGAGAAAAAAAAATTTAAGGCATTTTTTTATTCAAGGAAATAAAGAAGTCACATGGAGCAAAACTGGGTAAATATGGCTGATATATAAGCTGGATCTTTCTGTTTTTACTTAAAAATTATTAAACACTCAAGGCTTTGGCAATGAAGGTTTGCATTCCACACTTTGCCACAAATCAGGACATTTTCATTTTACTGCATCATATAAATGTTTCAGAATTGTGGATAAAATGCCTGATCAATACAAATAAATTTCTGAGTGATTCTTGTTTGCATCAAAAAAAAATCAGCATCACCTTGATATTGGACTTCACTCAGTATAGTTTTTAGGGACAAGATGAATTAGAAACGTCCATTAAACCATTTGTAAACTTATGTTTTTCTCAGAGCAGCTTGCTTATAAGCTGTTTCAAGTAATATAACTTTTCCTGCCATTTTTCCTTTAAAAAAACAGAATTTCATATTGTTCCAACTTTTTAACCATTACAAAAATTGACAAATAAGCAAGATGTACTTATCAAAAATGTTTACTATGCCACATCACAACTACTCTCAATGATGACAATAGGCAGACTGGTGCAGAAGGGTCCCTGAAAGAGGCATCACAACATGATCATCCTCCAGAGAATGATTCCAGATTGCTTTTCAGGTTCCCCTTCATATAATATTACATCCAGAAAATTGAAAAAAAAATTGATTTTTATGATCTTGGCATTATGTTTTTAAAATTTTATGAAACATTCTCTGTAAATGAAACTTTTCTAATATCTTTATATTATGTGGATAGAGTGTCCAAATATCATTTCCAACAACTATTTAATTATATAATATTTAAATGAAAAAAATTAGTATTATTCTTATATTAAGATTGATACACCAATATGTTTCAAGATATGTAAAAGCATTAAAAATTCTGTATAATATTTTTCATATCATCTCACAACTTAGCATTCCATTGCATTTTGACACATCAACATAAAGTCAACTAAACTATTATGCACTATCCCCATTATAATATATATATATATATAATACTCAGGATGTTCTTAAGAGTAGCATCACTCCATGAGTTCATTTGCAATATACACATTTAAACATTTTAATCAGAGCATAATTATGCCATTATGGATGTCAAAAGTAGCATTACTTACATCAATGAAGTGTTGATGCTAGTGTACAGTACTTCTTTGTATATGTATCTATATCTTCAAATTTTCCCTTTTTGTCTCTCGACTTTAATTTCCTATATAGAATTATAGGATTCTTTCATCTTTGCTTAAGCATATTATTTGAAATGAATAGTATCTTATTCATTTCACTGTCATCCATGTGGTCTTCAGCATGATAGCAATCTGGATTCTTGTTTTATTCCAGCTGAATCAAACCATCATTGGGATGATTAAGTAGAAGAAAGGAAAAACTGCTGACTGCTGAAATGTAACCTGGGTCTTTTGTGAATCTGACCAAGCTACTTTGAAAGAATATCTACTCAAATTGGACAGGAAATGTTTAAACCTTAAATTTCAAAGATAGGAGATTCATAAAGTACATTGTAGCAATTTGTAAGAAAAGGAACAGAATTATAAATGTTACCAATTAATGGATGTCATCATGGGAAAAATATTACTTTACAAAAAAATGCTCACAAAGAATTGTGGATAATTCTGGCTATTGAACTTCTGCATAAGTTAAAAAATAGTTTAGTTTTATCATAAATATTAACCATTTGACATTTTATTTTACAACTTCCTATCACTATATTTACTTCTAATAAACTATATGTTTATATAACATTATTTAAATGATTGATTAAAGAAGCAAATGTTTAAAAAAATATTTACTACTAAGCATCTTTAAATACTCAAGCTGTAGATATATAAAGTTGTGTACAACCAGGATGTACTATTCATTTTATATATGGGAAGTGGGAAATATTTAAAGTCAAGTGTTAAAAATAGTGAATGTAGTATAATTATTAGAGTTTTAAGTTAGTTTTATTTTGAAATTCAATTGAGTTCATTTGTATATAAATTAGCCATTCTTTTGATTACTTAGTTAGTTTTTATAAATTTATTTAAACGCACATTGATTAAGTAAGTAATATTCATTAAGGATGTAGCCTCAAGCACATGTGTATAAAAATGCGATAGTAGGGACCTCTACAGGTCTTAAACCACAAGCTATTCATAATATAAATGCACTTGTTAGATCATTGTTAAATGCTTAAAATATATTATATCTATATGGTAAATTTATTCAGTTTTGTTCTATAAATTTAGATCCAAGGAGCCACTTCAGTTAATTAAGTAATGTTACTATTAAACTAGGGATCTGATTAAAAACAGCCATCTCTGCAATTAAGTTTAATTATTATTAAGTCAGAATTTGACCTAAAGTGGACACTATCATATTAAATTTACATATGTGACTATGATATGAAGCTTATGATATAAATTAATGTATTGTATTTGTGAGGGTCAGCCGTATGTAGAATTATGTCTAGTATGTATTAAAAACCAGGGATTTACTCTTTGACCATATAACCATGTTAGCGTTATAATAAGTAATTGAAAGATTAAAGCTATAAAATTAATCAAATTAAATCTTTGACACTTTACAAATAACTACTATTGTTTTTCATTGTGTGTGTGTGTGTGTGTGTGTGTATGTGTGAACTAAAAGTTTAAAGACAATGGAGAAATAGCTTATTCAAACAATTATTACAAATTTTTATGATCTAGTCTGTAATAATGATTAGAGTAAAAGAACGTTATATCTTGTCTCATAAATATACTTTGTAAATAAATTATTTGTCATTTGGTTAAATAGTTTTTTAACTTCTTTATATGTAATATTGTCTGGTCTGCATATTTATTTCATGTCCATTTCACTGGATGATCTAGCCAAATATTGCAAATAGTGTTTGTGTAGTGGTCATCACCATCCCATATTTAAAAAAATATTTTAATTCTACTAAAAGATATAAATAAAGAATATGTGTCATATATTTCCTGATGCTTAATGTCAATGGCACAGAATCAAATTAAATTAAAATAAATTTAAATGGAGTATTGATGCTTGTATACAGTACTCCTAACTATTTTATGGGTGTACCTGTATCTTCAAATTGCTCCTTTTTGTCTTTAGCTTTGATTTCCTATAGAGAATTATAGGATTCTTTTATCTTTGTTCAAGTATATCACTAAACAGTAAAGATAGGCAGTATGCATTATTCCTCTGGCATAAGATACATTAAGATATACTTTATATAAAAAGATGTCTTTCTAAAAAAAAAAAAAAAATCTGCCTTTTTTAAAGATAGTCATCTTAACTCATATCTACTATATGAAATAACAGTAATTATTACTTCTCTTACTACAGTTATTAGTATTATCATATTAAAAAAGCATTTTTTATTTTTATTAGGTATTTGCAACAAAGTTTTAATGAGATATTCTTTTTAAGTAGTTATCTTTTAACTTCTTGACATGCTGCTGTTACAACTTTTCTTTAATTTTTAAAAATAGAAAGCCAATCTGTCAAGTAATCACAAAAAAATAAGATATTCAGTAGAAAAAAAAATGTAATAACTTTTACCAAATCATAAGATTTTCTTATTAACAGCATTTTGCCTGCAGTGTCGGTTCTGAGAGGCTAACTAACACTTTATCAAATTCATTTTGAAATAGTTTTAAACAAAAATACAGCATAATTTTAGCTATTTGTTTAGTTTTAAAAATAAACAAGATATATATATATATTTCTTTTAAAAAACAAAAATTCAATGGTGACAGTCAAAAGTACTTCATGTTTAGAATATTTTGAAAATAATTTACTATGTTTATTTGGATTGTTAATGTTATTATAAGGCTTCCATAATATCCAAAATCCAGTTTACATCAAAATCTAACTGATACTCTAGATAGATCCAATGAAATAAAGTTCTGATTCTAAATGAGATATGTATAACATTTAAAACATGACATTACAACAATGATGGAATGCAGAATACATATAACATGAAAGTGTAACTGAACTGAAAGTTACTAAAGCTTCCAATGAGTTATATAATGTAAATAAAGTCTCGAAAGACAGATGATACTACCTATCCTTTGGTGTTTACTATTATTTATGCTTAGTTCATTTATATCACTTTTAAGTGAAGGAATGAATCCAACTTATCATTATATGTATTTATATTTAATCAGCCATTCAAGCTATTGTGCGCTTTTTATGAGTGTTAAATAATAAATGAGTACATTCGCTCCCAACACAAGATATAGTATTTAGGAAAGAATAAAATGCATCCACTTATTCTATCCAACCCAAATGCTTATATATGGGAAAATCTTAAGTACTGTAAGTGAAAGCATGAGGATAGACCACTCACTTTAAACCACTGTTTACGATATCTGAATGAAGCATTTGGGTTGGATAGAATAAGTGGATTCATTTTATTCTTTCCTAAATACTATATCTTGTGTTGGGAGTGAATGTACTCATATATTATTTAACACTCGTAAAAAGCACACAATAGCTTGAATGGCTGATTAAATGTATTACAATTACAAACAGCACTAAAATAAATGTTTATTTACATATGTTTAAAGTTTCATTTGTGAGTGACGTCTAGTAAATTCTAGATAATTCCGTCGATGTCATTCATTCAGATATCGTAAACAATGGTTTAAAGTGAGTGGTCTACCCTCACACTTTCACTTACAGTAATTAAGATTTGCCCATATATAAGCATTTGGGTTGGATAGAATAAGTGGATTCATTTCATTCTTTCCTAAATACTATATCTTGTGTTGGGAGTGAAAGTATTCATTTATTATTTAACACTCGTAAAAAGCACACAATAGCTTGAATGGCTGATTAATGTATTACAATTAGAAACAGCGCTAAAATAAATGATTGTATGTATTTGTAAAATAAATGATAAAAATCATCATTTAAACATTCAGAGGATGAAAGCCAAGCTTTAGTTTTAACAATTTCTAAACGAAAATTCAGTTTTAGTATATGTAATTAATAAAAATTCAGATTATATGTAACTGAACTGGAAGTTAGTGAAGTGTCCAATGAGTTATACAACATAAACTCATAAAAAAAAACAGATAATCTCATTTGTCCTTTAGCATTTGTTATTCATGCTTAAAGATAAATGAATAATTGTAATCTTTCTTGTCATCTTCAAAATCATTAAGGTTGACTACATTTCTTAGAAATTTTGAGATCAATCTTATATTTTATTTAGAATCTCATTCATCAATACTTAACTGCTGTTTACAATTTGTCTCCATTGACAAAATGGAATAATTTATTATAGCAAAATAAAGATTTATAAATTAATCTTTAGACATAAACTTTGCCCAGAGACAAAAACTATATGTTTTATTCATTATGCGTAATTAATTATTGACATAGTTAAACAAACTAAATAGTCAAATGGTTTTATTCTCATAATTCATAAAAAAAATTAGAAATGATTCAAGGAACTTACATTCTAGAAGCTAATACTTTGCCATTCAGAGCATACTTAAATAATAATTGCTTTACATGATCACCATTAAAATAATAATAAACTCTCCATATAGTAGTATCACCCAGTGCAAGCCTAAGCAATAAATGGATGCAATGAGTTTCCTATTGTTTTAACAGCTTATGTAAGCATAGCAAAGTAGGGATTATATGATGTTTTAATGATTTTATACCAATCCTGCCCACAGGATGATGGTGACTGATTTTGGAAAAAAACCAAGAACACCATATAGGTGCTGAACTGCATTCAGATCTGTAGGACTATATCAGCAAATGAGCTTGGATTGAAAACATAATTGTGTTTTCATATTGGAAACATAGCTTTACATTTAGCAAAAGAGCGGCTTCATCCTAAAATCTAGGTGCAGTGCTCTCAGATCCAAGGTTCCTCACTGGTGAAAGCCTCAAGCTAGAAATTATTGCACTAGATAAGAGTTTTATGCACATTTTTCATCCATTGATTGCTTAGGCTTGCACTAGATAGCACTACTGTATGGAGAGTTTGCTACTGATTTAGCAATTGCTGTAATTAAACTGTATTGTTAGCAATAAACCTGTGATAACTTTTGTTTTTTATATTTTCTAAACATAAAGAGATTTACTAACATCAGAATTTTCATTCTAATAATATAATTAAAAACTAGCATACAAAAAAAACTGTCAAGCATTGGTGGCCGAGTGGTTGGCACAGCTGCCTTACAAGCAGTTGTCCCAGGGTTCGCTTCCTGGCCGACGCTTTGACATATAAAAAAAAATAATAATAATAAACTGAATAATCATAAGCTTAAGAAAAAAAATTATAAGGTATATTTGTTATGTCTGCACTTTACATCATAGTGGACATTCTGTAGATTCTGGGTAAATATGTGCTTTACATATTACAAGTAATCAAAAAATCACAAAAAAAAATAAGAGTTCAGTGATATCATACACTTTTTTTGTTACTGGAGTAGCAACTTTATACTAAAATATATATATAAAAGTAAATCCATTAAAACTATAAAATTAAAAATAATAAAGTCACTGTGGGGGAGTGGTGGGTGTCACGATTCACAAAATATATAGAATAATTGTTTTATTGAGATTGCATAAATTAAGAAAATAATGTTATGCATGGTAAAAACTAACATAAATAGAACCATGGAAAGGATATTCTATACAAGAATTATAAAAAATTTAAGCAGCAAACCTGAAATGCAAGATGCAGTGCTAAAAGTACATTTTTCATTTACGAAAAAACTATCCACATTCTGATTGTAAAATTTATTTTAACCAAATTTCAGAAAATACACATATATCATTTTTTGTCATAATCTCCTGATTTCAATACACTGTCAACAAATTATGAACTATGGATGCATCATTATTGTCTTCAGTTTTTCATCAGATGTAGACCTTTTTTCAGCAAACAAGTGATAATCCAATAGTGCAAGTTTAGATCTATAGGGAAAATGATCCAACATCTTAAAATGAAGTTTAGGAGAGAGTCAACAGTGTGAACAAGGATGTGTGGATGTGTACTATCATGCAATAACATATATCTTTTTTAGCAGACTTTTGCATTTTGTCCAAATTTTAGGCTTCGGCTTTTTAACGCGTATGTCACAATTTATGATCACTGTTGATTGTTGAACCTTTTTCCTGATAATATTCCAGTGGATCTTGAAAATCCCTGAAAACTGTAAACTTCAATGTTTGAATTAATTGTTGTTTATAAACCTTTTCTTGGGTGTTTGCATTCCATATTTGCCATTTACTCTCCGGCTTGTGAAAATGAATCCATGTATCATCATTTATAATGATTATTTTTGCAAAACTTTAATCTTTCTTAGAGAATCAGTCCAAATTTTGTTTTCAGATGTTCAAATGCTTCAGTTTTATTTCTTTCAAGAGTTGTTTTTGTACCCATATTACAGAAACTTTTCAAAACCAAAATTCCTCATGGATTATTGCATATGCAGAATCATGGCTGATTTGAAAATTATTTACCACTTAATCAATTATCTCTCATCTATTCAAATGAATTAGTTCACACACGTGCTCAAATTTGTCATTACCCATAGACACAGATGGACATCCACCTTTTTCATATTGACACTTGTGCAATTTTCCTTGAACTTCTCTATCCATTCATACACACTTCTGTTTGATAAAATATTTTCTCTATAGTGTGCTTGAAGTCTATGATAAATATTGGTGCAAGATATATTTTCAGAACACAAAAAATAAATTACTATATTTTATTCTTCTTTTATGCAATTCACAATTAGGATGGCTATTATTTCTCTCACCACAGTGCCATTTGAACTGATGTAACATGGTCAAAACTACACAGCAGTGATTGGAGAGATCAATCTCATATAGAAAGTGCTAATAAGAGAGTGTGGCCAACAAAACTTTTAATATGATCAGTGTGCAGATAAATTTTTGACTTACCTTTATATAAATGTTTCTGCAGAAGCCAATGACTCAGGATATAGATTCTTAAATTATGTTCATAACTAGATGCAGTCATCCTGTTACCATATACGTAATGGTTGTTCCAATCTTACTTATCAACAGAAACATTACTTACTATTGTGAACCGAAAATATAATTTGATTGAATCAGCAATTAATCTTTATTATTTATTGTAGATCATAGTACTTCTGTAGTAATTACATTCATTACCTAGATGCATAACCACAGCTCTCATTTCATCAACAGAAAAAGTCATTTCTGTGGTTGCATAAAATTATTAATACAGGATCATCAATCTCTAAATTAATTGTTCACCACTTGAAAACAATTAAAAATTTCTTGATAATCCTTTCTCATTATCTTTATTAGATATATATGTTATGCCAACAAAATTATTAGGTAAATTGTTTTTATGATCATGACCACTGCTATCATTAGGTCAATTGGGTAACATCTATGACACAGGTCTTATTACAAGTCCTATATACTGTTAAGGATCATAATGTATATAAATCAGGTGTTTTTGGAAACTCTATTTCAGATTATTTTTTAAAAATATTTGTTCTTAAAAATCAAAACAGCAATGGGGATGAGGCAGATAAGATGTCCTTGTTTAGTGTGTAGCTTGGCTGATAACATTAGTACCAGCAAAGTAATACATTATAACATTTTTAAAAATGACACCATTAATTTCAAAATATGTTATTCCATTTTTAACTTTCTAGATTTTTTTAAATGTGTGAAGAACAACACGTAAATATATTTTCATGCTGTGCTTATTTATTTACATCACACTGTGCAGATTAGTTCAGTAGTAGAATAAAGGGCTAAGATCTACAGGTCGAAAGCTCTGAAGCTGGAACATTATGAGTTCTTGAGCAATTAGATATTTAATTATATATACATAGTGATATTTAATCTTTTAGATTTTGCCTTTTTAAAATTTCATCTCCAGACTAGTTTCTGACTTTAGCTTTTGTTAGGGAAGACTAGAACCCAAAGCTGGAAGTAATGCACTTATGCATTTAGCAACTAGCTACCTTTTTATTCCTTTATACTATTCAAGCTAATAAACTCAAATTCAAAAAACCCTAAGGTTTTGAAGCCAGATAACTCTCATATATACAGTATATATAAAGATTTAACATCAGATCAGTTTTATATATATATATATATATATATATATATATATATATATGGAGATTTCAGATTTATGAAGTCTATAAGTTCCTTTTTATCCCTGGAGCTAGGAAAATCAATATGAACATTATCACCATCTGCTTATACATATACTTTCAAGCTCTAGAGTAGAATGAAGGTAATTGATCTTGAGTGTAAATTAGTAAAAAGAGGAGAAAGTTACATAATACTATTATTGATGTAAATTTTCCTAATAAAAAAATAGACAGATATTACAAAAATAGAAAGGGATTACAGTTATTATAAAAGTATGATTTCTAAAATATATAGAAACTGATTTGGTGTCATGACTACATAACTATTCAAGTAAGTTAGCCTGAGTTTAAAATCTTAGGGTTTTTTGAATTTCAGCATATTTCCTTAAATAGTATTAAAAAGTAAAAGATTGCTTCTCTATACGTTAAATAAAATCGCATACATTCAAATTAAAACAGTTAGTTCATTCTAACAGAGGAATGGTTAACTGTCATCAAAATTTTTCAAACCCTTTCAATCATAGTAGAAAATCTGGAGGATTGTTTCTGATACCTTACAAAAACGTAACTCCACAGCAGTGTTGTTAAATTCTTTTTGATCAATCAGAAATTTTATTTGGCAAACTAATTAAGTGATGCAAAATCAAGCCTGACTTCAAACTCAAAGTGACTATGTTGATTTACACACTGAACTTATTTTACTTTAAAAACAATAGATCAAATATTTAATCTTAGTATTGTTCACACTTGCATTGGTGGCGAGAGGTCAGCGACAGCTGCTTTATAAGCAGTTGTCCCGGGTTAGCGGGTTCGCTTCCTGGCTGATGCTATGACACATGAGGAAAAAAATGCATGATAAATACTTTCAATGCTGCTTTTGTTTAAAGCTCAGTAATATTTTGTGGATAGTTTGTGATAATGGCATTTTACTTAGAATTATATACTGAACTATTTCGGTCCTCTAGAATTATTTGTTAAATGTCTTTAGAAAAATTTAACATTATTTAAACTTTTCAAATACATTCTTCAGGTGTTGCAAGTCTGACCAGTGACATTATTAACATGGGAATAAAAGCTGGAACTTTAAGATTTAAACCATCAAACATCACGTGAAAGATTTGTGAATATTTAATTTAAGAAACCAGAGTAATTAGGAAATTTAAAAAAAAATATTTTGGGAAAAATTTATTAATAATATACATTAGAGAATATTAAAGTTAATTGCTTATAAAAATTATTTATAAAATATATTTTACAATTTTCATCAAAAAATAATAATAAGATACCTTAGAGAATATGAAAATATAATTACTTATAAAAATTATTTATAAAAAATATTTTATAATTTTCATTAAAAAAAAATCCGTATCTTTTCTTTAATATATGTGTTTTTATTCACGAATCCATATTTAATTAATCTGAAATGAAATATTTACGCTTTTAAAAAAATGATGCTAAAAAAGTTATTCCACTGTTATATTATTGAAAGACTAAAAAAATAATCTAATTATATAATTTATAATCTAACTCAGTGATATACAACCTTTATCCCAATACGATCTTCCTTTCATCATCATAATTTTGTGCAATTCCTTAAATGTTTTTAACTTAACATTAGGTTCCTTTTAAAACAAATTTGGCATACATTACAAACTTATGATCTCTCGAGGATATAGTCCAGGAAAGAAAGAGGGCATCAACACTAAGCTCAAGATTTAAATCTTAAAGTGCACCAAATATTGATTTAAAATGGGGTCTTCGAATTTGGAGAAAAGATGAGTAATAAGCAAATGCATAAAGATTATAATACGTTTATTGAAATGATTGTATACATTTTTTAAATAACAATAATATGTAAATACTGAACCATTATTTATTAATTTTAATTAAGGAATTAAAAGACCACATATCAAAAATATATTGTTTCTGAATAAATATTTAGTTTCGCAACCATTTTTTACTTTTGTTTTTATATAGGGTATTTTTTGAGCTCAGACTTTCATACAACCCTCAACTTTCCACACTCTCTCAGTACACTGATACACTTGACCACATATGTCTAAAAGATAAATTATCACCAATACACATATTTCGTGCTAAACTAGCACTTGTCAGTTGGTCTAGTTTATCATCTCTACACATATACATAATAAGTGCTCAGATTTATATTAAGATAGCCAATCTTCATACTTTAATGGACAGGCTTCAATCCACTCCACCCTCCAACTATTCAGCTGTCCATCCTATTGAAAATCTGATGATGGAATGCTCAAAGCCCACACTGATGCCAACATTCTCATCACACCCAGGTTGACCATAAATCACTCTGACCCCTCATGTACAGGACATAATCCATTTGTTTTTAATAAATAAAAAAAATTAAGATCCCCACTTCCTTCTTTTCTTCATTTATTTATTTTCTTTTTATTTTACTTATAATTTATTTTTCAAGTTTTCTAGATTGCCTCTGAGAATAACATATCTACCTTCACAGACCACAGATTAAGAACTAAAGATTTACTCATATATAGTTTGCTTTATAATCTAACTTAAACGTTCATTACAGTTCAAGTTTCATAAAATTTTATTTAACCAAATCTAATACATGCAAATGCTATTTTTTGCTGCTTATCTTCACATGAAATCCTGAATTTTAAAAATTGTAATATTTGATCATTTTTATATAGGCTGCCATGCCATATCAAAAATATACACAAAATTTATTATGAAAATCAGTTTGCTATACTATGCTGATCATGTATCTTCAAGACAAACGATAAAATAAAAGCAGAGACAGTAATCTAATATTTGGAGGGCTTTTTAAGTTGCAGTTATGATGTAGTTAATATATGAATCCTAAAATATACATATAAAAAAAACTAATTTATAAAAAAGCTGAATAGTTAAACAAAAAGGCTCGTTTTAACTATAATTTATTTTCACCTACATATAAAATATAAAAGCAGAAAATTATAATTTTATATAAAATGTTTATCCCTCAAAAGAAACAGCAATATAAATACAATGTTAGTGAAATGTATAATATCTGCTTACTATTAAGTCAACATGTATGTCTACAAAATACAATGTATGAAACATCATAAGAACAGTGTGATAAATATATGCAATTTTCCTTATTCATTTTTGCCCTATTTGCATAGCAATGTAAGTAGAGAACTTAAATTTGTTTTGCTTTTTTAATCAGACTTTTTTAACAAAATATTCACTAATAAATTACACTACAACATTATATCTACTTTGTTCAATAAATAGTCTTTAAATGTCTTGCATTGGTGGTCGAAAGGTCAGCGTGACTGCCTTGCACTTGCAGGCAGTTGCCCGGGTTGCGGGTTTGCGTCCTGGCGGATGCTATGACACTTAAAAAAAATTAATCTTTAAGTTAAATTTTTGTTTAATACGTTTTTTTTTTTTACTTGTGATACAGAAATATTTTTTAAACATTTTTCCTTTACTGCTATAGCTATTTGAATGGCTATGCTGAAATCCACACCTATGCTGAAATCCATAAGATTTTTTAATGCATAAAGGAACCAAAAAAAAAAAAAAACGATTTTGGAATAATGGTGTTTAATCTGCATTACAATTTTGACATCACGTAGCATAGTAATAATAATTAAATACCAATGTAATATTTTGTTCTTCTTTTTAAATCATAAGGCTGACAAAGTATTAAGAAGTAGCACAAATAAAAGTTAACATCAGTTTCATAAAGGCTATGAAAAAAAAATTAAGACTTACTACAGTTTAAAAGAAATCAAACTGTTAAGACTTCTATAAGCCAGAGTTCAAGGTGCTAAACTATATTACAAGACTGGCAATTTATTGAATAGTAACTTGATTCACTAAAGATAAAACTGAAGAAATCTTCTAAAGCTAATCATAATCAGATATCAAAGATAAGTATGAGAAACTGATTGGTATTACAAATGAATAAAAGTCAAGTGCTTTATTGCTCAAAGGTTCTTAGGAACTATGAGAGCCAGAAGTGGAATCGATTTGAGGAACTTATGCTCCCAAGTCTAACACTCAAAACTGCACCAAATCATGCAGGGAACAGATATTTACAAAGATCTGTAATTAAAATCATACTAATATAGGAAGGAAAGAACTGAAACTTCATATATATATATATATATAAAATCTTTTTCAAAGCCCCTATTTCTAATGCAAAGTAATAATAACATGATCATAAGAATTGGAAAATGACTGAAAAAATAATTGTTTATCTTTTTGTCTAAAGATATTAACCAGAATACCTCTTTAAAGTATGACAAGTCCATCATCAGTCATTAAAATAAACATATCAATCAAACTATCTTTTCCAAAATATGAGTACCATCATCAATCACTTAATTTAAATAACTTCCATCATCAACTGATAGAGAACTTGAACTGTTTTTCTGTCAAGAATGTCATCGTATTCAGTTGGACATTATTTATTTATTAATTTGGTGAATGGATCAAAACAATGAAATAGTTCATCACTCAGGAGATCATGTGACATATAAACACTAGAAGTGACTGTTAATTTTTTAATCCCAATTTATCTCTCAAGCTCATCACTCTACCAATGCAATAAACCACAATGAATAATTCTCATTTATAATAACGTAGATGTAATTAGACCTATATTAATAAAGGCAGAATTTATATATATAGTTGATATATGTTTCTATATAAAAGTCTACAAAAATTCAAGTATTAACCCAATGCGTAAAATTAAGTATTTAAATTCATTCAATTTTAATGCATTATTTAGTTTAAAATTATGAAACAATTATTCAAATAACTTATTCTAAATCTTGAATTAAAATTAAAAATATTTAGAAAAAAAGTTATCAAGTAGAACAATATACTATAAAGTTTATACATTCTGATGGGAGAAAAGTCTGTGATCCAGTTTTTAAAAAAATAATAGATAAAAAAATAATAAATGCAATTTATTTTCTGTTTCAAACCTGCAATTCTAACTAACTGAAGTGGACAAAAAAAAAGCAATAGATATGACTACATTTTTTTAAAGTTATATGTTATTTTAAAACCCTTTGCAGATTTATCATTATATCCCAGTTAAACAACCAAACATCACATGACCACTATTTCTCATGCTAGCTAGCACATTACTGTTATTAAAACAGGCAAAACTCTTCATACAGCAGTACCATTCAGTGCCTTCTGGTATCCATTGATTACTCTGGTTGGCACTGAGTGGCACTACTGTATGGAGAGTTTTGCCTGTTTTTATATCCCAGTTATTATTTGAGACTAATTTCAAACATAGTGCTTCAAAGAAAATTGTTCATATATGTATATGTAAAATTGCTTACACATCTACAAACTTTACATGGGAACATATATAAAGCCTTTACTTTATATGATGTATATATGCAAATATTTATAATGTAGAAGGAATTTTCTGACTTCAAATATTTTATTAAACATTGATTTATTATATTTTACCTATACCAAATAAATTTTTCAGTAATTTTTATCAATATTACTACTATATTCTTCCAATCATCTAATGCATCTTTATCATGTAGATAATTTGATAACGATATTTTTTCACCTGCTTCTTTTAAGATATCAATTTTAATTCCTTTACTTCCGGAAGCTCTTCCTCTCTTCCTGTATTTAATTACATATCTCACATCATTTAAAATGCTGGGCTGGGCAATTCAGAAGTTGTAATATCTGCAGGAAGTGCTGTGTTTTCTTGTTCTTTATTATCATTTAATTTTTTATAGAAATCTTTTATACACTTTTTTTATGCAATTCTTCTTATTGCAGAAATAACTTTTCTTCCAATGTTAAATGTTTTATAATTTTGAGAAATGTTCTTTTCTATAGATTTACTACCAATTTACAATATTTTTCTTATATTATTAATAACTTTTTCACATTATTTTATAAAACTCTAGATATTTAATTCTTCTTAATGGATAACTTTTAAATTTTTCACATTTTTTTTCTTTTCTTCCAAAATCTCATCTCAATAGAAAATTTGCTGGTAAATTGTTTTTTTTTTCTATTAACTTTTTTATGTTTCTTAAGATGATCAGTTATCTTCTTATTGATTTTAGTCACATATGAACTATCTTCAAAGTCTTTTAATATTTTAAAACAATTTGCAAGTTGTAATTTAAATTATCAATTGTTAATACTGATTTTCTTAATTGGTTTTTTTTTTTTTTTAAGTAAATTTATTGACTATGAATACAAAGAAAAGATAGTAAAGCAATTACAAAGAGAAAAAAACAACTAAATTGTCTTGAATCATAATGAGCATTTGGATAGTTTAAGCAACATGCACTTTTTTCAACAGTCTTGTCATTCTTCTTAAAATTGAGAATTCAATATTTTTATTTGATAAAACATGGACAGGGAAACAAAACATATTTCCCAGTCTTACAATAATTATAGGAGAGCTGATCCTTTGGCTCTTAATTGCCTGAAATGGGCACACCTAACCATTGCTAGTGCCATCTTAGTGGCTTATATAGAGTGACTTTTGGACAAATCATTAATGAAACCCCCCAGCACTGATGCAAGAACTATTCTGGCAACACCACAAACTTCCAGGTATCATTGTAGATTCTTTCCAGAGAAATCATATGATCCCTCTTTCTGACAGCCTTGATCTTGTGCAAAAGTTCATTATGTAAATTACCATTACTCTTCCCAAATATCAGATGGCATCTCATTCTCCAGATTACATAGTTCATCATGGTTAACAGTCTAATTAGTCCAAAGATTCCAATTTCCAGGCATTCATTCAGATTAAAAATCCTTTGTTTATAGGATGTCATTCAATCATTGAGTATTGTTCTGCATTTATTTAATATCACACAAACAAAGAAAATATGCTGCATTGATTCATTCTCTCAACTACACATTTGGTAAACCAGATTTAGTTCTGCAAAGCCTCTCTTCATGACTAAGAATTCATTGGTGGGAGTGCAGTCAAATTTACTTTTATGATGAAATCCAGAAATCTCCCCTCTAGCATCCAGAATTTAAATTTCTTGATTAGCAGATCATTCGAAAGACCCAAGAAGCCATGAGGAGTAGCTGTGGTAGGGTTAAACAATTGGTATACATCCCAATATTTCAATTTAGCTGACAGAAATTTGCCTCCAATTCCTGCCCCCTTAACCAATGCAACTAGCCTCTCCAGCCAAGCCAGCGGTTTTACAGGTGAGGGCCTATCTATAGGTGGCAGAGAGTCAGTGGGGGGAATTAAAGATAAAAAACAGCTGATGTTAACCACTCTTTTAGCCCAACCAAAAGATTATGGGCTTTTTGATACAGAAAAGTTTGAATAGAGTGAAGGGCAAGACCATCAACCTTTCTGGGTTGGCACATCCTTCTGGGGCTTATGGCAACAACTTTTTTCTTCCAGAGCAGTCGAGAGCAAAGAGAATTAACCTTTTCCTGAAAATCTTTAGTTGGCACTATTACTGGCATAAAATAATTTATCTTTGGGAAGGCTAGTACATTGAGTATTGCCACTTTTCCAACTAATGACAGATAAATCCCTGAAATCGAATCAATTATGCTCTTGACCGCCTCGAGCAATTTTCTTTGACCACCTCGAGCAATTTTCTTTGAACCTAAATTCTCATATCTCTTGCAGAATTGTTTTTGTCTCAAGTTTTGCATTAACATGCATAACTATAAATATGTGACTTTTTTCACATGCAATAGTGAAGCTATAATTATACTATAATGTGTAATAGGTCTGCTTAGCGCTTTCGAGATTTAATGTTCGAATCTCATACTCATAGCTTTGTGAATTAAGACTGTTGTGATTTATTGTACACATATATTTTCTATCAATCAAAATATGATCTAATTTTGCTGCACCCTCATTTGAATATTTCCATGAGCCATTTCTGTTTAACATTGTTCTCAAAAAAAAAAAAATTGTTAATACAGTTTTTCATTTTCTGCAAACTTCACAAATCATGGCCTTTTTCATTTCTATTACCTTAACCAACTTTCCCATAGTATTTTAATCTTTCAGTGGTTTAGTAATTCTAGCATTAAACTTTCTCATGACAATTTTAAAATGTTGTTTAGTCTAATAAAAAAACATTTTGTACATCTACATAAAAATCCTCTATTTCATCGTCACAATGAGAACTTGTTAGCCATAAACCAGAATTATCTGTATTTGCTATCTTCCATTAATTTGAATAATTAATCTTGCTACTCTAACTGATATATTACTAATCTCATAATGCTTGTTTTTCTATTTTTTACTTATAACAAAATGCATTCCGTTCGCTTCCAATATGTGTGTGCACCTTTGTAATAAAGAACATGCCCATTTTTAAAATCAATTATTTCTTCACCATATCTTCTAAATTCATAAAGTTCAACGATGTCCCATTTAATATTTTCTATTTTTTCCTTCTCTATTAATATTAAATAGAAAATTATTTATTAACATATATATATATATCGCTAATATATATACAAAGATCATTGAAATCTCAAGAGATTGTAAAATACTTAGAAAAAGATTATGTAAAATATATGGATGACGTAAGGGGGTCTGTTGGAACGGAGAAAAGAATCTATGGATAGGAAAACTGCATTAAACTTGGTGACATCATCCTGCAATGAATTAACAATTGCAAAGTGATAGTGATGATGTATCTATAGCTCTTTTAATCTCAAACAATATTCATTTTAAAAAACTATCATGAATTCGTGTCTTTTCTTAAAAAAGAAAACTAACTCATATATTTATTTTTTTAAAAATCAATAAAGTTGTCTTAATTTCTATTTTATAAGTTATGCAGAATTTATCTACAGATTTCTTCAATCAAATGCTAAATGTTAATGCATATCTAATAAATTTAATTGACAGCTTTTCTAATATCATTAATTTTTTTTTTTTAAACGATACTTTTTCAAACAGATATTTTTCTTTTTAACACCTTCATGTTTATTATTTTTACCTTGTTTTTTTTTAAATATTTACAGGAAAAAAAAAAAAGTAACTTCATTTCATCCTCTATTTCAATTAAGATTCTAAAAATTAGATTTTAAATTAAAATAGTTCCAATATCATATTGAAAAAGAGAAAAAAATAATCTAATTCCTTCGCAGTTAATAAATTTATTTTTTTATGAACACCGAAGCTAAAGTAAATAAGTAAACATATTTTATTACTTACTTACTGATAATATTTTCATCTTTCAACAGTGTTCGTTACTTACTTGGCTTTGAGCGTACAAATTTGTCAAATCAGCTTTTATCAGAAACTTAATGCATATTTATATATATTAGAACTGACGGAAGGATGGGATAATACACGTGTGAGGATCTAAATTACATCTGTTACTTGGAATCTCTTTTTATGCAATTTAAATTGAGATAGAGATAGTCAGATCATTCAATAAATAACAGATTTGGTTTAATAATGATTTCACTTATATAAATTCAATCACACAAAAAAAAAAGAAACAAAGATCTGCAAGACATGTAAATATAAAATAAACAAATTTATTAAAAATAAATAAAAAAGAAAGTTATAAAACTCTACAATTGTATTTTTAAAAAAAGGCTTTAATCATAGCTGATATAATAAATAGCAAAGATATTATCAACATAGTTTTAAAAAAATTATATCTATTATTTCTACAAGCAATTTATGTTATATAAAGTCTTTTGCTTTTCTTAAATTATATATCCATGGTATATATGCAACATTGGATAAATACATTCATAAGTCTATGATAGACTTGAGAATATCTAAATTAGGGCCTAACTTCATTCTATCATTTTTCTTTTCAGAACATTATCTTTTTTCTATCTGATTAAATTTCATTAAGTGTTAGATTTAATAACTATTCTCCCTATTTTTTTTTAAAAAAAATTATAATTTTCAACAAAAATCTTGGCTCTGGATGTAAATGAAATTATACAGAGAAAAAACTGATGCTTAGGAAATAAAGTGTTAAACATGAAAGACAGAAAGCATGTATTATTTAGCAAAAATGGTTATGTGATGTTTGATATTTTGATTAATCATGAAATTCTTCATAATTTGGTAGTTTCTCTATGGGCTATTTTGATTGACATTCTAGATTATAATATGATCTTTACATAGGATATAGCAATAATAGCAGGGTAATAAATATTAGTAATGTTCAGTGCTTGAACAGCTGATGAAGAACTTCCCTTGAAACTGGACCTGTGAATCGTTGTATTGTCATAGTTCTAACTTCTGAATTTGATTAATACTTGATCTTACTTTTATAATGAACTAAACTACTTGAATTCTACTTTTACAACAAACTAACAGAGAAGACTTAAATTTTCTTATTCAAAATATTATGGGCACAATTCAACAGAATGAGCCCAAATATCTCATTCATTCTAGATCAGAAATTCACATGATTAACAAAAAAAGTTCATGTGTTAGAGGAAAAAAATGAAAACTTAAACAAATGCTATGGCAATCCTTCCCTTTCTTTTTTATATTTTTCTAAAAAAAAAAAAAGAAATTCTAAAAAAGTGGGATTTGCTCATTTCTCAGAATAAAAAAATATGCAAAAAAATTGGCCACCGGTCAATATGAATTTGAATTAGCCTCTATTTTATGAAATTCTGTGATATAATTGACATCTAATGATTGTGAATCTCACTTACCCTCTAACTCACTGCAAAACATCTCATTCCTAATCAGTGTGAATCTGACTTAGCATAGCTCTCCAGTTCACTGCAATACAAATGACTTAATAATATTAATCTGACTTAGCATTTAACCTGAGGCATAGTGATGACACGATTAAAAAAAATAACAGTGAAATACACAAATATCTTAAATTTCATATAAACTATTAAATCAAATATAACATACTTAAATAACAATAGACAAGAATCAGGGCATCCCAATTATAAAAAATATATTCAGAAAAAGAATTTGAAGTGATGTACTATTACAAAATTATTAACAATGAAGACAAAAATATATAATTTATTTTTCTAATACCATCTAATCCTATTTCCTCCATCAGTTATGGAATGAAAATATATATATACACCTGGGTCTCTTTTTACGTAGACTTATTTAACATGATTTTGAAGTTACGCGATTCATGTTTCACCGGAAGTCGAACTCCGATAATGCGCTATTACTTTAAATAATAAATTTCGTGCACTTACGTTATATTGAAAGTAATACCACATTATTGGAATTAGACTTTCATCTTAGTAATTTCAATATTTTCAGTGCTTTATAATAGTAAGATTTTATGCAATAATGAAACTAAAATCATGATTTCCACATTTTATGTATACACACATTAAATTTTACAAGATTATAATGTAAATTTGTTCAAACATTGTGCATGTTAATTTTGCATTTTAAATCACATTCTGTTTTTGCTTTTTAAAAAAGAATGTAATTTTATTTTTAAAAGGTGAGTAATAGCAGTGGGGACAATTAAAATTGAAAATTAAAGACAAAAATAAGAATTTAATTTTTAGTTGTTAGATTAATTACTAATTACGTTGTCACCAGAAAACCATTAATTAACACAACATGAGAGTGACGTTGGTGCTAGTTGTATTTCATCTTGTGAAGAATCTGATTTTTTTATCAGTTTGCAAACGAACTTGTTTAACCGGCAAATAGCGATAATAATTAAAACGTGTATAAAAAAATATAAATTACTGTAAATTATGCATAAAAATATATTGTTTTGAATAAAGTTAAATATTATAGTTAAAAAAAGTTTGTCTTGTATCAATTTTTTCAAATTTGAAATTTTTTATTAGTCATATTTTATTTCCTTATTTTTTTTTTGCACGAATTTTAAAGTAAATTTTACATTGGTGCTTTGCTTTTACGCGAGTTTTGAAAAATCATAGTCCGTATCCCCCCTTTTTCAAGGTAAGTTACGTCTATTTTTGCATGATTTCATTTGCGCGTGTTTTCTGAGGAACCTATCTATCACGTAAAATGAGACCCAGGTGTATTCCTATGAGTTAAAAAAAATTTTTTTATCTTAACCTCCTCTCAATGGTAAAATAAAATTTACATATTCTGACTTAGCTATATAAGCTTATAATGTTCTAAATACCAGTACAAGAATGTATGTTTATATATAAATATTGTCTATTAAATCATCAATTATTTCATCAAAATGATGTGAAACCCTTCAAAAAAAAAGTTTACTGCTCTGCATTGTTTTGTCAACAAAGAACTATACTTGATATATGTGATGAAAAGGTATTTTTATGTGTAGTATGAACTTAGGTATTCACATGAAATTATGTATTGTTTTAGAAATGATCTTTTTCTTGGCAAAAACAAATCTATCCTGAGATTTTTGGCAAATTTACATATTACAATAAAAATTAGAGGATTTGAACTCAGATTTTCAAGCACCCTTCAACTATCCACACTGTTTCATACAACTGATACACATGACCACACACATGTAGAAAAGATTAATAATCACCAATATACGTATTTCATGCTAAACCAGCACTCATCAGTTGGTCCAGATTATCATCTCCCACACATATATCTAATCAATGCTCAGTTTATATTAAGATAGCAAATCTTCATACTTTAATGGACAGGCTTCAATCCACTGCAACCTCCAACTTTTTAGTCATCCATATCATTGAAAATCTGATGATGAAAACTCAAATCCCATGCTGATGCTAATATTATTGCCATGCCCATGTTGACCTGAAGTCACTCTGACCCCTCATGTATAGGACAGTATCCATTAAATACATATAAGAGGGATGGACAGGATACAAGCTTGATATGTAAATATTTGAAAATCAGGCACTCTTCACAAACCTGGGAGCTTAATTGTAAGTATAGAGGATTTGAACTCAGATTTTCAAGCACCCTTCAACTATCCACACTATCTCATACAACTGATAGACATGACCACACACATATAGAAAAAATTAATAATCACCAATATACGTATTTCATGCTAAACCAGCACTCATCAGTTGGTCCAGATTATCATCTCCCACACATATATAATCAATGCTCAGTTTATATTAAGATAGCAAATCTTCATACTTTAATGGACAGGCTCCAATCCACTGCAACCTCCAACTTTTTAGCCATCCATATCATTGAAAATCTGATGATGAAAACTCAAATCCCATGCTGATGGCTAAAAAGTTGGAGGTTGCAGTGGATTGAAGCCTGTCCATTAAAGTATGAAGATTTGCTATCTTAATATAAACTGAGCATTGATTATGTATATGTGTGGGAGATGATAATCTGGACCAACTGATGAGTGCTGGTTTAGCATGAAATACGTATATTGGTGATTATTAATCTTTTTTACATGTGTGTGGTCATGTGTATCAGTTGTATGAGATAGTGCGGATAGTTGAAGGGTGCTTGAAAATCTGAGTTCAAATCCTCTATACTTACAATTAAGCTCCCAGGTTTGTGAAGAGTGCCTGGTTTTCAAATATTTATATTACAATAAAAATAAACAAGTTTTAAAAAATACTTTAAAATCTTTCTTCCTTTTATTTAAAACATGATTTTTGTTTTTACAAATAAAAAAGTACCCAAATATATTAATCATAATTTTTTTTAAAAAATTAAAACTTCAATGAAGTTTTTGTAGTTGACAGTTTGATAGTAAATTACTAAATTTGCATTTATAAAGTGTCTCTTTTAATTTGATACAATCAAGAATTGAATGAATCTACTTGGGTGAGAGAACAAACAAATGTCACTGATATTATTGAAAGAATTAAAAGATTGCAGTGGAGTTGGGCTAGACATATTGCTAGAAGAGATGATAATAGGTGGACAGTTAAAATCTTAAACTGGATTTCAAGAGATTGTAAAAAAAAACCTAAAAAGAGACTATATGTGAGATGGATGAATGAAATAAGAAAATGTGCTGGGATGATGTGAAGAAGAGAGGCTACAAATCGAAGAAGATGGTTTGAACTTGGAGAGATCTTCATTCTGAAGTGGATTGATGATGGTTGAAAATGATGTTTATGTTTATATTATTTAATAATAAATAAATAAATTATTATTGTTATTTATTATTTGATAGGTATTTCCTATATTTAAAAAAAAACATTTGCAACTTTAGTTATCATATTGAATGTAACTATTTTTATTTATTATTGTTGTTGTTTTTATGTTAATCTTTGTAAATGTATTGGCTGTATGTTGTTGTTTGTAATTAATTTTGGAATTTGATATTTTGAATAACTCCTCACTCAAGCTTCTTGTTTAGAGTTATTATATATATATATTGTGCAATAAATAAATAAATAAATTATTATTAATCATATACTTTGCATGTGATTAATGTATATTAATTTTGAATTTAAAAAATGTTTACGTATTATTATTATTATTATTATTATTATTATTATTATTATTATTATTATTATTATTATTATTATTATTATTATTATTATTATTATTATTATTATTTTGTTGTTTTTTCTATTATCCTTTGTACATTTATTTGTTAAATGCTTTGCACATGATTAATATATATATATAATTAATTTGGAATTTTATAACTATTAAAAATTAAATCCTTGAACAAAAGTTATTTCATTTTCTTATTTATATATAGAGAGTAATTAATAAATAAAATTTGTTGTTGTTATAGTATATGACTTAAGTTTTTGTGAGTGTATCAACCATTCACCTTTATTAACACATTATTTACAACAAAATGCTTCATCTGTAATGGAAAATATTTCAAACATGAAAAACTAAATCATTTATGTATAATATGCCAGAGTTTGATAGATTTTAACAGATTCAAACATTGGCAGAACAATCTAGAACTAATCTTGAAGTTTAATATTTAGCTCATTAAAATCTGTGAATCCAACAAAAAAATAATTAAAATTTTCAATTCTGGATTATTATTTTTTTCTATTTAAAAGAGAAAATGATTTAAAACTTTGACTATATTATTGTACAATAAAATGAATGAAGATAAAATTGACACTATTTGATATATGTGTTATATATCTCCAAAATATTTTTTACTTTTATTTGACAAAAATTCTTTTTGATGTATAACATAACGATTTTCAATCAAAGGATATCTAATGTCATTTCTCTAAGGAGTTTACAAAATTATATTTCTTTACCAATTAGATCTCTAAAAGTCGAGTTAAGCACAGAGATAATTCAGATATTATATCTCTATTAAGTACTTTTGCATGGGATGTCATTAATTTCAATATCTGGTCATATTCAGTATAAAATACTAGCATAATATACATTTAAAATTTTACAGTTCATAGTACTCTTACACATATAAATATTCAGATATTTATAAAGGAAAGTTAAACATATATTGTTTTAAAAATTGGCTTTATTTGTGCTGAACAAGCTTTCATCACATTATGTATCATAATCATAGTTCATTTATATTTCTATTGTTTATGGTATTTATGTATACTTCTTATATTTAGATTCATTTTAATTTATTGTGTTGCTATGTAAATTTTATTTTAAATCTTGTTAGAGAACCCATTTCTTCAGGATAGGGATTCTAGTTTCTTTTTTATTTATCATGAATTGATCTTTGGCTATGGTCCAAACTTCTTTAATTTTTCTTTTTGTATCCTTCCTCTCCATGTAAATAATTATAGATTTAGATAAATCAAATTTATGGCATGGCTGTTGTTTCTGTTCAATAAAAATGAGGAGTATTTGTTACTTCTTTTAGCTCTATTGTACAGGTAATTGTGCTGGGCCAATCTTGTTGATAGATTGGATATTGATTCACCATAATAGGCATATTGGTAATTGGCTTGATGAGCCGATTCAATGGACAATTTATCTTTCAAATTGTTCAGAAGGCTATTTAAAGATGATATAGAATGAAAGCTTATATTAAATTTCTTTGACCAAATTCTTTTTAATTTACTAGAAATTTTTGGAAAATATGGTAAGCTTATCCATTTCTTGGTCTCTTCAGGTTTAGGTTTGTAGTACTGTTATTTTTTCTGAAAGATAACTCTTGATATTTTTTAAAAGATAAATATATAGTCATATATTATTTATATAACCCAAACAAGCAGATAATAGATTCAGATGCTCCCTTACCTTCTCAGATCTACAATTGTGAAACCTTATTAGACAATTCTTATAAAAATCCTGCAATATTACTAATCCGAATAATTTTCTGTGGCCTAGCCATTCATACTACTATGATTATTATTATACTAGATAATAACATGTTCAAATGCACTGTACATTATGCTAATATAGATTGCTCTAACATTTCTTATTCTATGATCAATGAATTTAATAGGAAATTCATCATTTTTCATGATATTCTATAATATCTGGAAATTTTTAAAATCATTCATATAATTTTTTCTAAAACAATTTTTGTTAAGCAGCATCTATTCTTCATATATATATATAGTGAAATAAATGTTTTCACAGACAAAATTATTGAAGGCAAGTGTTATCTAGTAGAAAACACTGCTATTTTACTTTCATTTTAGTTTTATTAAACACAGTTGTTCCTGGAAGCATGACTTATAACACATATAATATATTGCTTAAATAATATATCTTGTGACTTCATCTGTATATTTATTTATAAATATAAATTGAGCACTGATTGTATATATGTAAGAGAGATTATGATCTGGCCCAACTGATGAGTGCTTGATCTGCACAAAATGGGGATCTTGTATCTTTTTCACATGTATGTATGTAGTCATGTGTATTAGTTGCTTGATATGGATTGGAGGATGAAAAGACTGGAAAATTCTGAGTTCAAATCCCTTTAATTACATATATAGGAAATATTTAGTATAAGCAAATTACATTATAAAATATATATATATATATCATCACCCAGTTGATGGCTTATGTAATCAAGCCAAAATGTTGGTACCTTCATTATCAAAATCATACACAGATAAGCTCACAAAGTATATCATTTATATTTGTAACCCATAAAAATCCTCATGTTAATATCAGATTGTTTTAATATACATTATTTTTTCTGAATTCGTATTCAATTTTTCATTCCCTACTATACTTTGATACTAAATTGCTACATCAGTTGAAATTACTACTTTAAAAAAAAAAAAAAAATGTGTTTTTTTTTTTTTTGTATATAAAGGTCATCTTATTTTAGAAAGTGCCATTTGCTTTGGAATTAAACATGGATTAATAAATTTAAAATTAATTATAATTATTCTAACACGCAATATAAGGTTTAGAGCAATGGTAAAGTGGCAGAGTCTAGAGCTCAACGGGGGTGCTCGAACTTAGTATGAATTCTTGAGCTATGCCATTTAATTATTCGGCCATTTCAAAATACTTTGTAAAAAAATTAAAACTTTAAAATGTATTTATATCTCATTTAAAAAATGAATCATTTCTTAAAGCATTATGTAACAATCATTCTCGATTTTCACCTATTAATGAATCAATAGCTTGACTTTATATAAAAATCATTCTCGATTTTCACCTATAAATGAATCAATAGCTTGCCGACGATGGTAAAACAAATGTAAAATAAGGTCGTTATGAGTTCCAAGAAAAAGGATTGTATCTTTAAAAATAATGACAAAATATAAAAATATACAAAAACAATCTTTTTATTAAAATTATAAAAGTTAATTATTTATCTTATTATGTTATATGCACTTAGGTATTTCCAAACAGTACTCGATAATCCAGTAAAGCATAATCATTTTGAGATCAATTTCTCAGAGTTTTCGAGTGTAACAAAAAAACATTTCTCAGAGTTTTAAATTAAAAACCAAATAGTTTAAAAAAGTGAAATGATAAGCTAATAAAATAATTTTTTCCAGCTTTTCATAGTGGTAATAAAAAATTAAAGAAGCATCTTATATAGTAAGCTATATTACTTCATCATCATTATCAACTTCAGCCATTATCTATCTACTATATAATGGTCTTTCCATGCTTAATCCAGTTTCTTATTCATAGCCTTTCTTCTCCACATCACACCAGCTAAACTTTTCTCTATTTCATACATCCATATCAGATATAATCTCTTTATAAATCTTTTACAATCTCTTAAATCCATTTGAAAATTTTAACTATCTAATATCGCTTTCTCTGACAATATGACCAGCCAGCTCTATTTCAATTTCTTAATTTTTTCAATGAGGTCAGTGATATCTCTTTATTTTTTCACCTATATATTTCATTTTCAGTCTGTTGTTCAGATAAATGTCCAAGTCTTACATCCATAAGTAAGAGCTAGTAAAACACATATATATATATATATATATATTTAAAATCTTCTCTTTAGACATATAATTAATATTATTTTTAATATAAGTTACTTCTACCAAACGCTTCATCCAAATTTTATTCTATAAGTAATTTCCCCTTTTAGACTTGTTAATATTAATTTTTAATCCTATTTTCTTCTAATCAGAAAATGTCAACACAATTATTAATGAATGACAAAAAATAATTAACTAAACTCACTTACATGCATACGGAAAATGCTCATGCAAATTGTGATCTTTACTGCTATATTTCTCTTTGAAAAGTAGATCATCTTAGTATTATATAATTCTACAGTAAAAATAAAATTGCTGGTCAAGCATTGTTAGCCGAGAGGTCAGCGCAGCCGCCTTGCAAGCACGCAGTTGGTTGCAGGCGTTTGTTGTGGGTTTGCCTCCAGCCGATGCTATGACATATGGAAAAAAAACAAAATTGCTTGATATCATTCCAATGCCATTTATTTATTCACAGAAACAAAAATATTTGATATGACTATTACAGTTAACATTCGTAAAAATCGATCATTCTCATATTTGAACATCATAGTCATCTACCTCAAGAAAACATACTATGTTATAAATTCAAAACACAAATGAATATTTTACTCAACAATTTTTAACTATCCTTTTAGTTCCATTCCCTTAGAGTATAATTATTATTCATAATATTTTATCTAATTATTATTCTATCAAAAAGTCATTTCTCAAGTGTTTTAAAAACACTTTAGTTACTTCAAACTCATGTATTCAACTCAATCTGCAACAAATGATTTAATCACTATCATTTCCAGACTTTGGATATGCAGTAGATACTTGCAGACCTTATCTACTGCCTAAATCCATCAGCATTTTATTATTATTCTCTAAAATGTATCCTGACATGCTTTTTTTTTTATAAGACAAGTAAAATTTAAGTTACTATAATTCAAACATTTTGCTAAAAAAAAATTTGCAAAGATCATGATAAATTATACAAAGCTTTCCCACATCATGCATAGACCATATTGTTTTATAATCAATGAAGGCAAAGAAGAAGTAAAAAATATATGGAGATGCTGATATTATGCAACCATTATATAGCAAAAATTCATAAAATCTCATTATAATTTCAACTATTAAACCCAAATGATTCTAAAACCTATTTGTGATGTTATAAATAATGAAACACAAGTTTAAATTGACAAAAACAGAAGCAACACCATTTTAACTTCTAATGTCTACTATTCCAAACATCTTACAATCACTGCTTTAATAAAGAAATAAAGTGGATCTCACTAAATAAAATATCCACTGCCTGAAGAATAACATCAATGGTTCTTAAATACAAGATAAAACAATAGTAGGCCTTAGTTTAATATCTTATATAGCAACAAAATCATAACCCGCATACGACTCCCAAAACTATTCTGTGTAGCTTCCAAGACAATATTGCTTTTTTTTTTCCAAGTGTCATAGCATCGGCCGGGACGTGAACCCGCAACCCGGGCAACCGCTTGTAAGGCAGTCACGCTGACCTCTCGACCACCAATGCAAGACGACAATATTGCTTTTTATTCTCATTTCCCTAAACTTTTATATTAGTAATCTATAATAGTATAGTTAATACCTATATTAGAATTTTTTTTTTTTTACAAATGCCATAACGATAAGTTAAAACTATATATTTTAAATTTAAATTGTTGGCATTTAAATTGTACCAATCAAAACTGTTGATAACATGTATTTTATTATCATATTTGGTTATAAAAAATGTTTTGACATTTGATGATATGTGGTATCGCTACATGGTTGTATTTTTTATAAATACAATTTTAAAATAACATTTTCTAATACTTTTGAACTTTCAAAAATTTATGAAAAGTATTTTATGTGGTTTTCATTACCAAAAGAATTTTCCTACCCCCGATCTTTTAGTGAATTTGAATCATCAGTGATTACTAGATGCCAGTGCATTCAAATCCCAATCCCCAAACTGATTTCTGGTTGTCATCTTTATGAATGAGGTTTGGAATTCCAAGCTGCATGTAATGCAACTATCTTTAATTTCATTCTATTAATCAAACTGAAAAATTAAAATTCAATGACCCTTAAGGCTTTCAATCCGAAGCTAATTCTCCTGAACTCAAATTAGCTTAATTGGATATCTAAAGCCTTATTGATAAAGGCCAGAAAATGATCTAAAATGAATATTTAAATGCACTACCCATGTAATATTTTTAAAGTGATGCAAATTTGATTTTATTATCATTAAAGTAAGATATTTTTTAAAATGTTCTAAATAAATATACAGAAATGAAAATTATAAAACCTGTAATTGTTTGACTAAAACCTGTAGGAAATACAGTAAAATCAATTTTCTATTTATTTCATATAAAAAAAAGAGAAAAATCCGATCTCAACTCACTAATAGGTCAACACTAGTAGTGTGAAAAACTCAAATGTCAAGCATTAACAATTATCCTGATTATTTACTATTTAAAAACTTTGCCTTAAGTGAGTGAAGAAAGATTTTGAAAGAAATGTCACCTTTTTTCTATCCTAAATTTGTAATTTCCTGCAACTATTGAAGATGTGATATTTTATAAATTATATACATATAATTTTAAAAGTTACTTTCTTTTAGTCAAATAAAATATTCATTTTAAGTCTTAAGTACTTTTTAAAAAAAAATTCAATACCATCAAATAAGTAATCTGGTCAATAAAATTAATAAAAATATCCTTAAAAGATATTCTGAATTTTTTCTTTTTTTCATCATTTTATAGATTTTTTTTTTTTTAATAAGATTTGCAGAATATTGATATAATAAAAAAAAAATTGAATGAATTATCAATGAGAATGTTTTTTCTTTGAAATGATATATTTAAAGAAAAAATTGATTCTTTTTTGTTTATATATATACATATAGATTTTAAGGTATAGGAACCTTGATTTCTCTCTTAACAATACAGTGGCGATGAATTTGATCTTACATAGCTTTTAACACTACCGTTTCTTACAAGCTATAAAAAAAAGAGTGAGGAATATTTTTCAGATAGTATAAACATTAAATGATCTATCTCTATGATAGAATAACATACTTAAAAACTAAAGGTACCAGTGTTGATGCTCAATTTATCAACCTGATTCTAAAATGTCACATGACTTTCCAAGTGTCTAACCATCTAATTATTTTAACTATCATATTTTTGCAATATACAGAATTTCATTAACCCTTCCTTCATTCCTTATGAGATGTTTTATGAAAGCGGTAAAGAATATTAAATAATAACAACTACTAAGTAATAAATTGCAGTGGCAGAGTGGCAGACTTGAAAACTAAAGATGTCTAAATTGGACTTCAATCTGTCCCTCCTGGCATTCAAATTTTCATGATTTCCCAAGTTTTGTAACTACAGTTGAATCGTGATGTATATGGTGTCATTAATTTTTTTCTACATATATCATAAGGTACTTTAAGATATGCTGCTGCATCATAGGCTTTTAGCTGAGACACCTAAGAATGACCTACCATCATTATAGCCAGTAGAAGCTTACAAATTTACTTGTGTAAAGCCTGCTGTCTTTTAGTTTTAATTTTAGTCAATAGATAGAAACTCTTTCATTGAAGAAAAAAAACTGCATTTATGCAATAATAAAGAGAGAAACAAAAAGAAAAACAACCTTCAAGGGATACATTAGTGGATCTATGATGCAAACACTGTTAAACAGCTAAATATTTTTTTGTTTAAAATATTATATATACAGGCAGTTCCCTAGGTATAAACTTAACTGGTTCCTGACATGTGTTTTGAAGTTGAAATTGTTTGTAAGTAGAGGTCTGTAAAAAAAACATCAAAAACGGTTTTCAAAATACAGTATTTATTTTTTATTGATTAATATCTGGAATTTTGTTTACAAATTTATCAAGAGTTAATTGAATTGTATTCTTTTTTCCTATTGATAAAGAATTCTATAACATTCTGTATCTTTTTCTATTGCCCTTTGTACATTAGATATATGCTCTCCATTGGGATCACATTATTCCATGATGGTCAAAAATTTGTCAAGATGGATGAAGGCTTCATTCATATTCTTGATTGTCAAAGTCTTAAGAATCAGGTTCTTCTTCATTTTGTATTTCATGCATCTCTTGTAGTTTAATCGAGTCTTCATTTGACAGAGGTTCTGAGTGAGATTGCATTAACTCATCAATATCTTCATCAGTGACATCTAAATTTAATTCATTCATTATATTGACTGTTTCAGTTATGATATCTTCAGAGTTTCTTCAATTTCCATAGAAGCATTCATCATTTGTGGATATATTTTTTTCCAACAACTTTTCATTGTTGACTCTTCTTATTTCAGTCCACGCATCCCCAATATTTATTGCATTCCATATATTATAACTTTTCCAAAAATCTCTTAGTGTATGTCCACCTTCCTCATCAATTTCCTTGATTGATTGAGTCATTAATCTTCTCATATAATACTGCTTAGAAGTAGCTATCACAGTTTGGTCCACATGTTGTATTCACTTGTAGTATTGGGAGGAATAAGCATAACATTAACTTCTGGATATAAATTTTGCAGGGATTTTGGATATCCAGGACAATTATCTAAGAGCAATAGTGTTTTAAATGGTAAATTATTCTCACTACAATATTACTTAACAGAAGGCACAAAATGATGTGAGAACCAATCTTTAAACAGTTGTGCAGTAGCCCATACTTTAGGATTTGATTTCCAAATGATGGGAAGCATTCTTTGATCTTTTCCTTTCAATGCTTTAGGATTTTCTGTCTGATAAGTTAGCATAGGTTAAAATTTAAAATCACCAGCTAAATTACCTCCAAAAAACAATGTTAATCTGTATTTAGAAGGTTTAGCCCAGGTGCAACTGATTCTTTCTTTGCTAAATATGTATGTGCAGGTATCTTTTTCCAAAATAATCCTGTCTCATCTACATTGAAGACTAGGCATGGAAAATAAACTCCAACTTTAATGATATTAGAGAAAATGGAAATAAATTCACTGACAGCTTCCTTATCTGCACTGACAGCTTCCCCAATACATTTAACATTATGTAACGAATACATTATTTTAAATTTGTGAAACCAACCATTGCTTGCTACAAATTCAACAGCAGTCTTCTTTTAATTCTTTCTTCCAATCTTCATGCAAACTAAGAGTCTTAGCTTGAATAATTGATAAACTCACTGGGATGCTTTTTTAATGTTAATCTTCAATCCATAAAGCTAAAAATTTCTCCATTTCATCCATTACTCTGCCATGTCTTTTTGAAACTATCTTTGAAAAAATATGTCCACAATTTTTAACATATTCCTTAATTTTGTTCTTGTGTTTCACAATTGTATATATTGTTGATCAGTTTAAATTACTTGAACATGCAATTGAAGCAAAAGATTCACCATTTTCAGAACGTCTAATTATATCCATTTTTGTCTTGATCGTTTGGAGTTTATGAGACCGCGATTTCTTTGTAGTTGTATCAACACTGCTGTTTTTTCATTTCTCACTCATGTTTTTAATTAAGAAAAATGAAAAAAATTCACAAAAACAGAAATATATACAGTGTATATATAACGTAACCATGCACAAACTACTTTTAAAAATAAGCACTTGTCAAGACAGTCTGTAATGATGCTAAAAATAAAAATAATCATTGTCAGAAAAATGGGAAGCTTTACTGTATTTTATATAGCTTTTTATTGTTCTCTAAAATATACTTTTAATTTTTTTTTATTGTTCTCTAAAATATACTTTTAATTATTTTTCTAAATTCCAAAGTTTACGTTTCTTTAGAAAAAATTCAATTATAAATATATGTAAATAGTTTTTTTTATCATGTGCATAGATAAAGATCTAAAGTCCACAAGTGATTATGTAATAATGAAATGTTTGTAACTCAAATGTTCATAACTAGGGATTTCCTGTATATATAAATATATAACATTTAATAAATAAAGGGCATGTTTAAATTGGTTATCATACATAATTTGAGATAAAAATCTTACAGTTGTGATATTTCTCTGTTTATATATAGTAGTAGTTAATCCTTACTGTGAATTTTAAAAAAATGTGATCATTAAAAGAATAAAGATTTCATTTTTAATCATATATAATTGCAGTCAGAATCTCCTTTTAAAATAAAATGAACTATTGGTTTCCTGTATAGTTGTTTTTCATTTTAAACTGTTATTTTTTTTTAGAATGTTGTTAAGATCAAAATCTTTTATTCACATTTAAGTGGATTATTTTAAATTTTAAAAAAATGATTGAAATTATTATAGGCAATTATTTTAATTTTAATATTTGTCAAAGAATGTTGATATATATTTAAAAGAACAAGGGAGATATAAGATTTTAAGTTTAATAAAATTATATAAAAAGTTAATTATTTAAGTGTTTTTTTAATTTTTAGAAGTAATTTAATGCAAGACATTCAAACACAAATGTTCAAGGTATGTGTGCGAGTATACAAAACTAACCATTGAAATCTTTTAACATCGCATGATTGCTAGGAGATAGTTTCTTGAGATAACTAGTAAATTGGATGTCATTAATTTTGTGGTAAGGGGAGTTGTTTACCCTCAACAAAAAAAAATCTTTTTACTTGATGAGAAACTTTCAAACCAACTAGATCATTGACTTTAATACAGTTTTTTTTAAAAATGGCAATAATATAAAAGTTATTAGCCATGATATTCAGCTGTATAAAGATAGTCTGTTGGGCCTGTGAAACATTCATTCCAGTTGCTTATAATACTGTCAAGCTCCATGGAATAATGTTAAAATAAAAACCTAAAATAAAATAAGTCTATTTAACAAAAAGATAATCTATTTTTCCTCAACCTAATCATTGAAGAAGTTACATTTTAAAGATATCCAGAGGTAGAATAATATTGCATGAACCAATTAATAATTTGTCAACATTTCCAAGAATTTATAATTTTTACATCCATCTGTAATTGTCTTCTAAACAAGTTTTGTGAACAATAGACTTTTATCTAGAACTTTTAAATTATAACAAGAATGAACTTTCTTTTTGTAATCTTCACTTTTCTAGTTCGTCAACAATTATCGCCTGAAAAACCTACTGAAAATCAGATTAAAAATGGGCTTTGAATTTCAGACTTTAGATTTTAAAAAAAGGAGAGAAATAAAGACATTAATAATAATTTTATTATGAATTGTTGCTATGCATTTTTTGTTCTCTTAGCTCTCCCAAAGCAATGTTCTTTTAAAGCTACAAAAGTAATATTCAGAAATATTTTTGTTGCTTATATTTGCAAACATCCCATATAATTATTTTGATATGAATGGTTATACTTATTAAGGGTTATATAATGATTATTAAAATTTATTATCATTATAAACTTTAAACCCTATAAATATATTGTCCCAGGATAAAAGAAATTGTGTTGATATTTAGTGAGTCATTAAGGATACAAGTACTAGAAGTAAGGTGTTGATAAACTTAGTTTGTTTTATGAATAATTTGAATAGTGCCTATTATATACTTGGTGCTATCATATTCGGTAATAAATATAATTTTTATTTTCATAAGAGATGGTGAATTATTCTTATAATCATTTTGTTTGATCAGAGAGTTGCAAATGCCTCTCATTGTGTAGCTATTTCGTTTTTTATGTAAGAGATTATAAAAGTCCTCTTATTCTATGTTAAATGAGAATGTACATGAATACATGTAGCAATATATTTATTTTACTTTTGCCACTTTATTAAATACACTGTGACTTGTGATCCTATGTTAGCTTGTTCAGAAGATCCATATATATTATTTTGTATAAGTAGTAGACAAGTTTGATATGTTATTAGAAAAGAAAAACTTTTACCTGTGAACTATATGTATAGAAATTATATTCTAAATTAATCACTTATGTAATTATTATTAAATAATTATACTTTTATATAACCCTAGTTAAGATTTTTTTTTCAGATTATTGAAAACATTGCTGAATATAAATAGCATCATTTTACTTTGAATTTTTTTTTTTTTTGTAATAGTTTGAAAAGCTGTAGCAACTTCATATAAATATGCATATTATTGTTAATAATATGAAATCACTTAAATGTCAATAAAATGTATATATATACTAAATTTGATTTTCATGTATTTTCTTTACAAGCTCATCAGAATGCACAAACTTAGACAAAATACTTTCCATCCTCACAAATTAAATCCATAGCAATAAAAATATATTGATTCCTTCACAGCCACAACTACACTTCAATAATCAAAATTCTCATATAAAGCTTATACACTCTCTCCATCAGATGTGAGTTCTTCAGAATATGAATTTGATATGTATTGCTTTAACTCCCCTCATATACACTTTAATGCAAATTTTTTTTTAATGATTTCTTTATTTTCTTGACAGTTTTCACTGTCCTGCAGGCTTCATCAGAGTGATCTTAATTTCCTCTACCTTTTAAAACAACTGATTTTTTTTAAATAAAGAAATCATTAAAAAAATTTTGCATTAAAGTGTATATGAGAAGAGTTAAAACAATATATATATATATATGAAGAAATGCAAAGAAAATAAAAGGAAAAAAAATAAGAATAAATTTCTAATATGAATTTTACTTGACAACATCAGGAAAAAAATAAGAATAAATTTCTAATATGAATTTTACTTGACAACATCTCTGTGATAAAAGTGCTTCTACTA
The DNA here is from genome assembly GCA_028023455.1 of Epiperipatus broadwayi. Classification (NCBI taxonomy): domain Eukaryota; kingdom Metazoa; phylum Onychophora; class Udeonychophora; order Euonychophora; family Peripatidae; genus Epiperipatus; species Epiperipatus broadwayi. The sequence goes on along the minus strand of JAQFVV010000219.1, from coordinate 1,597,395 downwards.
CAAATTAAAAAAAAGTTAAGAGATTGTGTATCCTGACATTAAAAACATGGATGAAAAAATTAGTGAAAGTTCAGAAGCTTTTATATTTTATCAAATACAATTATAATAATATATACTGTAACAGTAACCGGGTTCAAACCCTGTTACAAGAAAGTTACACAATATTCCCTAACTGCTTTCTAATAAATTTGATTCAGCTGTGAGTATAAATTATAAAGAATGAGATATATATGTCTAAGAGAGAAAGTTTGAAAGTTTTTTTTTTTTTAATTAAAAGAAAAAAAGAGAAAGATATTTATAATTATTTGTTTTAAACTAAATTCATGAAAATATGTTAATAAATTGTGGGAATGCAGTTATACGCAAATATATAAATTTTCTTTTTGTATTATTAATTTATTTCAAATGTATACTTTTCTATTGTTCTATTGTATATCACATTTTAATGAGAGTAATGAAAAGAACTTTTATATATGTCTACCTTGAGGCAATTTTGTCTTTTGTCACCTTATTTAGCCACTCAAAATTCCAATGAATCAGAAGTAAATGCACGGCAGAAAAAGAAAAATGTTAAAAAAAGCATTCCTAAGATATAGAGATCGAGATACTGATAAACTATTTTGGGAACAAAGGGAATTGGAGAAATTAAGTCAGTTAAAAAAGAAAAATCAGAACAAGCAAGAGGGGTTTTTTGAACTGAAATATTAATTTTTTTCTTGTTGCTAAATTGACTGCTACAGCTATGGTTTTAGATATAGTCTCAGATCATCGCTACCATCAAAATGGAGGAGTAGAAAAATACATGTAAAGGCCACTATCCTAAGCTCCGAAGATGTAGCAGTTCCTGTTAATTGCTTGCCCTCCAAGAATCATAGATACCTCATCGATATGCCGCTAAAACAATCCAGGAAGGAAGAAAATATCTATGTACACTCAGAATGCCTCAAGTAAGTCATCATTATTTCCTAGACTCAAATACCACAAAATGGATGTTTGTGCAAACCTTTTGCAGTTAGCAGAAAAATTTTGTTTTATTCTTCGACAGTAAAAGAATATCTAAATTTCAATTGAATCATCAAATCAAACTTACGTGGAAATCAACTTATCCCTATTAGAAATCCTGGGTACTTCAAGGTAACTATAACTAGTTTTATTAACCTAAAAGAACTGAAAATTGCTTATCGTTACTCTCCAAAAGTTCAGCCATTGTGTAAAATTATATATTTAAATTTAAATGTATAAATGCATTCCCACATATGTATTTAATTATATGTTCTTTTATAATTCATTAATTCTGTTTTTTTTTTGTCTTTTATGTAATCATTGATATATAAATTATATATATGTTTTTCTTTCTCAATATTTAATTAGCCATAGTAATAAAATTATCTACTTACTTTAAAACAAGCAAGTATATTACATGTAATTTAAAATTCTAATACATAAGTTTATATATACGTGTCTTAAGTTGAAAGGTATATAAAACAGGGAAAGCTTGTTTCAACTTCACAAATTTAGTCAGTTACCTCCGTTCAACCTGATGGGTGTTATTAACTCCCCAGCCCTGGGGTTTGAGCTAACTGAAAGGGTCGGGCACCTAATTAGCGATAGTTTAAGATTTCTAAAAGGAGAAAGTATAATTCTTACAGTCTTAATAAGATTGGCGCTTGAGGTCATTTAATTAATTGATACTCATAAATATACTTTATCCAAAGAAATTGTTGTCTTTTTTTAAAAATGAAATAACGACCATTGGATAGATTTTTTTAATATTTTTTTTAACGTATATCCTGATATAGGATACATAGATTTTATTTCTTAATATATATTTAAGAAAGAGATTCATATTTGAATCCAATATGGTGGTTAGTAGTCAAATTCTATCCACAGGTGTTATGGTGACTATACAGCCATAATTTTGCATTTACTACCCTACATGGTCAATAGAGTCAATTTTTTTTTTATATATAAACAAACAACTAAAATTAATACTGGGGTTGCCTGTTAAAATAGCTTACCAATGAATGGTGCTATGAAAGTAGGAGAACGGCAGGTTGAGAATAATTTTTTTTGTTTGTTGTTGTAGTTGTTAAATATTTTGTCTCATTAATAATACTTGGAGGAAAAAAGCACTAGATAGGATTAGAGGTTCAACAATAGGTCAGGTGACATTCAGCATAGTACTTTGTGAGCTGGGGTGGTGATCCTAGCACATTGTATAAAAAAACAATAATAAATACATAAATTGTGTTACTATTTCACTCAGAAACAAAAATTCATTTTCGTAAAAATATAAAACGTAAAAATAAAAGTTATTTATCTCAAAGATAAAGTAGGAAAGACAGGCAGTATAGATATGATGATAACAAAATTATAGGAGATAGAGGGGATGGAAATGAAGATATTTAAAGGACAGAAGGAAGAGAGTCCAAGGGAGCATATAAAAAGTTTACAAAAATATTTTAGGAGATATGGGATACCGGAGGAATTCAAAATAATCTTAGTGCAGATCCACCTTCAAAAATATGCAAAAACATGGTGGGATTCTATGTTACACCAACCCCAAACATACCAGGAGTATGAAATGGCCTTGAAGAAGATGTTTTGGAATGAGGATCAGCACGAGAATATCAAAATGCGAATCATTACTCAGTTTTCAGCAAAAGGTAAGGAAAATTACATACAGTTTTTCAGATGACTGAAGACATTAGAGAGTGATAAGCTATCTGAAAATCAGATAGTAAAAATAGTGTGTCAAAATTTGCCATTAGAAATAAGATGCCAAATGAGGATTAAAAGTATTAGTTCAGCCAAAGAAGTTGACAAAATGTTAAATCAAATTGAGGTAGATGAGCAAATGAGGGAGATCGAAGATATAAGATTCACAGACAAATGTCAAACAGATATGGCAGAGGAAAAAGGAATGATACACTTGAAAAAAGGGAAACACATTGGGAATTTGGTGTGCTCATGGGAAGATAGGGTTCCTCAATATGCCAAACAGGAATGCCCAAAGATTTATATGGAAATCAATCAAATAGAAATAGAAACCCTCATCAATTCAGGGAGTCAAATTTCTGTTATGTCAGAAACACTATATCACAAACTGATTAGGAAACAACCTGGTATATGGACCCTTCTATTGAAGGCTACACAGGTGACGATGGCGAATAATAAGAGGGCCAAGGTAGAACCTAAACAGATATGGGTAGACTTAGGGATAAATGGGAAAACTTTTGCTCATGTATTCCTTATTATGAAGGACCTTATTCATGAGGCCATATTAGGATCTGATTTCCTACACAAATACAAATGTGTCCTGGACTACAAAAGGGAAAGAGTCATCTGCAAAGGAGAAGTAATTAAATTTCTAATGCCGGACCAATATCATCCAATTGGGGTCATGAAAGTTGAGGAAGACCTAATGGACAGAGTGATAGCTGAGAAAGTTAAGAAGGCAAATGTGGTCAATGGAGAAAAAGAGCATGCTCTGCAGAAAATACTGGAAGAGTATGGCCACATTTTTTCAGATATACCGAGTGTAATTCAAGGATTCGAGCAAAGAATTAAAATAAATCAGGACCAGCCATTCCAGTCTAGGTCATACCCAGTTCCACATCTATACCGGGATAATGTGAAGGAACAAAGCAACCAAATGATAAAATGGGGAATTATTTCAAAATGTTCCTCCCCATATTGTAATCTGCTGGTGATTGTCAAAAAAAGATGGGTCAGTTAGATTGTGTTTGGACACAAGACAACTTAAATGAATAACTATCCCAGATTGTACTATTTCCCCTCCCATGCAGGAACTGTTGGGAAGATTTAAGGGAAAGAAAATATTTTCAACTTTTGACTTGACTGCCAGTTACTGGCAAATCCAACTCCATCCTGAAGACCGGATATATACTGCCTTTAGATATGGTTATTCGTATCAATTTAACTGTATGCCATTTGGCCTAATAAACAGCGGTGCAGGGTTGCTGAGATGCTTAGACCAAATGTTGTCAGAGGAAGCAAAAAACCTTGGTCACTATGTATGTAGACGATGTATTAGTGGCGTTGGCAACCATCGAAGAACATTTTAGGGATATAGAGATATTTCTCAAAGAATGTCTTAAGAAAGGAATCAAAAATTAATTTTTTAAAAAAAGCATGTTATGTAAGGATGAAGTTACATTTTTGGGCCACGTGGTGGGTTCCCAAGGGATAAAACCCCATCCAGACAAAGTCTTGGCTATTAGAGAATTTCCTAAACCTACATCGCAAAAGCATATTCGATCGATAATGGGCCTCTGCAATTTTTATAACAGGTTTTATGAGGGTTTCGCAGAACAAATGGAGCCTTTGGTCAAACTGGTAAGAAAGAATGTCCTGTGGAAATGGACTCAGGAACAAGAGAAATACTTTTGAGAATATAAAGAGATTTTGAAAAACAAGTCATGTTGGCATTTCCAGATTTCAAGAAGCCGTTCATTGTACAAATGGACAGTAGTGGGTATGGGCTAGGAGTTACACTATCACAGATACATGATGATAATCAGATGAAAGCATTGTACTTTATAAACCAATTGCTTAAAGGACCGGAGCATCACTATACCACCACTGAAAAGGAAGCCCATGGAATTGTCTGGGCCTTCCAGAAGTTCAGGACACTTGTTGGGATCAAAAGTGGTTGTCATTACTGACCATAAAAGCTTGGAGTTTTTGAACCATAGTTACCTCACCAACAACCGGCTAATTTGATGGAGTCTATACCTCCAGGAATATGACTACACTGTAAAATAATGCAAAGGGTCAGAGAACATTCTGCCAGACATATTGAGTCATAACCCTGCTCGATCCCAGCCATGCCATTTAAGTGGAGAGAACTTGTATATTGCCAGTTTGAACCTGAAGATAAATGAAGCAGTAGAACAAGATTTGGCCAAACTACCACACCACCAATTGGAAAACTAAGGATATTGATTGATCAGCTAGAAGAAAAGGGGACAACAGACTTAGGATGGGTAGGAAACAAGGCAGGATGATACCGAATAAGACAATCGATATTACAGTATCAAATTCATGAGAACCAAAAGGAGTGGACCCATTCTACCACATCAGATGAGAGAGGCCATAATCACCCATGTACACCAACTCTATGGTCATTATGGCACACTCAAAACTGTGTGTTTACTCCGGGATTGGTTTTATTGGCCCGGAATGCATACTAAAATTATGGCTGTGATAGGTGAGTGTAAATATGCCAAAAGGCAAAGCCAGCTAATGGGAGTTATGTAACACCCATGACTTCCACAATTCCAACAAATCCATGGGAAATGATGGCCCTGGATTACTATGGTCCATTGCCTATGTAACACCCATGACTTCCATAATTCCAACAAATCCATGGGAAATGATGGCCCTGGATTACTATGGTCCATTGCCTGCTTTTAACAAGAAGTACCTGGTCATGGTCTATGATATATTCTTGACATTCATAGCCATGTACCCAATATCCCAGGCAAATACTAAGAACACTATAAAAATGTTAAAAAATAACCACTTTCCCACTGTGGGAAAACCAAACATTTTATTATCAGATCATGGCATTCCTTTCATGTCAGGGGAATGGCATAGGTGGATACAACAACAAGGAATTAAGCACACATTGACATCCATCCGTAATCCCTAATCAAACCCATGTGAGAGGGTTATGCAGGAACTAGGTTGGTTATTTAGAACCTATCTCCCAATGAACCATCGAGGGTGGGTCAAGAAAGTTCCACAGGTTGTTGATTATATTAATTGGTCGGTCAAAGAATCGACCAGGTTTGCCCCAATATGGCTGCATTTAGGAAAACATGTCCCTCAATTGATAAAAAAAAACCTTGCCTGAGTTGGATGAGCCCCCAATAGATGTAGAAGCTGATAGAGCTCAAGCTTACCAGACTCATGAAAAGGAGTCAAAATAGAAATAAAAGAACAGCAGGTACCCAGCACCAATTCCAAATAGGGGACAAGGTAATGGTGAAAACACCACACATTGGTGATCCAGGAAAATTTGTCTGTCATAAGTTTTGTAATTTATATGAGGGTCCATTCACTATTGTACAGCGACAGAAAAATAATGCATTTTGGGTGGACACTGGGTCAGAGGTTAAAGGGTCCTATAATGCTAGGGCTTTAAAACCCATACTATAATGGATTTATTATTTTAGACCTCAAAATAAGTATACCTCACTTTGAAGCCTTTCCAACATGGGGGGGCATTGTAACAGTAGCCAGGTTCAAACTCTGTTACAAGAAAGTTATACAATATTCCCTAACTGCTTAGATCAGCATGCATCTAATAAATTTGATTCAGCTGTGAGTATAAATTATAAAGAATGAGATATATATGTCTAAGAGAGAAAGTTTGAAAGTTTTTTTTTTTTAATTAAAAAAAAAGAGAGAAAGATATTTATTATTTATAATTATTTGTTTTAAAATAAATTCATGAAAATATGTTAATAAATTGTGGGAATGCAGTTATACGCAAATATATAAATTTCCTTCTTGTATTATTAATTTATTTCAAGTGTATACTTTTCTATTGTTCTATCCTTCTTGTATTATTAATTTATTTCAAATGTATACTTTTCTATTGTTCTATTGTATATCGCATTTTAATGAGAGTAACGAAAAGAACTTTTATATACGTCTACCTTGAGGCAATTTTGTCTTTTGTTACCTTACTTAGCCACTCAAAATTCCAATGAATCAGAAGTAAATGCACAGCAGAAAAAGAAAAATGTTAAAAAAAAGCATTCCTAAGATATAAAGATCGAGATACTGATAAACTATTTTGGGAACAAAAGGAATTGGAGAAATTAAGTCAGTTAAAAAATAAAAATCAGAACAACCAAGAGGGGTTTTTTGAACTGAAATATTAATTTTTTTCTTGTTTCTAAATTGACTGATACAGCTATGGTTTTAGATATAGTCTCAGACCATCGCTACCATCAAAATGGAGGAGTAGAAAAATACATGTAAAGGCCACTATCCTAAGCTCCGAAGATGTAGCAATTCCTGTTAATTGCTTGCCCTCCAACAATCATAGGTACCTCATCGATATGCTGCTAAAACAATCCAGGAAGGAAGAAAATATCTATGTACACTCAGAATGCCTCCAGTAAGTCATCATTATTTCCTAGACTCAAATACCACAAAATGGATGTTTGTGCAAACCTTTTGCAGTTAGCAGAAAAATTTTGTTTTATTCTTCGACAGTATTCTTCGACAGTAAAAGAATATCTAAATTTCAGTTGGATCGTCAAAATCAAACTTACGTGGAAATCAACTTATCCCTATTAGAAATCCTGGGTACTTCAAGGTAACTATAATTAGTTTTATTAAACTAAAAGAACTGAAAATTGCTTATCATTACTCTCCAAAAATTCAGCCATTGTGTAAAATTATATAATTATATTTAAACATATAAATGCATTCCCACATACGTATTTAATTATATGTTCTTTTATAATTCATTAATTCTGTTGTTTTGTTTTTTTTGTCTTTTATGTTATCATTGATATATAAATTATACATATGTTTTTCTTTCTCAATATTTAATTAGCCATAGTAATAAAATTATCTACTTACTTTAAAACAAATTGTCTCTCATTAATGAACATATTTATTGCTTATATTAGCCTAGTTTCCTTCCTGGCAGAATAGCAGAATAAGCAAGTATATTACACATAATTTTAAATTCTAATATGTAAGTTTATATATATGCGTCTTAAGTTGAAAGGTATATAAAACAGGGAAAGCTTGTTTCAACTTCACAAATTTAGTCAGTCACCTCCGTTCAACCTGATGGGTATTATTACCTCCCAGCCCTGGGGTTTGAGCTAGCTGAAAGGGTCAGGCACCTAATTAGCGATAGTTTAATATTTCTAAAAGGAGAAAGTATAATTCTTATGGTCTTAGTTAAGATTGGCACTTGAGGTCATTTAATTAATTGATGCTCATAAATATACTTTATCCGAAGAAATTGTTGTCTTTTTTTTAATGAAATAATGACCACTAGATAGATTTTTTTTATATATTTTTTTTAATGTATATCCTGATATAGGATATGTAGATTTTATTTCTTAATATATATTCAAGAAAGAGATTCATATTCGAATCCAATACGGTGGATAGTAGCCAAATTCTATCCACAGGTGTTAAGGCGACTGACTATACAGCCATAATTTTGTGTTTACTATCCTATGTGGTCAATAGAGTCAATTTTTTTTATATATATAAACAACTAAAATTAATACTGGGTTGCCTGTTAAAATACATTCACAAAGATGTAAAAATTTAAGAGAATGTCTTAAATATTTTATAAATAAATTTTTTAAAAAAACAGCAATCTATTATTCTTTACAGATAAATTATCAGATTATCACACAAGATACATAATTTCTTCTAAATACATATATAGGTTGTTATTGGCTTGACTTTCTTCTAATGGGATAAATTTGGGGTTAATACTTGATAAATTAGGTGATAAATTACTTGATAACCAAGCATTTATTTATTATTGTTTTCTTTTTAAAAAAATATTAAAAAAAAAAAAAGTAAAATGATTTTTTTTTACATAAACCTAGTTATTTTATAATATGATATATGTTCAATTCACCTTCAAGCACCAATATTTTTTCAATTAAGCAAAGAATACATAAATTCACAACTTTTTTCATATTTTTGGAAACTTATATGAAATAGGTATATTTGTGTGTTATTGTTGAAAATCTCTATTTCTCATTAATGTTGAAAAAACATCACAAATGTCTGCTCTCTGATTTAGAAGGTATATTGAATTTATTTAATAAAGTATTTATTTGAATAAATTATTCAAATAATTTAAAAATAAAACAGCAGTTAATTAACAAGCTACGAATTCAAATTATTGTTCTTTTTTCCATTTTATATAATTTTATATTATTATAGTAATTGGATACGAAAACTATTTTTATATATGATTATTTTTAAATACTAATTAATTTTAATAAATTCATAAATATATATACAAACACAATTTATGTACTTTTTTTTTATCTATCTTTGAAATAGATAAAAAATAAAATCAAACTACGTTTTAATGCTAAAATGTAATAATAAAATTAAAAATCTTTTTTTATTTAAAAAAAGCTTTATTAACATTAATATTTAAATAATATTATCAAAGATATTGAAAAGAGAAGTTTGTGTTTGCAACAACATCGAATTTTGAACTTTTTATATATTGTCAATTAATTTATGTGCTATGCCTTTGATTTAATTCCCAAGGCAACTGATATATTTCATAGGAGTTATTATCTAGATAAATGAGTTCATCTAAGATAAATAAAAGTCCAACACAGTTGAATTATTGATGCAATAAACTAAATTTGAAATAGTTTAGTAGCTCTGAATACTTTTTAAAAACATTTCATTTTCTACCATATTTACAAGTGACGTCATCATAGTGTCATTATGAGGACTGTTTTTATTGTTGCTTTTGATTATTATAATTACTTTAATAATAAAATGCATGAGATTCATATTAGATTTCTACAAATATTTTGAGGTTTTAAAAATAGGTAAAGAATTTTAATGAACAGCTCCATTTTTTATTTTGCATTTGATAGAATGGATGAACAACTTCAATATTGCATTCATCTAGATTTGACTACCGATCATAGAGGTTTAAGTATATTGATCTATTTACTAATTGTTCAAACCTGGTTTTGTTAAATTTCAGTCCAGTGCATTTTATTTTTATCAAAAACAAAAATATTGCACCAGGCTACATATGTAACAGTTCTAAAAATATAGCATCTTCATGCCACAATGAGAAATGTTGACAACATCATTTAGAAAAACATATATTTATCCCAATTTTTCTCAAAAGATTCACAAATGGTTTTCCCCTAGCATAAAAGCCTCCCCCTTTGCACTTTATGCACTGACATGCACAAGATGATTTTCATCTGCAATTACAACCCCAGGCAGCACCCAAACATAATAATAAACCAACTGGAGCAACTGAGAATCAGAGATAAGAAGAATGCATCAACAAATATTTTTGCTGCCACCTGAGCACACACAAAACAAAGATCCAGGTTGTAGAATGTTACACTTAACCAATAACCCAATACCTTGTCAGAAATATACTGATAAACAAATAAATTAACTTATGGGAAATGTGCTCTTTAAAAGATGTATCCAGATAATTAGAATTTTATCATACATGTTAAGGATTCTTTGCAATATGAAGATCCACAACAATGTAATCAATATGTAATCATATGTCAAAATTTTAACTTTTCTATTTTTCTCACATTATTCTACACAATGTAAAATTTGAGACATAGATAACAGAGTTTTTGAATAGTCTTTGAAACTAATGGGGAATTTTTTTGTTTTGTTTGTTTTTATCATTTTATTTTATTAATAATAAAAAGCTTTAAACTGATATTTAGCTTTCCAAAAACACTTTGTCTAAGATTTTAAAAATAGATAACTCAAAAAAATGTTTCTACATTCATTTTATATTTGATAGAATTGCCCTGCATGGCTTAGCATAGTAGTAGAATTAGAGACTAGAAAGCTAAAGATGCATGGATTATAATTCAGTTCTATCATTTTCTATGCTTGAACATCATATATCTTGAGTGACAAATCATGTGATTAATTATTTACAGAATGAACAAATAACATTAATTCTGAATTAAACCTAGCTAGTATCACATTTTGATATGTGTGATATAGGTGGTTTAAAAAGATACTTTAGATATGACAGCAATGCATATAATTATTTAAATAATTGCATTGTTTTTAGCTCAAATATAACTTTTTATTGTGTAATATGCAATATTGAGGTTAGATATTTAACTTCAGTTAAGAAAATAGTGTTATTATGGTATAAAATATGACAATAGAAAAATTATATTATGGTGATTAAGTTTAAAAGGCTTTGTAACAAATAAGATAATTGAAATGTTATCTGTAATGAAGAATCTACTGCTGATTTATATATATAGCTACATCTACTAAAGGTTTTTCAAATTCTAGAAACATTCTCAAATTACAAATAATAAAAAAAAGTAGAGAAACTGTTCTTATAAACCTAATAAAAATTGAAAAATATAATATCTAAAGACAAACTAATTCTTCTTTAAATTTGAGTGTGAATAAATATTATAATTAAATGAAACTTCCATGCAAATAAATAATATCTATATAAGTTACTTAATAATAAATATATTATTTTAATAGAAAAAAACTTTCAGCAATGTATTGCTACTCTCTGCAATGTAATAAATGTATATGAAAGTTAATAAAAAGGGCATTCATTATACATGTGATGATATCGGGATTTTATTTTTTGAATTACATTTTTTTATAGTTATTGTACGTTTATATTATACAATAAATGAAAACATGGCAATATTATTACTATGCATTTATATAACCATATCAGGTTAAAAATAATGTTTTATATATATATATTTTACTTTATTATTTATATAGATTTGTATAAAAACATATACTGGCATAGAACATTTCTTTATAATCATATATATATAAATATGTATACACATACACTCATGCATAACATGAAATATCTTTGTTATAATGCCTACACATATATATACTTACAAGTTACATACATGTAATTCTCCATAGAGCTATATACATACATGTTCTATATAAATTTCTATTCATGTTTTAAATGACTAAATTGTGGATTAGTTAAATTAAAGGTAGTTTGTGTATATTCATACTTTTTTCTTTATTATGTTTTATGTCATTAGTCTCACAGACTTTTCTTTTATTAGAATCTTTACTATAGTATACCAGTTTAATATTCTTTTCATAATCTATTATATATACATTACTGGAATAAATTTTATCTAAAGGACAATGAGATTGTCTATTTGTGTGTAATCCTTCTGCTAACATAATTTTTTTGAGAAAAAAAACTAATATATTTCTTACTTTCTTTTAAGTTGCATTTAGCAAAATTCAAACTTTATTTTTTGGGTTTTTTAAAGCATATTTAACTGTTAATAATAGCACACAGATTAGTATAAAACAGAGGTGGGCAATTGTTTTGGCTCAGGGGCCACAAAAGTTGGTGGAGGACCATACAGGGGTCACTTTGTGGAACTAAAGGTTAGCAGATGGCTACACTTTTTTTCATGACCCAATAAACACACTCCTTTATTCTCTGTATTATCAAAGAAATATTTGTTTGTCCATTTTTCATTAAACACATGACATTCATCGCCGATTTTACATTTTTTCAAAGGGTTCATGGTTTCACTAGTTGGAAATGTATATATTTGCTAATGCAAAGACAAAATGGAAATTAACCAGATCAACTGGAAAAGCACTGCACATCGTATCTACACTGCACATGTGTATTAATGTGGCCATCCTAGTGGAAAATATGAGACAAATAATTCAGTTGTGCAGGGAAAAGAAATCTCAGTTCAAGGCAGATTTTTCTGATTGTCTTGGCAGGCCACATAAAAACTCTTAGCGGGCTGCATGTGGCCCTTCGCCCACTATTTTCCCACCCCTGGTATAGAACACTAATATCAACTTACATGTTTTTATCAACTACTTAGAAAAAAATAAAAATTGAATTTTCTAAAAATATTTAACAAATCAAATAGAAAATGAAAAGAAGCCATCAAGGCTTCATTTGTTTTATTTTCTTTTTTCCAAATTGTGTATAAATTCATGTTATAAAATTGTCAGTATTAAATAAATAACAAAATTATGTACCAATGAGTAATAATGCAAAGAAGACTAATAGATAGAGAGATAAATGAGGGCAGAGCAATGATTGCATAATATAGCTTAACACTGAAACATTAGTTAAGTATGCATCATAGAGAAACTAATTATTAAATTTGAATAACTATTCTATAAAATACCTATATTAATCTTGCAACTTTTATTTTACTAACATTAGTTTTTGTTTTGCAAATTCTGAATCATTTTAATACTATTATACCTGTAAGTAAAATCTACACATAATAATGCAAATATATATATTATCAATTGTGTGCATTAGTGTAATCATTCAATTAGAATGAAAATCCAGATTTTATTTCTTGTGGTTTAATCCAGGGCTTTTATCATTATTTCAAGGTGTACTAATCTATAAATTACATATTTCAATATTAGATTTCTTAATAGAGATGATTAATAAAATGAATTAAATAATTCTGCCTTAATTAATGTTATGTCATGTTTGAATATGATGTTTTGTAGAAAATACTGTAGAAATCAGCAATCATGCTTTAACATTGAATTAATCTGATTACTTATTACTAACAATAAGTAGTTTCTACATTTACATGTATTTCTAGTGGTTCTGAAGCATCTAATGATGAGATGCTGTTCTCAAAATTTACATCATACAGAATCAGTAATCAGTTTTACTTTCTTAATAATAATAATCACAATGGAATAGTAGGATTTGAAAACTATTTACCATTTTAAAATTGACCAAGACTTATGCTATTTTAAACTCTAATCAATAGATATTTAAAAGTACCTATGTGTTCAAAATATATACTACAAGCAATAAAATTTTATCAATTGCATTTGATGCTGAACATGAAGTTATAAACTCTACTTAAAATTACATCACATCACACTTGCATATTCAAATTAATTAGCACTAAAAGCTTCTAGAATTTAAAAAAATAATAATAATAACAATGTAATGATAAAAATGTAAACACAAAATTAAACTAATCAGGCTCTTGCTCAAATCTGCATAATAGTTTTTATTTCAATAGTACAGAAGTTAATCACATTTCCATCAGTTGGATTTTCAAATAATAGATAAAAATTAATAAACACTTTTTAATAGTTATTACATTTTACTTCTTTTACAGTAATTTTTTCAAATAATTTATATGAACCACTATAACATCACATTATCATCTTTTCTTTTATGCTTACACAAGTTCTATTGATTATTACAGCTTGCACTAGGTGGCACTATTGTGTGACAAAAATTTTTGCTACTATTTAAATAGCAATACTCTAAATTGTTTCACTTCCAAAAAAGCTTCTTTCAGCAACATTTTATAAACCATTTCAGTGTTAATGAATATGAAAATTTAATACATATTGATTCGTGTTCACAATAAGACATTACAAATACTATTATATTTAGATTTCTCTTTTTTGTTGTTGCTATATAAATTACACAGCAATTAACACTATATTATCATATATGCATTGATAGAACCACAGAAATAATTTGGTATTAAATAACCTATTTAAGTATTATTTATTTTTTTATATGCAAAAATAATAAAAAACATAATGGGTTGTATATTTATTTCCATTTTACAATAGCAATAAATATATATCCAAACTTGTACACAAAATTAAAATGTTTAAAAAAAGTGCAGAAATTGTTAGCAGGCTTAAAAATTAAAATAAAAATAGCAAGCTTATACATTATTCTATACAATGAGTAACAAATAAAAATTTTAAGTAATGTATTTCTTAATTCTTTATATATATATATATATAAGACATATGCTCGTTTGTGAGTGATGATGATGATGATGAAATAAGTTTTAAAAATTTAAAACAATAAATGCATAAAGTATTGTTTCAAACTGGTATGAATTTGCAGCAAATTACTTTTTTTACAAAGGTATCTTTTAACTCTTCAAAGATTTGAGTCTATGTAGTTAGTAAATATCAATCAAGAGACATATATATATATGTTTTATAAGGTTTAAATAAGTTTTTAAAGTATTATGTGAACAGAAACTTTTGTTATTCATTATGAAATTACTTAGAAGCAGGAAAGGTAGAAAGGTCCATTTAGCCACCAAAGCATTAATCAGCTTATGGAGTAATGCAGTCTACTTTGTTCAAATATTGGAAACAGGATAATGAGCCACTTGACCTTTAAAAAACATTGATTCTTAAACTTTACTCATCAAATGAAAAAGCAAAAAAATGTACTCAAATATAAAAGTCTGATTGTAAAAATGTAGGACTTAGTATGGTCACACACACACCACACCCTCAAAACATCGGTTTGTCTTTTCAAACATTTTAAATAGCAGCTGTAAGCTTTAAACAAAATGCTTCTACCTGAAATAAAACCTACAGAACAACCTAAACTTCTGTAAGCAGAACAGATTTCTTTTTTTCATTCATGCATTGAATCATATTTGTTTCATTTTTTTTCAAAAGCTTATCAGACTCCATTCTTGAAATTTCAGAATATTTTTTATATATGGCATGTTTCTGGCCTCGTTATCTTTGGTTCTAAATCTTGGCTAGAATAGCAAAAATCATGATATATATTTTTAATTCAGAAACAAACATATATATATGTCTATGTTTTTTAAATTGTTTTGGTTTGTTTGCTTTATCAGTGCATATCTCATCTCAATTCCAATGATATGTTGGCATGGAGGAGAGGAAAGCATTAATAATAATAATAAAAAGCCTGATAATATTTATATATAGGTGTGTATACATTTTGTGTACACATGTTGAAAATCTATATAACATAAAATGTAAGAGCGTTTACACAGTTTTGCAAGGAAATCAAGTTATACATTATGTGACTTAATTTAATAAGCTTGTACTACAAATCTTATATAATGAGCATAAATATCTCTTAACAAGCTTTTCTGAATATCTCTATCTCCGGATTGGTTTCTAGCTGCTGGCTGTCATCAGTGAGATGCTAGGATATTCAGACATTAGATCTAAAAATATCAGTTCAAGCTCAGCATTTATCTAATAGTTAACTATTAAGTAGAAAATATAAATTTTTTAGACATATATCAAAGCCATATGTTCAGTCTCATATAGCTATTTAAGTTAGATAGCTGGATTTGAAAACATATAGGTGTCTTAAAATTTCAGATTTTCTACTTAATAATTAACTATTAGATAAATGCTGGGCTTGAGCTGGTACATGTAATGTCTGAATATCCTAGCACTTCACTGAAGACAGCCACAGCTAGAAACTGGTCTGGGGGGTAGGAAAATTCAGAAAAGCTTGTTAAGAGCTATTCACACTTATTATATAACAATACTGTGTACATATATACACCGTAAATTAAAAAAATACAATTAGAACATTTTGATTTTTTTTAAATTAATTTCTAATTTTTATATTTAAAATTTTTTTAATCACAGATAATTGAAATCATGAATAAAAAAAATCAACAATGGATTCACATGGGATATATGGACCTAAAATGTGCAATAACATTTTCTGTTCAATGTATATATAAAAAGTTAACTTATTTCAGATTTTTGTCCCTAGTTACCTAAAAAATAATTTTAAAAATCAAAAATGTTTTACTTTTTTTAAATAATGTAAAATAAATAGAAATTTCATATTAACAATTTATATCACATCAAATTTTTTTCAACTTACAATTTTATTCCAGTTGTCAAAACAAAAATGAACTACTATATTGAAATTGCTGTATATTTTGAAAACCATATTTAAATAAATACATATAAGGCTTTAATCTCAATACTATGCACCTTGAGTGCTTAATTTTACCACAAGAGTGCCCTCTACAAATCTTAACACAAGATTACAACTTTATAAAAATAAGAGTGGCCATCATATCTTCAACCTACTTTCTAATTATATAGGCAAATCTAAAGCATTTTGATTTGAGAGTGTGAAGCTAGTAAGTTCTTCACTAATTAAGTCCATTACCTCGTTTAGAAATCAACATTCCGAAATCTTTCAATTCACAGTGAATTAATATTTGAATCTTATAATTAGAAATATTTTGAATCAATTTAAAGTTGTAAACATTAATTCTTATTAAGTGCATGGTCAGCATATAAATGTATATATAAGGCTTTAATCTTAATACTATGCACCTCGAGTGCTTAATTTTATCGCAAGAGTGACCTCTACAAATCTTAACACAAGATTACGACTTTATAAAAATAAGAGTGGCCATCTTATTTTCAACCTACTTTCTAATTATATAGCAAATCTAAAGCACTTTGATTTTTTCTATGCTAACTTTGAATAATAAATATACCAAAACATCACTATCAAATTTTTAAAAGAAATATACATCATATTATGTTGAAAGTTTAAAAGCAACAGCATTATGCTTGGGAATATGATTTCATAAATCTCTGCATGCTAATTCAAAGCCTCATTCTATCGTTTAACAATGATATTATATTGATCATTGGTATATCCAATCAAATGTTTAGCTGTGCATTACAAAACTGGGTCAGAATATCCCTTTATCCTCACATATTTTGCTATTTATATTTATAAAATTTGTGAAATTCTTAATAAAATAAAAGATTACTGGTTCATTTCTATCCTTAATAAATAATAAGGTTAGAATAGATGCTTTTCTTGATTGTTTAATAAGCATGGGGTAAGGATATCATCTTTGATCAAAATTGATTTCAACAGGTTTGATATAATTCTGATTTCTTCCATTTCACAGAATAAACCTACTTCCTGTCAGGTGGCTGCATATCCAGATTTAATTTTAATATCTCATAATGTAAATAATATCTTATCATATATGAAATGCTGTTATAAAATATAAGAAGTAATTGATAGTTTTGTTTTTCTAAAGATTATAAATTATTCACATACCAGAAGGGATAGTTGTGATCCATGGCCACAGCATTTGCACTAAACCACTAAGAAAAACACCACATTTCTACTAATAGAATGTAAACTAGTGAATATCTTTAAACTAACAATTTTAGATTGGCAAAATGAAAGAAATATATCTTTTTTCAAACAATAAATTGAATTATTAATCAATTATTATAGATTTTTCCTTTTCATGTAGGATTTGAAAACTGATAATGTATTAAGGCTTTAAAATTATGTCTAATTATTTTTACTTATAAAAAAAATCTTATAATTTAATTTTTAAAAGACCATTTCATTTAACAAGATGGCTTACCAATCATTGATTTAATCAATGGGAGCAAAATCTTGAATCATCTAGTGAAAAGTTTCACTTCAATGATTAAACTTCAAGTTTGAAAACAATTTTCTTTTTTTTTAATAAAATAATAACTCTGAAGAAGGCTATTGGACAGTCAAAATCAGCTGTTTTTTGGAATCATGAAATAATAAAGTATTGTATTTGTTTTGTAAGTTACATAGACGAGTTTGTTATCATTGTTAATATGTATTAGGGTTTATTCATATACTACAAAATGATTATTAGAGATAGAAGATGGATATATAATTTGTTGGATCTATTAATAAAAATATTTAGTGCATTTAATTATTCTTCATAAAAGTTCATAGAACTATTATGAAAATGTAGATTTTAAAAAATGGGTTGCTGTAACTTCACAATACATATGGATAAAAAAAAATATCACCACAAAAATCTTTTCCAATATAAATTATTTTTGTCTAACTGTATTCTAATCTCATATGTTGCATTTTGCTAAATATTCTCAAAGAATTGGCAGAAAATGTCTAATCTATATCATTATATTGTATAACTAAACAGAAATACTTACAGAATCAAATGCTTTTTTAAAATCTATAAAACAGCAGCTCATAGTGAATAATTCAATTCTTTTTTAAATATCCTCGATTGTGATATAAATCTTCTTCTGTTCATTTTACTGCTTTGGTTTGATTTTCTTAAATTCAAAGTTTTTTATAGGAGGTTTGTAATGATCATAGTGAATATCTTATGTGTAAATGCTAAAACTGTTAGATATGTAATTATTAATATTTTATTTTCAGCCAGGTTTAAATACCAAAATATAATTATATTCTTCTAATTATCTAATACACCTTTTGACTTAAAATGCTTTGTGCATAATATTGCTATCA
Organism: Epiperipatus broadwayi; assembly: GCA_028023455.1. Classification (NCBI taxonomy): domain Eukaryota; kingdom Metazoa; phylum Onychophora; class Udeonychophora; order Euonychophora; family Peripatidae; genus Epiperipatus; species Epiperipatus broadwayi. The sequence continues at coordinate 1,578,518 of JAQFVV010000219.1, read as the reverse complement.
ATTTATATATAAATATAAATACATGGTATTCCATTTAGATAATGTAAAAAAATTGATTTATTACTTTTAATTCAAAAATTTAATTCTATAAAATCAATAATTGGAAATTAATAATTTGACTTAGAAATGAAATATGGTCATGAATATATTAATAAAAAATATATAATGAACTTAAAATTAGAAAAAGATATACAGTATATTATAAAATCCATATTATTTTTGCTTCAACTCTTTGATTTTTTTTATTAAATATTTTATTTTTAGCTAAATTTTATTACATTTAAACATATCTTAATCTGAAAAACATCTTTAATACCTACAACCATTTGCAAAGAATAGAGCCATGAGAGAGAGAAAAGGGATAATATTATAGTGGAAATGAGATTTGCAATAACTATTCAAACCAATCTATGAATCACAAATACATCCATATAGTAGAAATGAGATTTGCAATGACTATTCAAACCAATTTGTGAATCACAAATACATCCACATATAAAACATACTGGTTTATTATTCAGTTTTTTGATGTTTTGCAGTGCTGCCTTTTAACTCCTGCAAAAAACTTTCTTTTTTATGAAATAATTCAACATGGTCTCTAATTACACATCTCTAATAAATTTTACTGAGGAGTCTCTGAGCAGTATTTGGTAGACTTACAAATAGCTATGTTTTTGACAAACTTTAAAAAAATATAATTATTTAATATTTATATGAGGAAAAATGTTTAAATTTTATTTCAAATTATAAAAATGTAACAATGTGGAATTCACAATGCTCTCTATGGCAGTTTCTTCATTACTAAGTTTTCACTATATAGTAGTATTTTTCAATGCAATTTTTTTTTACAATTTAAATTAATAGCTACAGAACATGCTATGTAAAACTACCTATGTGACAAACATGGTTTAGCTAAGTAAAGGTTTGAACTATAAAAAAAGTCCATGCAACACTTTTTTTTTCTTAATCAAATCAACTTCCTGAATTAATGCATAATACAAATAAATATCTTTTATCATTTCTATTCATACCATCTATATAAAATCACTTTATGAAACTTAAATTGATACTAATTTTAAAGAGGCATCTGCAATAAGTAATTAGTGTTAGCATCTTTTGTTCCAATCTGAAAAATAATTTTTAACAACTACAAGGGGGACCCAGAAATAACTGAAATTTTATAATAAAAAATTGTTTATTAATTTAATCTCCTTCAGAGTACTGTCCATTTAATACATTACAACAATCTAAACATGTTTTTCACTTTTTAAAGTAGTCTGAAACACAAAATAAGACCTTTTGATACTGGTGTCATTTATTTTTTTACTCAAGTCAGAAAAAAAAAATTTGAGGCATTTTTAATTCCAGAGAATAAGAAGAAATCATACAATTAGAGATCAAGCTAATATGACCAATATATAAGCTGGATAATGTTGAATTTAAAAATTAAAAAGTGTTTCACACTCAAGACTTCTTTCAAATGTGTGGATGGCAAAGGAGGCAATTCAAAGAGAAATGGGATGGTTAAGTTTTTATATAAGAGCTGCAAAAAGCAAAATAAATATGTTCAGTAGATTGCAATTTATGGATTATAAAAGAATAGCCAAAATAGTATTTAATTGAATTATGAGTAAAAGACAGGCAATAAGATGGGTGAGAAAGATAGTGCAGTATGCAGAAGATTTGGATAAAGATTTAATGTCAGTATACTTATACAAAAGGTGAGATAATTGTGTTAGGAGAATTGCTGAGTGTCATAGTAGAAGAAATGGAATAGAAGAGTAGATGCATTAATAAAAAATAAGAAGTTGGAGAGATGGAGAACTAGTATGGAGAATAAAAAGAGTTTAAATATACATAGAAGTAAACAGAATATTGGGTTCAAGTTAATTTATAATAGTAAGGGAAAATACTTTACTGTTTTAAGTTCAAACAGGATCTTCAGCAACAAAGGAATATACACATAAATGGAAAAATATGGGTGAGTTAGTCTGCAAGTTTTGTAATGAAGGCATAGAAATATTAGGCAATTGTTAATTAAATGTAAATACCTACAAGCAGAAAGGGTACACATAATGAAGTAATGGGAGAATAATTATACAGAAAGTGTTTTTTTTAGTTTTTATGCTAGGTTTGGGAAAAGATAAGAGGGATTTAGATATAAAGGCCATAGAGTTGGCATGGCAAAGATTATATTGTGGAAATGTGATGGAGCAGGATAGAGAAGAATATGGAAAAAACAGAGTGAGGAATGGAAGGTGAAGGTAATGTGACTAACAGGTTTCTTTGGGCATAGTAGCTGAGAGATTTGTGACTCCGAGAAAGAAGCCACAATGCATCGCTTCACATCGAAATGGTACAAAAAACTTTACAAATATTTATATATGAGTTATATATATATTGTGTGTAAAAAAAGTCACCGTATCTGCTGTTGTAAATAGTCCCACAATGCATTTAATTCGTTCTATAAATAAATGTTTGATATTTAAAACAGTTTCAAAATTTAAAAGAATAAAATAAAAATACTGTTTGTTATATTATAGAAATAACTTTCCATCACCTTTAAATATAAATTGTTTTGAGCATAAATGCTCTTACCGTTATGGAAAATAAAAAGTTTTACAATTACAGTAAAAAAAAAATAACTTTTTTTATACTTCATATTGAGTATCTTGAAATGTACATGAAAAAGAATTGAAATATGCACAAAGGGTTAGTATTTTTTTAATAGATCTCTTCAGTATCTTCTCAGAGTAACACAGGAGTAGTAAAATAAAAATGTTTCTGACTTGTTTCATTCAATTTTATTTGACTGACATCCCTTTTATATAAATCATCCAACTCTGAATGCTAGAAATGAAAGCATTCGCTCTTTCCCATAAATTCTAACAAATTAAATAATATTATTTTGCCTTGGAATTGAAAGTAAAAATAAATGGAAGTGAAATGTGAATTTACAAAAGAAAAAAATTCCCAAAAGCTCCATAATAATAAAAGGGTAAAACATAAAAAAATCAATCAAAACATTACATTAAAAAGTGTCTATATATATATGGAATATGCATTACTCCTTCCCACTGTATACTCATAAGAAACTGTTATATGTCAAGATATCTTATTAAAACAAGTGGTAACTTTTATAGCTATTTAGAATTTTTCATTTTATCAAAACTAAAAGTAGAAGTAAATTAGTGAAAAAAACATTTAGAGCACGATTTAATTTATAATCATTTATAATATTCTTAAATTATTATTTATTTTTTCTTAATATATATCATCATCAACAACAACAACAATCATTATCAATCCACTGCAGGATAAAGGTCTCTCCAAGTTCAATCCATCTACTCCGATCTTTAGCTTCTCTTCTCCACATCACCCCTGCACACTTTCTCATCTCATCCATCCATTTCACATGTGGTCTCTTTCTGGGTCTTTTACAATCTCTTGAAATCCCGTTTAAGACTTCAATTGTCAATCTATTATCATCTCTTCTAACAATATGTCCAGCCCAAATCCACTTCAATCTTTTAATTTTTTCAATGAGGTCAGTAACACCCATTTGTTCTCTTACCCATACATTGTGTTTTCAATCTCTTCTTGTTACTCCTAACATACATCTCTCCATACTTCTTTGAGCGGTCTGAAGTCTCTGTATTGCTCTTTTATTAAGTGTCCAAGTCTCAGATCCATAAATAAGAACTGGCAAAACACATTTGTTAAAAACCTTCCTTTTCAAACACATAGGCATATTTCCTTTTAGTATCAAGTTATTTCTACCAAAAGCACTCCAACCAAGTTTAATTCTATGATTAATTTCATCCATTATGTTTCCATCTGTATTAATAATCTGACCAAGGTATTTGTAACTGTTAACTTCTTCTAATTCATCATAATCAATCTTTATTTTCATATTCTGAGCAAATCAATTAAACATTACTTTAGTCTTTTTAATATTTATCTTTAGTCCTACTTTCCTATTTCCATCTGATAACTCCTGCAACATTTCCTGCAGCTCTGAAGCATTATTTGCAAAAACAACTATATCATCTGCAAAATCTAAATGACTTAAATAATCTCCATTTATTTTCACTCCTTTAGTTTCCCATTTTAATCCACAAAATACTTCTTGCAGCACTGCTGTAAAAAATTTTGGAGATATGGAATCACCTTGTCTTACACCCTTCTCAATGTTGATTTTCCCAGTATCATTATGTAATCTAATTGTTGCTGTTGCATTTTTATAAATATTCTTTAAAATATGACAATATCCTCAATCTATACCTTCATGATCTAATGCTTTAATCACTGAAGAAATATTTATAGAATCAAATACCTTTTTATAATCTACAAATCCAAAACATAATGGCAACTCATATTCATTTGTCCTTTCTATAACTTCTCTCAATAAATGGATATGATCTACTATACTAAAACCACTTTTAAATTCAGCTTGTTCTTTTGGTTGGTGGAAATCCAATGTTCTCTGTAGACGAGTTGTAATTATCTTGGAAATTTTTTTGTATAAAACTGATAAAAGACTGATAGGTCTGTAATTTCTAATATCTTCTTTATCACCTTTTTTAAATATTAATATTATTACTGCATTCTTCCAATCATCTAGTACATCTTTATCATTTAGTATATAACTTTGCTAAAAAAAAATTATTTCTTCACCTGCTTCTTTTAATATATCAATTATAATTTCATGATTACCTGGAGCCTTTCCTTTATTCATACATTTAATTGCATATTTCACTTCTTCATTTAAAATTATGGGCAATTTAGAAGATGTAATAGATATGGGAGGTACTTGTTCTTTATTACTATATAATTCTTGATAAAAGTCTTCTACCCATTTCATAATATCATCTCTCTTTTTGGTAATAATTCCATCTTTTTTCTTATTGCAGATATAAATTTTCTACCAATACCAAAATGTTGTTTTACATTCTTGAGACTTTTATTTTCTTCTACAGCTTTCCTTGCTAGTTCACAGTTATATTTTCTTATGTCGTTTTCAACTCTTTTCTGCACCATTTTACAAAATTCGAGATATTCAATCCTTTTTAATGCATCATATTTGTATATCTTCATATCCCTTCTTTTCTTCATAAAATATATATATAATTTTACAAAATGTTCAAATCACTCTCTCAAACATTATGTATTTTCAACATACACTTCAAACAGTCCTTTTGCAGTTCAAATTTTATATTTATTTACAGATGGCATTGCTGAAAAAAACATAATATTGGGGGGGGGGGGGTGACTTGTTCATTTTGTACTTGAATTTTCAGCTAGCAATATGCACTGGGATATTTTCTTATATAATTTATGCATGATAGTCAATTAAAGATTCAAAGTTTAATATTAAATAAATCTTAATAGTGGTGTTTATTAAATAGAAATGAAATTTATTATGATTGATATGATATTGGTTTTCTCTCATGGTAGTTGAATCAATTAAAACCAAAATGTGTCCTGCAGAGATTGGTCAATTTTTTCATCAATGTAGAAATGGATAAAATAATATATAAATTGTAATTAAACAAAATACATGGGTAAGAGATTAAGGAAATATCATTGATATCATTGAAAAAATTTAAAAACTGAAATGGAATTATCCTGGGCATATTGCTAAAACAGATGATAATAAGTGGTTAGTTGAAGTCTTAATCTGAATCTCAAGAGATTGTAAAAGACCTAGAAAAAGACTATATGTGAGATGAATGAATGAAATAAGAAAGTTTACTATTGTGCCGGTCAAAATCGTGTATTCATTCAACAAAACCAATAATCCAAGCAAAAGTATCTCGAATCCAACCATACACAAGATACAGATGTCATGGGAATGGTGAATCCTAACCTATTTACCTGAACTATTGCCTCTCTGACTAATAGATAATGTTTGTGATGACACTAGCAGTGCTTGGTTTTATTCCGTCCCAGCTGGAGGTTATGGTTAACATAGATACTCAAAATAATAAAGGGTTTATATGAGAAATTAATGATTTAATAAATTCTGATGATTGCAGAATGGTACAGATATGATTTGATATCAATTACTAAGGGTTTGAACCATAATAATTATAATTCTTTCTGGCAACATTACAAAGAAGTGACTTTAAATCAAAGAAATATTATAAATAAATAGAGTAATTAACATTAGAAATTCGGAGTGATGACAAACTAAGCTTATTTAAAATAATAATATTACAGGAATTTATTAAGAATTTGAATTTTTATACAAAATAAGTTGGTTCTTTGAAGGAACACAGTAAGTGTATATAGGTCTGCTTCCCACATGCATGAGACTTAATTACATGGAATTTATTAAACAAGACCACAAAATTAAAAATTCAAATTTTAACATTAAATCTTATAGTATGAGTGGTATTTAAAGAGAAATTAAGTTGCTATAATTGATATGGGTGTGGTCTTCTCTCATGACCATTATAAAAGCGATTGATTCTGAAAATAGTCCGACTTTACCAAATTGGTCGATTTTTTTCAGCAATGTAACAATTGAGAAAATATATAACTTTAAGATGTCACTTTCAATTTGATATTATTTATTTCAATTTGTTATATAGTCTTAGTCAAAACTATTATTGAGAAAGGGGGTTGAAAATTAAATATACATATAATTAAAGAATGCAAACTAGCTGGCCTATTCAGAGAATCAGAAGAGAACTGATAGAATAAAATGATAATTTTTAAATAAAATTTTGTCTAATTAAATTTATAATAATATAATTGTTTTAAAAAGTATATTTCAATGTTTTTCTCTTTCAAATTTACATAAATCTGAAAAAAAAAAAAAGATGTGAAGATAAATCGTGACTTCATCGCATTTTTTACAGAAGTGTTTTTAATTAATTCCATCTCTTTTAACTAATAGTTAATAAAATGAATTAATTCCAAATTAGCTCCATATTAAGGATTTTAATATAAAAGAAGATTAAAAACACATTATTCTTTTTCTTTTAAAAATAAATTTCAAAAAGAATATTTTCAAAGGAAAATATTGAAAATACCTCCTTGCCCATTAGCATAATATTTTTATTTATTATGAGTAACTATGAATATTATTTTAAAAATTATTCTGTTTTTTATTTTCTATTGAGGTGATCATTATATGCAAAAGATAATTACAATAAATATACTGCGGGCCTCACATGAAGACAATAAAGTAAAGAAGAATAAAATGGGCTTAGAATAAAAGAAATAAGTAGATAAAAGACAGAAAATATTTTTTATGCTGTAAGGAATAATTAACTTTGATGAACCAGCATCCTCCAAAGTAATAGAAAAGAATTCAGCTGCTTATTCGTTTTTCATTATTAACTCTATTTGTCTGCGATATCAGTTTGATGTAAGATCGGGTTATCTTAAGTTTTTCATGTAATTGGTTATTTATATTCATGGATTGTAACATTAGGATTACATGTTTGCATAATATATATCTTTAAATATACGCTCAGCAATTTCATATTCCAACGTCTTTTACGAAGCAAAAATAGGATTGTGTTTAGCGACTAAGTCCTTAGCTATGATTTTTATATAAGCAGTACAATTGGTTACTTTGAAATTGAATTTGCAACAGGAAGTTCACACACTTCTGCAAATGTGAAGGTACTTAGAAAAAATAGTCTGTCTCTCAAACAATGGCTAGATCACCATGCAGATGTCTCACTTAAGCAATAAAAAGTTATAATATTAATAATCATGATGATAATAAAATAGAAGAAGAGTAGTAATAAAAATATTTCAGTTTTATTTTAAATATAGTGTTAAGATGCATTCAAATTTTTTGGTGGGAAGTCTTCGAGATTGAACCAATTTTTAAGAGAAAGTTTATTTGAAGAAATAAATAGCCATAAGTTTTTTTGAAAAGACAGATCACTGGTGAAAGAAAACTGAATGTTTCTGAATTCATGGAATTTTTATTTAGATTGGTAAAAGATTAAAGATATTAGAAATTTTGGAGAGCAATGGTACTGATTACCATTTTGTCTGGCAAATAGAGTATCATTACTCTTGTACAAAACTCCACCTGCAGAGTTCAGAAAGTTTGAATAAGGAAGGCTTTTACTTCCTGTTGAATAGTGTTCTTGCATTAACACTACTAAATAATTTAAGTTTTCTTCCTGAAGACTTTAAGACTCTGCATATCAAATACTTTATCATCTAGCTACATTGTTCATGCCATATCTATTTTTAATATTTAAAATAACATGAATAATATAGTTTGAATTCAAACTCATTTGTTTCTTGTTCTGGATGAACAATATTGTATAAAACATTCAGAAAAATTGTTGCTCTTTACTGTTGATTGTGATTGAAAAATTAATCAAGAACTGAATAATGTTAATAAGGTTTAATTGGAATCACAGCACAATACAACTAAGATATAATCACTACATTTATTCTTGAATATTTATATACAAATATATATACATATATAAAAACAAATAAAACGTACGCATTAAATAAAGTAAATATTGAACAAGGATGAAATTTTTCATTTAATTTTCCAGTAAATATTGTGTGAATTTCATTTGTTTCAAAGACAGATTTTTCAAGGCAAAACAATATTATTTAACTTCTTTTCTTATCAGTACAACATCATTTACTTTGAGATGTTTTAAGGTGTTACCAATAGTCAGTATGCATTTTTTTTACTTAAAAATCATTAATTAAAATTATTATTTTAAAAAAATAAAGATGTCAATATTGTATAGACTTCATGCAAGCTGACAAAGCTTGATTGACAAATTCTTTGACCTCAGGGTGCGAGTGTGTGTTTTACTTTAGTTTTTTGAAAAGAAAAAATTTTAATTTTCAGTAATTTATTTACATATTTACTTATGCAATATATTTGTAAAATATTTATTTTACATCAAAAAAGTACTTGATTACTGTTACATTTTATTTGAAAATATTTATTTTTAAATATACAAGTTGTAAAAATGTATTTACAGTAAAAGTGGAAGTTGTTTTTATTGGTTAACAACAACTGCTTTCATAAATATTGGAGAAGAAATTTTTTGTCAAACTTTAATGAAAGTATAATATTTATTTTTAAAATATATTTTCATTGTTTTATAATGTCTTAACTAAAATTTGTTTCTATTTTAAAAATAAAATTCAAATTAAGAAATGTTTTGTTCTACAATTTTTATGAATAGACAAATTATGATTCAATAATGGAAAGCACCAATATACAGTTAAACTTTATAAAAATTTACATAGCATTCAGAATGAAACTTGAAAAAGTCAATGTAGAGGAAAGGTATCTTAATAAGATTAAGAGGAAAATAAAACTTTCACCCAAGTATCATCATGTAGACTCACAGGCGAAAGCAGAGTCTCGCTGCTTGACTTGATCAAGAAGCTTAATAAAGATACTTAGAGCTGAGTCCTGAGAATGACCAAAGATGAGCCTGCAACGTGTCAACCATAAAGAAAATGTTATAAAGATAGATCATTTAATATTTTATTTTTCTATTTTACAAAGTTCAAATATTAACTTTTAGAATGTCTTTAGTTATATTTTTAATAAATAATATAAAGATAATTGTTATATAATGTAGTAAAAAGATTTAATTATAAAAATAAAATGTTGTAAATATGACTCTAGTAACTTTTAAAAAAGAAAAGGAGCTGATAATGAACAGGTTAAAATACTAATAATTTTTTCCAGATAATCAAGTATAGAAAAAATGATAAAACATATGCTTTAAACTTATTTTTCATTTAGTTAATAAAATAAAACATAACAGAACGATTGAAAATGTTTAATTTCCTTATTACAATCATATTCTTAAAAAAAAAACTTAGGATTAAAATTGTATGTAATATCAACTTATAAGTTAATAAAAATTCAATTACATCATAACAATTTGAAATGTTTATATTATTTTTTAAATTATCTTTAATAAAAGTTGAAACAAACAAAATGTTGAAAAACTAATTCAAACCATTAAATGTTAGATTGTTCAAAACATGTTTCTCCATTTATTTTATTAAAAAGTTGGAGAAAAATGTTTACTTTTATAATTATTTTGCATGTTACAATCAACCATTCAGTTGTTCTTTTGTGTTACCAGGAGTAATCTTACTTTTTCTTTCAACTTTTCTTTAATAAAATAAAAATTACTCTTCATTATGTTTTTATTTTTTAATAAATTCAAAAAGAAAAGCCAATTAAAATCTATCAATTTTGCAAATAATAATATGCATAATAAAAATAGACAAGAGGAAAGAATTTTATTTTGCCTGTAGATAAAAAATATACTCTTAATGAAATAAAAAGGGTTTTCCATTATATTTACATTTTAAAATAAATCTGTATAAACATACATGCAAATAATCAAATGTTTTTCAAAATATTAAAAACCAACTTTCAATTATTAAAAAACAATAAAAATGATGAAATATTCAAAACATATAATTATGAAATATTTTGGTGTTTTTTATTGGATTTGATAAATTTATAGCTGATTTATTTTAATAAAATATTATTATAAAAAAATAAAACATCAATCAATGTAATGATAACATACTTACAGACTGAAAGTAGACTTCAAATGAATTTAAAATTCTTCAGAAAAAAAGGCTATTTGTTCATGCATATTTTCTCTCCTTTGAAAAACGTTTTAAATAAATGTCTTGCTTAAATTATTAAAAATTTTAAATGGTTACATTTATGGAATAGAATTGTAACTAAAATCTTATTTTTTTAAATTATAGATAAAATAACTTTTGGGGTTTTTTTCCTGCCATTAATAAATTTGATGGGAAAAACAACATCAATATCAAACAAGGAAATGTAACTGTTGTATGGCAGTCAGTTGATTGGTTAATATTTCATAAATTAGCTTTAATACACTGCTTATCAATAAAAAAATATTAAGATCTGTTTTTCTGAGCTGTTTGTTTCATGTAAGTAGATACAATTATTAATTTTGGAGCATGAAATATAGAATCAAAAAATATGAATCATAAAATAGATTATTTTTTCATAAAAAAACAGACAAAGAGTGATGCATGAGAAATTTATAATGGCAAAATAATTTTTAAATAATAGTTATTTTTAAATGTATAAAAATAAAAATAATCACCAATGAAAAATGAATATTTGAGCCACTGAATAATAATGTTTACATTCCTTATTCATTTATAAATCAACTATTTATTTATTTAGTTATTTATTTATAAATAAATAATTTCAATTATGTATCTTGTCTAACCTTTGCATTGCTATTTTTGATTATTTTAATTTAATATGCAGTAAAATCTGATAAAAACAAACTCATCACATGATTCAAACTGGGGTCTGTTTATTATTTGAACTTACATAGATGCATCAAGATAGATTGACACTGTTAATTTTACAACACATTCTAAGTACATCCTTCTCTTTCTGGTTATTAGCAGTAATTATGCTGTTTGCTTTCTGCAACAATGTGTAATCATAAAGAAACATGTACAGATTTCAATCAGGAGAGAATCATTAGTGGTTTTATTAAGTCCAATTCTAACATTAAACCATATATTTGATAGGCATAAATTGTAATTCATGGTTTATGTTTGTCTATATTTGAGGCAGATGGATGCAATGCTATCTAAAAAGATAAAAGTCCAACTCGTTTTATTTCTAGATATGAAAAAAAAAATTTGTTTGGAATCTCATAAGAAATCCTATTTTTCTGTCACAATTTTTTATTGTAGACTTTTGATTTCAAATCCAAAAGGAGATTTTCATCTAAATCAAGTATGTTTTATTTAACATCTTTTTATAACTGTTCTATAAGTCAACTTCTAATTTGCTAGACAATGCAAAGAATTAGGTCAGTGTATCATTAATATTTTTCTTGATAATATAAATTTGGTTTAGATGATTTTTCTCCAAATTCAAAAGTAAAATATGCTAATGTTAACAAAGCATAAAGTGTTTGCATTCTACATAATGCCAACTAGTTTTCAAGGAGATTATTCCTAAATATTATTTTAGATCTAACTTCAGATAAATAAATAAAATAAATTAAGTCATGATCTGCAATTATGCCTAAATAGCATGAGATAGAATTGTGTTTTAGTTTATTGTTCCATAAAATAAAATATTCAGATTATAAGATATTCCTCTGTTATTTAAATGAAAAATTGGGTATACCATCTTTGCTGGTTTAGGAATAAAACTGCAATCTTTGAAAAAGATTTCCAAACTTTTCATATCCTTAATTATAGACTTTTCTATTTCTAAAAAAGATCTCTTTTTTTTTTTAAGTCAAAATAACATCATCAATGGGGGTTAATTTCCTACATTCTGTATCTGGAAGATCATTGATGAATATATTAAATAAAGTACATAGAAGAACTAAATCCTGTGATACACCCTTCTATAAAATCTTGTATATACAGATTAATATCTACTAGGATTATCATTTAGAGTCACTCAATTTTTTTTATTAGAGATATTTCAAAATATGTATTCGAATTTTTTTTCTAATTTTTGAAAATTTAATATTCAAAATGAATGTCATACAAGGAATATTATAATACTGTTTTAAACTGGTATTAAATATAATGCTTAAAATTATTTAAAAATATAGAACTCGTATCACTTTTGCTTGCAAGATACGTGTGATACAAATATTATTTAAGAAAAATATTTTTAAAACAAATAGTTAATAGTTTACTTCTAATAAATATAAAGTCATATTATAAACACTCAAAAAAGAAGATAGCACAGAGAAGACATATCTTGCAGCCAGGAGGGTCAATAGTGAAAGGTAATAAATTATTTATATTGTTAATATTGGCTTCTCAGATATTTTTTTCTTTCAAATGCGAACATAAGTTACTTTGCATTACTTTTGTTTTGTTTTGCTTTGTTTAGAAAAAATAAACTTAGTAAAAAATATAAATGATGAAAAATGAATATGTAGTCTTACTCTCTTATATTCTCCATTATATAATTTATTGCCATAGCATTAGTATAAACTTATAATTATTATTATCAAAATTTTAACCTTTATTACTTATGAACCATTATTACTTTGACATTAAATTCCAGACAATTATTTGTGAACCATTACATTAATTTTCCAAAAATAGCTATAAAATTATTTTAATAAAAATATTAAGTGTTATTATAAATATACAATAACCATATAGAGAAAAACATCCTTAGAATTTGTTTTATTTTATGTGCTTAGCCAACTTTCAACTCCTACAAATCACAGACATAGATAAGGACATAAAGCAAATTGTAAGAAAGCTTTTTTCAATAGCTAAGCACATAAAATAAAACAAATTCTAAGAAAGATTTTCTCAATACGGTTATTGTTTATTTATAATTACAGTAATTTGAGTTAAAGCATATAATTTTATGATTAAAAATATTATTCTATATTTACTTACAAAATGTTCAAATCAATAAATATGAAAATCATAGCTATTAAGAGTATTTTAAAAAACTGTAAATACGTGTCAATACTATAACTAAGATGCAATAATTTTGTGATGAACCTTCATCAGCATAGAAAAAGAATATGGTATTTATGGGAATTAAAAAAATAACTATGGTTTTTTTATTTTTCACTAATCCTTTAAATACTCACAAAAAAAAAATCTACACAAGCATTTTTTGTTTCTTTAAAATTAGTCTGTTGAATGTATCTTTTTCATATTTCTGAAAAAAGATGTAAAACCAGAGCAGTTTTAATTTGAAAACTCTGCATTGGATTCTAAAAGCAATTTAATTAAATGTTAACAATGTTAGTCATCAACATGGACACATTCCATCAAAGAAATCCAGAAAAAATGTTATATTTTTTTAATTGCATTTTTACAGCCATCTACTGAGAAAATTTCTTAAATTTTTTTTAATTCATAAATTCATATTTTTTTTAATATATTGTTTTAATTTTTAAAAAAATCACAAGAGGCCAGTAAAATGGAACAGCAGCCGAATAAAAAGTTTTAGCACTGTCTTCTTTTGTTATGGCTGCTCAAGGCTAGTTGTGAAATTATTTCAAAAAATGGTTTTAAAATAATTAAAAATGTTTTCTTTTTTTTTTTTTTTTGTAAAGTTTATTAAGATTCATGAATATTTTAAACCCAATATTTGTGTAATAATTATTACAAATCAAAAGTTATTTTTATATGTATATATTTTGTTTTTAACAATAGTAAAAGGAATAACTTCTAGTATAACATTAACAGAAAAAATCATTAGTCTGTTTACTGCACTTTAGGACAACTATAGTTGATACATCATTGCACACACTGTGTTAAGGTAAATTGAGGTATTTAAAAAATTACAAATCAATTTTAATATTTTAAAGCAGAATTTTATAGATTTATCAGAGATTATCATTGCATTTTAATGCCACATTTCAATTAAAAGAGATTTTGTCTTATAAGAGTGGCTCTGTTCTGCCATCTGATCAATAACATAAGTGTCTATTGTTATTACAATCACATTTTTTTAATATTTGCAAAATTCAAATACAATTTTTTTTAATTTTTTTTTCTTTGCAAACTTATATTACTATCAAATTATGTTAAATTTATTAAATTCTGATATACAATAATGGTTTAATACTAAAATCAAAAGTTGAAAGCTTACAAAAATTCTTACCAGGAAAAACAATTAAATCTGACAATATGCATGAGAGTTAAAGAATAACTGAATGGTTAAATTTCTCAAGATGTCATACAAATAATGTTTGAGCTCCAAAAGAAATAGGTTGAAGAACTTTTAGCTCTTAAATCTATCACTCTGCTTTTGAAATAAGCCACATTGGACAATAAAAAAAAAAAAGGTCCTTATGTATCATTCCTTCATTCTTTTTACTGAGCGTTTTTTTTTATTAGTTATCCATTTTCAGGGGCATCATGTTTTAAACAATATGGCCATTTTTTTAAAGATGATTATCATATTAAATATTTCATTGTTTTTAAGGTGATTATAAAAATATAATAAATTACCCAAAACTCCAAATGATTGTAGTTAAATTAAATTTAATATATCTGAAATAAACAAAATAAAAACATAATGAAAGAATACTTGCTTTGAATACACTTTGAGATTATATGGCCATTATCTCCATTAGACATAAATTTTCACATATTACTCATTGGCGGATACTTTTTGTGCAGGCACTTTTATTCCATAATTTTGAAAATACTTCACTCATCTTCTGTCACTGGTAGATTCCAAATTTTAATCATTTTTGCAAAAGGTTAGGAAAAATAATTAACCAACAGCTAGAACGAATACGGTAAACACAAAAAAAATCAAGACTATGTTAGCAACGTGTTAACGGGTTGTACGTTATAATAAACAATGTTGTGAATGGCATTTATAAAAAAAAATATTTTTTTAAAGTTAACATGAATTTATATTCGATTTTTAATATTTTTTTTAAACTTAACAACTAACACATATTCGATAGAATTATTTTGATAAGAAAAAAAATAGTTTGATGCCCCTGAAAATGGGTAAGTAATCAAAAAATGCCCGGAAATGATATGTAAGTACCAAAAAAAAACGTAAAAAGGCAGTACAAAAATTTCTTAACATACAGAAATCTTTTAAGAATGATATACTTATTTAAATCTCAAATCAAAAAGATAAATTAAATGGTTTAGATCTGAAATATTTTATTTTTTAAATAAACGATTTTTTTTTTTTTTAGTTGCTGAATAAATCAAGCGAAAGAATTTATCATGCATCAAATAAATATCTTCAATATTATAAAACTATTAAAAAAATATTTGCTATGATTCTTACTTTATGATCATATATTTAAAATAAACTCCGTTTTATTTATTTAGAAGACAAATTTTACACCAACCAAAGATAACGTGTTATATAGCGCTATGTTTTTTTTTAATTTGTAACAAACAAACAATGAAATGAAAAATTACAATTTTCAGAAAAATGTTTTCAAATAAATTTTATAAATGACCTCTAAAAAAAAAAAAATCATTATATTATTATTTAATGATGGATAAGGAGATAAAGAAAAATTCATTATTTTATAGCATTTAAATTTAAACTATGGACACTAACGTAAATGTAATTACAATTAATCCAAAATCCGTGATTCCAGAGCTTTTTTGTGTTTTTTTGAATTCGTGACGTTTTTTTTATTTTGTATTTTATCAATAAACTTTTTCCACATTATAATCTCAAACTCAGATGAAAATATAAATAAATTTTACTATTTATAGTTTATACATGTTAAAGTATTTTTTGTAAAGAATATAATTCTATTATATTAATAATACATTAAAATCCAGAATATGCTTATATAGCTTTATAAATCAAAACAATACTTGGCAATTTTGTCTGGATAAAAGTTTTTGAATTAGATATTTTTGGATTAATGATAATCTATTTGTACTACTAGTTTTATAACCAATGCATTAAATTTTATAATGTAGCTCTAAGTATTGAAATTCTAATATTAATATAATATCAAGCGATAGCAAACTAAACTTTGTTATAGTATACTTAAATGTCATAATTAATGTCTTCCTTTTAGAATAAAATTTGACATACATACATGATTTAGTTTTAAAATATTACTAAATTGTCCCTAACATCAGATAAATATGTGTTATTTTTATGTTTGTTTTATTTATTTATTTTTTTATCAATGCGTTCAGCTGGTGGGTAGTTGTGACATGATGAAGTTGAGATAATGGATGCACTGCTAAAAGCCACCCATCCCCCCTTGAAAATAAATGTTATCTTTACTATTTGAATACAATGACCACTGCTAAAAAGCTCTTTGCTGAAACAACTAATAATCTGCTTACTTTCAGACTTTTCATCAAAATACTGACTGGCAAATATTGGCAAGCCAATGTCAAGATTGCATAGTTAATTTCTTTTGTGGCCCTTAACTATTAATTTACAATAAATCAGATTACATAAAGAGCATCTATATCGCCCCCCCCCCCACACAATTTTATAAGATATATAAAATTCGAATTTGAGAAGAATCATTTAGGTAAAATAATTCAATCTTCATAATTATTATCACTACATTTCAAAGCTCATTCCAATATTTCACAAATATTTACTTCAAACTTTCTTTTTACGACATAAAGACTTGGGCAAAAGTTCTTAACGTGAAAATTTATTTCTTGAAATGAAGTCAAATATTTGATTTTGAATTTTGCCATACGACTAACTTAACACCATTTTACTTCTCTTTCAGACTATTATATGTAACCTTGTATTCCGTTTATACGCACACATACACCCCACACATATTTAGAAACAACCTGTATTATTAAAATTCCTTGAGGGAAAGCAAGGAAGAAATATATATATATGAGAACCAATGTATCAGACGCAAATCAAAATTAGTTATTTATTGTTAAAGAAATGGGTAAAGTAACAAGTGAGATTAATCTTTTCACGTTTCAATATTTTTTCCCCTCAGCTGTCAAGTTTGAACAATATTCAAATTGTGATAGATAAACAAGCCTTTCTTCTTTTTTTTTTTATGAGACATACTGCATGCAAGAGCATAATAAAATATCACTCCTTTTCCCTATTGCAGTATTAAAATGTTCCCCCACTCACTCCCAAGCAGTAGACGGAAAAAGATAATCATGAATTGTGAATCTTTAACAACTTGAATACTGAAGCTAAAAGACAATTTCCCATCTGCCTAAATATTTTTTTCCCAGCTGACAAAGGTGAAAACTGCGAGCAGCCAATACCTTCCAACACTAATCATAAATAATTAAAGATTTAACAAAAATAAGCAACTTTATTTCAAAGTCATCAATATTTAATACCACATAAGAGAGAAATTATGCATTCGCATATTCGATAGCTATTAAAAACCAAGATAAACAAAAAAAAAAAGATGGAAAAGAAATATGATGTCCAACGGCTAAACTGTCTAAGGAAGTTGGGATTTATTTTTAAATGCAAATGGAGAAAAAGTAACTTTGATATGAATAAATTTTTGAAATGTTTAATGATATATGTATAATTTATTTTTTTTTTCTTCATATGTCATAGCATCAGCTGGGACGCGAACCCACACCCGTCTGCAACCAACTACTTGCTTGCAAGGCGGGTACGATGACCTCTCGGCTAACAATGCTTGACTAATTTATTTTTTTAATAGGCAATTAAACAAGATTACAATATTTAAATATAAAGAATTATTTGTAATTATAATAGATGTATAATACTATTAAATTAATGAATGATTTAAATAAAATACCTATAAAATAAACTGTTACAACAATAGTTATTTAGCTTTCCTCAGCCCGGATTCGAATCCGGACTGAGAAAACTTGAATTTTTCAATATGCTTTTTTTCCAGATAGACTATATATAGCCAGTAATTAAACTAACTATCCAATATTGATTGGTAAATGGGTATTTATGTGTTCTTAGCAGATTAAAAAAGGATGAAAAACAACCCGAGCTCTCATCATCCAGAAATTGAGTCCTGTCTTCTTTTTTTACTGTTTCTCTGTGAGAGACTATTGGAAAAATCTTCATCCTGTAGTAAGATAGTTAAATGCGTTTTACTCCTACCTAAATTATCAGTATGTTTTGTTTTTTTTCTACAAACATTTAAGGCTTTTCAAAATGTCGGAATCAAAATAAGGGCCTTTAATTGTTTTTCTATAAAAAATAGCAATGACTCATCTGGCAACTTTTGATCATTATTACTCTATATCAATGTGTGTGGGTTTTTTTTAAAGAAAATTTTGTACTTCAGAATATATTCATTTAAGAAATGCCTAAGATTATTGATTATCTTTTTCTACTATTAAAAGTTTAATATATCTCCATTACAGTTTCTTCACTTTATGTTTAACATGGCCTATGTTTTAAATTCAAATTATATTTTATAACATTTAAAATATGACACAATTCTTTTTTTTTTTAAAAAAAAAAAAAGTAAAAAGCCTCGCGAAATACAAAATATAATAATATACTTCAAAATATTTTTTCATCAAACAATAATAAAAAAAAAATTAAATCTTATGTATTGTAATTCACAATATTATTTATCTTTTCAATATATATGTGCTTGAGTGTATCAGTGTTATTAGATAGAGTGGAGAGTGATGGGTCATCTGAAAATCGGTGCTCATATACCCTATATAATATATCATTAGATATATATGTATTAATGTTTATATATACAATATGTATATAAACATGTTCATAAAAAAAGCATGACTTCATCAAATTTAGAAATGAAGAGTTTGAATTTAAACTAATGAAATATATACTCACACACAGATATATTTAGAAAGAGAAAATTTAGATTAGTTTTAAGGTAGGATTTTTTTCAGCTTATATTATATAAAAATATGGCAATGATTGCAAAATGAGTTTTCTTCACCTTATTCCGAGATATTTATTGTACGTCTAAGCAATCATGGTAATATTATAATATCCATATTTCCAGAACAGTTTCGTAAATTTTGCCTTCATCAGTGAGAACTTAGAATTCAAAATTGGATCTAAAACACTTAATCACCTATAACTTATTTATACAATTAACAAGGTGATAACCTAAAATTAAAAAAATCCAAAGGTCTTGAAACCAAGATAAACTTATTTGCATAGATATATAAACCTAATATCATATGATATACTTTAGTGACTGTAAATTTATACTAACTGTAGATCACTCCCACTCTTTGAAAGTATATGTTAAGAATGAGCTAAAAAAAATCATGTAATGTTTAGTTCATAGTAATGATTATAAGTAATGTATAATAATGTTCAGATTTCGAATACATTGAATGAGAATTGTTCAAATTTTGGTATAGCCCAAATTGCATTTGAACTTTTTAACATAATATTTAAAATATTAAAAGAATTGTAATAAATTTTTTTTTCAAACATAGGCAATTTATTACTTATATGTAATTTAATAATTGAAAATATCAAACTCTGTAATTATAAGTTTTTAAGTGTTAATACATATATTTCTTGCATGAAGCAAAAATTCCCAAATATTTGAATACCTTTTCAGTTTTCAAAAAAGCAAATACATTTACAGTAGTAAATAAAAATTCAAGTTTATTTATTGCAAACTCCAAACTGACACTTAATTAAGCATCAACGGATTTTTGTTTCAACATAAAGATGATTTATTGTGAATAAGATGCCAAAAAAAAAAAAAATGCGGCTTTTTAATATTACAGACGGTGATTAAGTGAAAATATAATATTTAATTATATGCAGCTTGAATTATGCATAAATAAATTTGAATAATTTCCTCTAGTACTCTTAATAATTTTATATATTATTGTTGTATGAAGCTATGATATTTGCTATATCAATATACACTATTTTAATTGTAAGCTATTCAAATATATATGTCATCAAAAATGGAAAGAAGTTTAATCCATTATGTTGCTTTTACATGTATTTAAATAAATCATATGATATAAAATATCTTTATATAAAAGCAGTAATATTTAAAGTTCTTTTCAGTAAATATTAACTTTTGCCCTTTTCAATATGCTTGAACTATTTTACAATTACAATCAATCTACATTGCATACATAGACAATAATACAATACTTACAAGGCAGAAAAAGAACATAATAATGAAATTAATAGAAGAGATGATAGATCTGCCTTATATATTCACTATTTAAAATATGGACATAAAATAAGTGTAAAAATTATATAAAACCTTTAAACTATATTAAAGAACCTAATAGAAGGAAGATATATGAAACCAATTACATTAATTACAATAAAAATAATTGTATGAATACACCTGGATCTCATCATTATGTGGTAGATATGTTCTGCAGAAAACCCAGATTAAAAAAATCACACAAAAATAGACTTAACTTACCTTGAAAAATGGGGGATAGGTTCTGTAATTTTCAGAAATCACATAAAAGCAAAGCAACAAGAAAAAATTACTTTAAAATTCGCATTAAAAAAATAAGGAAATAAAGTATGATTAATAAAAAATTTCAAATATTTGAAAAAATTAATACAAGACAAACTTTTACTTTTTTTATTAACTACAGTATTTAATTTTACATTTTTTCATACATATTTTAATCATTGCCGCTATTTGACAATATGCATTCGTTTGTCAACTGGTAAGAAATCAGATTAAGTCACAAGAGCAAATACAACTTACGCCACTTTTATTCTTGTGCTGTGTTAATGGTTTTTTGTCAACAATGTAATCGGTGATTAAATTTTGAGATGATGATTTTACTAATTGTTTATAAAGCTCGCGATATCCAGACATAACTATTTAGCTCTCATTGAAATTTAAGAGGTTGTTCATTGCAGAAAACTCTCTCAGATTTCAGCATCTTCTGATTGTCTTTATCTTACACATCAATCTAAAATTTATGATTAACTGATTTTTACATATCAGAAAATAATAAATTTGTCTTTTTTTGTTCACTACTGAAATAAATTTTAAATGTTCACATTTTGGTTCTATATTAAAAAAATGAGATCACAACCAAAACAAAGATTATACATTATCATTAGAAAGATTATTTTCAGCTTACAAAATCAATAAAATCTTTCTTATTTTAAAAATCTAAAAGATTATTTATTTCTGTTACATCTAACAAAATACATTTTTTTAAAAGTTTAAAATTTTTGAATATTTATTGTGATATTTTTATACGTAGGTATAAATCTATTATTATTATTTACTCATTAGTATAAGTAGGTTATTCACATAGAAGCTAAGATTCTAAATACAGCTTCAGGCCATATTCACATTAGCTGCTAATATAACATTATACTTTTGAAAAAAAAAAGTATTTCAAGTCAAAATAAATTATTAATAATTTAAATTTCTTGATATCTAATAAATATAGTTAAATATGTAAGATATTAAGAAGAAACCTAAATCACACAACATCAAAATCACATTAAAATAATTCGCATAAAATGAGACCCAGGTGTATATATAAAACATCAATTAATTTAACTAATAATTGGCTAATAATAAATGAATGAAAAATTATATAGTATATATTTATACGGGGATTTTTTTCTGCCTTGTAAATATTGTATTATTGTTACAATAGGTTACAGTTAATTTTATATAAAAGAGATAGATGCCACTATGTATGTAATGTCGATCATAATTGTAAAATAGTTCGAGCTCATTGAAAAGTGCAAAAATTAATAGTTGCCAAAAAGAACTTTTGTGTGTATGATTATTCTATTATTATATATATTATTGCTGTTATATAAGAATATTGTATATATTATATTGTATGATTTATTTAAATAAATAAATAAAAAATCTAAATAAATAAAAAATAAAAACATTAAAATTTGTAAATTTAATAAATTTTACAATATGACAGCAGTCATTTTTTTTATCCGAGTGCTGTATATGATCACATTAATTAATAATGTTTTTCAACTTACATTGAAAGCACATATATTATATAGTTCTTTTTCTAAATTTGATTTCATATAATAAAATATTTTCTAAATATAAAGCTAAATATTTTATAAAATTTAATAAGACTCATGAAATATCTTTCTTAAGCATATGAGGTTTTCATACACATTGCTTTGTTGTTTTTTTTCACTAATTTACTCCCTAGTGAGAATTTCTGAAATATGCATATTTTCCTACATATGTTATAATATAAAATTTTAGTTTGAAAAAATTCCATAGATGGCAAGAAAATCAAAAAATTCCTCAAAAAAATGATACCCTAACAGTCCCCCTATTGTATTCTGACAGATTTTTGATGTCACCACTTTTTATGACATTGTTTAAAGAAAATAATTTGATTAATAAAAAATGTACTTATTTGTGAATTTATTATAATTCTATATAGTTTTTATACAATGATTTATACAATATTCATTAGAAATCAAAAACATAAATTATTAATAATTTATTTTGAATGTAGAATGTTAGGAAGAGGGATAGAGATACCATTAATACGTGGCAACAGAGTATATACTTTGTTGGGTATTTTTTGTGGATGATGTCTTTTTGTGTGCAGAAAGAAGAGAAGATGTGGAAGTTATGCTGAGGACATGCACAAGGGTGGGTAAAGAGATGGGAATTAACTTTAGTGAAGAAAAATCAAATATAATGATGGTTAATACTGGAGAAAGAGAAGATGAAAATTTTTTATTGGGGAATATAAAATTAAGTGTGGTGAATAGATATAGTTATTTGGGAATCATCTTAAGTAATCAGAAAAATTGCTTGGATGAATGGGAGAAAAAATTGATAAATGAAACAAAGAAAAGAAAGGGATTGATATAGAAATTAACAGTTTTCATATAATAAATATGATGTAACTAGAATTCTATAGAAGGGAGTTACGGTAGCAGGGTTAACATATGGCAATAATGCATTATATGTTAGTAAAGAGGTATTAGATTACTTAGAAAAAATACAAGTAGAAAGACATGCATTACATGTAGATATGCGGACAGCAAAGGAGGTAATTCAAGGAGAAATGGGATGGTCAAGTTTTTATATGAGAGATGGAAAAAACAAAATGAAAATGTTTTGTAGATTGCAGTTTATAGATAATAAATGAATAGCCAAAATAGTATTTAATTGGGTTATGAGTAAAGGGCAGGCAACAAGATTGGTGAGAAAGATAATGCAGTATGCAGAAGATTTGTATAAAGAATTTATATCAGTATACTTCTACAAAAGGTGGAATGAATTAATAAAGAATAGGGAGTTGGAAAAATGGAGAACTAGTATGGAGAGTACAAAAAGTTTAAGTATATATAGAAGTAAATGGAACATTGAGTGCGAGTTAATTTATGATAATAGCAAGAAAAGTAGTTTATTGTTTAAGGCTCGAATGGGATTTTTAGCAACAAGAGAATATACATGTAAATGGAAAAATATGGGTGATTTAGTCTGCAAGTTGTGTAAGGAAGGCATAGAAAACATTAGATATTTGTTCATTCAATGTAAATGCTTGAAAGCAGAAAGAGTACAAATAATGAAGTTATGGAAAAATAAATATGAACAAAGTGATTATATAGAAAGTGGGTTGTTGGTTTTAATGCTGGGTTTGGGAAAAGATATGGGGGATTTAGATATGAAGGCCATGGAGTTGACAAAGATTATGTTGTGGAAATGGGATGGAGCAGATCATGGGGAAATTTAGGGTGGAGAATGAAAAGGGAAGGTAAAGTGGCTAACAGCTTTCTCTGGGCATAGTTGACTCCATATCTCCTATATCTATTACATCTTCCGAACTGCCCAGAATTTTAAATGAAGAAGTGAGACATGCAATTAAGTGTATGAAGAAAGGAAAGGCTCCAGGAAATGATGGAATTATAATTGATATATTAAAAGAAGCAGGTGAAGAAATAGAAACAATTTTAGCAAAGTTATATACCAAATGTCTAAATGATAAAGATGTACTGGAAGATTGGAAGAATGCAGTAATAATATTAATATTTTAAAAAGGTGATAAAGAAGATATTAGAAATTACAGACCTATCAGCCTTTTATCAGTTTTATATAAAATTTTTACCAAGATAATTACAACTCGTCTACAGAGAACTTTGGATTTCCACCAACCAAGAGAACAAGCTGGATTTAAAAGTGGTTTTAGTACAATAGATCATATCCAGGTATTGAGAGAAGTCATAGAAAGGACAAATGAATATAAGTTGTCTTTATGTTTTGGATTTGTAGATTATGAAAAGGCATTCGATTCTATACACATTTCTTCAGTGATTAAAGCATTGGATCATCAAGGTATAGATCCAGGATATTGTCATATTTTAAAGAATATTTATAAAAATGCAACAGCAACAATTAGATTACATAATGATACTGGAAAAATCAATATTGAGAAAGGTGTAAGACAAGGTGACTCCATATCTCCAAAACTCTTTACAGCAGTGCTGCAAGAAGTATTTTGTGGATTAAAATGGGAAACTAAAGGAGTGAAAGTAAATGGAGAGTATTTAAGTCATTTAGATTTCGCAGATGATGTAGTTGTTTTTGCAAATAATGCTTCAGAGCTGCAGGCAATGTTGCAGGAGTTAGCAGATGAAAGTAGAAAAGTAGGACTAAAGATAAATGTTAAAAAGACTAAAGTAATGTTTAATCGATTTGCTCATAATATGAAAATAAAGATTAATTATGAAGAATTAGAAGAAGTTAACAGTTACAAATACCTTGGTCAGATTATTAATACAGATGGAAGCATAATGGAGGAAATTAATCATAGAATTAAACTTGGTTGGAGTGCTTTTGGTAGAAATAACTTGATATTAAAAGGAAATATGCCTATGTGTTTGAAAAGGATGGTTTTTAACAAATGTGTTTTACCAGTTCTTACTTATGAATCTGAGACTTGGACACTTAATAGAAGAGCAATACCGAGACTTCAGAGCACTCAAAGGAGTATGGAGAGATGTATGTTGGGAGTAACAAGAAGAGATCGAAAACGCAATGTATGGGTAAGACAACAAACAGGTGTTACTGACCTTATTGAAAAAATTAAAAGATTGAAATGGAGTTGGGCTGGACATATTGCTAGAAGAGATGATAATAGATGGACAATTGAAATTTTAAACTGGATTCCAAGAGATTGTAAAAGACCCAGAAAGAGACCACATGTGAGATGGATGGATGAAATAAGAAAATGTGCAGGGGTGTTGTGGAGAAGAGAAGCTAAAGATCGGAGAAGTTGGATTAAACTTGGAGAGACCTTCATCCTGCAGTGGATTGCTAATGGTTGATGATGATGATGATGATGAACAGTGCATCACATCACATCACATAAAGAATTGAATATAGTCATTTCTGTTCTTTTTTTTTAGCTATATTGCCAGTGCATATTTTTATTCCCTTATATATATTTACTTCATTTAAAAAATTTAAATTTCTTTGTCCTACTTTTGGCATTTAAAATTGTTTCTATATAAAATATAATAATTTATCAACGATTACATAAATTTAATTAACTGTCATAAATCATTACTAATAAATGTTTTGCCCTTGCTTGAATTTAAGAACTCCAAAAATAAACTATATTTCGCTATAACTATGATTTTCATATTTGCGGTTTTAATTGCCAGCAGTCGAAAAAAAATCAGTACAATTCCAAAAACTTAAAAAATAAATAAATAAAACGTTAATTTCATTTCAATTTATTTTATGAATATGGCATATATAGTATGCACACACACACACACTTAAATGCATAAGTGTTATACATATTTTAAAAAAGTGTATACACATGTGCACAATCTTATAGTATGTGAGTGTGTTAAAAATGTATATTGTAATATTATTCATTACCTATGTATATATATCATTCATTATCATCCACATATCTTGGAACCAAATATTGTGCTACGGAAAGACTATTGCATAAATTTTGTTTAAACAATGAAAAAAAAATTGGGCGGGCGGAGAGGGGGGGGGATATTCTAAAATCAAATAGTGTAAAGTTTTTGAAAAAAATATAATTTGTTTGTAGTAAGATCAATAGCTTAGGAAGACAAATTACATCTAAGCAAGCATTGAGTGATACTCAATAAAATCATTAATTATGTTGAGCTGGAATCAGTTGAGATGACTTTAATTAAATCTTGAGTCGTCAAGCGTTGTTAGCCGAGAGATCACCGCAGCTGCCTTGCAAGCAAGTAGTTGGTTGCAGGCAGTTGTGGGTTCGCCTCCCGGCCGATGCTATGACATATGAAAAAAAAAATCTTGAATCTACCATCTTTATCTCTGACCTAAGCTGCTGAAGTTATATGGAATATTTAAAAAATAAATGAAATAAACGCAATCATCATCATTATTATATGCACAAAGAAATGTTCTACATTCTTACAATTGGATAACACTGAAGGATGGAAGATCTCAAAAAATGAAAGTAAGTAATAGATGGACTTGATATAGAAGATAGTGTATGAATAACTGAAAAATAGTGAAAAGTTTTGAAAAAAAAATGTTTTGAGAATTAGGCAGGTGGATGACAATTATAATAACCTACGTATTAATCCCTCAAAAATAAAAATTATCAGAACTACAACAGAAATTTGGTAAAATAATAATTATTTTTATACAATAAAAGATTTCTAAAAAAATGAATTAATATCCTCCATTCTAAATCAAAAAAAAAATAGAGAATAAACATAACCTGCTGTAAAAAATAAATATATATATCAGAATCAAAAATAAATAATAAAAAAAGAGCAAGTTTTCTGACAGACAAGATTTTTCTTTTCACAATTTATCTGCATGAGATCTTATGGTATATATCCCCCCCCCCTTTGTCAAATGCGTTGACCGGGAAGCGAACCCGAGCCAGCTGCTTTGAAGGCAGCTATGCTAACCGCTAGGCCACCAAGCTTGACATAAATTTTAAAAAGTTACTACATTCATGAAGCAAAAAAAAAGGATTTTTTTTTTTTAATAGTAAAATATTTATTAAATGTTTTATACATTATATGACTACTCAAATATGTTGTAAAAGTCATTTAGTAATAAAAGTATTTCCAATATTATAATTTAAATATATACTTGAGTGAAAAAAAAAAACTAAACGTCCTAACAGATGACACTTATCTAATGCAAGTTCCTTATTCACATCATTCTATTGAATTTTTTTCATTTTCATTTTTTATTGATATTATTTTTTCTTTCACCATCTCATTTGCATTATACAGACACCTTGAAAATATTCACCAGTCTTTGAAATACAGTATATGACTAAATCAAATCCTTTTTAATTTCTTCTAGGATGAGAACATTTATCTTAGTCACAATTTGTTTACAAGAATAATGGTACATTAGTAGACTTAAGATTAAATGTTTCAGATCAATTCTCAACTAAGGGATAGAATTGTTAAATTTTCAAATTTCCGTTAAAGGTGTTAAAGCAGCATATTATCACCCAAGCAATTTATTTTATGATTGTTATTAATTAAATCACAGTCATGTGATAATAAGTCTGTTAAATACCTGGGTATTTCCGAAATCGGAAACTAATACACCAAAAAGTTATATTTCAAAGTAAGGCTTTCTAATTGTCCAAACAAGAAATGAGATGTGTGACAACTAACAATGTTTCATACCTAATTGCTGAAGATTAAGAAATATCATTGCTAAAGGTTTTTAAATTATATTCCAAACAACCAATAGAAATCATCAAAAAAAATTTTTTCACTAATAATGAATGAGTTGTATATGATAATTATATCATGTGACACTTATTTAAATTGATATTTTAATTCTAAATAAAAATACAAATATGTATCAAAATGCAACACACTTTCAATGAAGAAAAACCTCAACTTCGGCAAATAGTGAATTGCTTAAATATAAACAAAAATAATTGCTATTCAAAACTATATCTGAAATAATAAAATAGTGAATTGCTTAAATATAAACAAAAATAATTGCTATTCAAAACTATATCTGAAATAATAAAATCTTGAACACTTTATGTTCAGCATCTGATGCGATTATCAGGTTTAGAGCAAAAAATAGACTTTACAATTAAATTATTTTTTTCTCAAAAAATGCAATTTCAAATTTTAGTCTTTCATAGTCATCATCATCATCATTATTATTATTATTATTATTATTATTATTATTATTATTATTATTATTGCTATTATTATTATATGGTATTACACTTTACGGTTTCTCAAGTGCATCAAATTTGAAATGATTAAAAAAGTTTCAAAAGAAGATTCTACAGCTAATACAGAATATGTCTTATTTAGAAAATAAAATTAATGATTGCTTGATTTTGATAAACTGTTACAGATGGTAATTATAAAGAAAAATTATTTTAGTAATTCATTTAAAAAATATATGGCATCTAATTATAGTGGTTCCCTTAAGAATAAATATATCATTTCATCTAGTACAAAAATAAATACGGGAGTAGATTGAGAAGTGTGTATATTCCATTGATATTCAATAAATTACCGCGTTATATATGTAGAACATAGAAAGTATGAATTTGTTAAAAAAGGAATTGAATTAAGTATTCTTTGTGTCTATAAAACTGCATTAGTGAGAAGTTTCTTTGTTTTTGTATTTAGTAGTTATTCTGTGCATAATTTATTATTTTTATTATTTGTTATTTTATTATTTTTATTGTTTTTGATTTTATTTTATGGTTATTTTGTGCATAATTTATAATATTGACTTTAATACATTGTACAGGCTTAAACCTGCATTTATATATGTAATATTTGTGGGGTTCGATCCTTTGTGTTAATACATATTTTGTTGATTATTCATACGTATTATTTTATTGCTATTTATTGTTTTATTATAAGATTGTCAACTGCTTTATATAAAATCTGTATGATATTTGTAAAACATATGAAAAGCATTTATTTTGCTTATTATGTTTCTTTTTTTTTTTTTATGTAATCAAAATAAATAAATAAAAATTAAAAAATAAATAAATTATTATTTGCAATATATATATATATAAATGATTTGGATAGATATATAGTGAAGGATAGTCTATTATCATATGCTGATGATTATAAAATATTTAAATCAATTACTTGTTATAAGGATCATTTACAGCTTCAATCTTATATAGATAACTTTTATAAATGATATTTAAAGAATAACATGCACGTAAATATAGAGAAATGTTTTGCTGTTACATATACAAGAAAAGCTCAATACTATGTGGATTCATATTATGTACATAATGAAACTATTGAATATAAAAAGTATTATAAAGATATTGGAATATGGTTTAATCAAAATGGATCTTTCATGACTCATATGGATATTTTATGTAAAGCCAATAAAATAATGGGTCTTATTCTTCGTAATGGGTGTTACTTTAATATTTTTGTTAAAATACATTTGTTTAAAACACTTGTACTTCCTATAATGAAATATGGTTCAATAATATGGAACTCGGATATTATCTCATATAGATAAATTACAGTCACTATATAGTAAATTCACTAATATAATTAATGCAAAAGATGTTTGTATAAGTTTGTTTCATAGAAGAGTGATTCGTTAATATGAATTTTTTTTTATTTAATCATTCATGGAATTTTTTTTTTACATAATTGTATTTCAAAAGTATTAATAAGAGTTCCTCATGTAATATATACAATAAGAATTTATTTAGTATCGATAAATATAAATGTGAAACTTTATATTTCGCAGCATTATACAGACTACCAAATTTTTGTAATATACTTTTTAATGACATTGATATATTTTTAGTAGATATAAAGACATTTGTTGAGGAAACAACAATTACTTTATCAAATATTTAAGTTGTAATGTATTTCTTTAAATGGTTTTATTAACTGTTGAAATATTAATAAATTAATTGAATTAAATTATTATTATTATTATTATTATTATTATTATTATTATTATTATTATTATTATTGATGATGATGATGATGATGATAATAATAATAATAATATATATATATGAGAAGGATCGTGTAACATGACTGGCTTATTTTCAACAATTTATAAAC
The DNA here is from genome assembly GCA_028023455.1 of Epiperipatus broadwayi. Taxonomy (NCBI): domain Eukaryota; kingdom Metazoa; phylum Onychophora; class Udeonychophora; order Euonychophora; family Peripatidae; genus Epiperipatus; species Epiperipatus broadwayi. The sequence continues at coordinate 1,547,992 of JAQFVV010000219.1, read as the reverse complement.
TATTCAATCGTTTTATGCTAACCATCCTTACACAAAAATATTTGGTTTAAAAAGACCTAAAGAGTGGCAAATTATTTTTTGCACCCTGTAGCAAATGCCTTAGCCTGCTCTAGTCTGAAATATCATTAAATTTGAGAATATTACAGTCTGATTTAATTCAGTCTAATATATATATATGCAGATACAATTTCTTCTATTTAATATCTTTTTTCCTTTAACAATATTCATAATATTCTAATAAAATATAGATCATTATTTTAACAGATGTTTGATGATGATGACCTTTTATTTAGATACTCACAATAGTAGATCATTTTCAAGTGAAGCAAGATTGCAGGAAATTGAAGAACTATCTAATATTAAATAAAACACAATGGGGTTTTGTGAAGTTAGAAGAAAAGGTGAAGAGACAATTGATTTAAAAAATTGACATGTATTATACTACAAAGGCACAAACATTAAAAGTACAAGTGAAATAGGATTTATTGGAAATAAAAGTGGAAGAACAATATTGTGGAGATTGATGGCATATTAAACAAAATGTCAAGATTAGTTATTCAACTTAATAGCAGATATCAAATGCAGGTAATTCTGGTTTATGCCCCCAACAAGTTCTCATTGTGATGAAAAAGTAAAAGACTTGATATGGATGTATATTTTATCAGAAAAAAACAATATTTTTAAATTGTCATGGGAGACTTTAATACTAGAATTGGAAAGATGAAAGTTATGTAAGTAAATGTGCTTATGGTGATAGAAATGAGAGGGGACATAGATTTGTGGAGTTTGCAGAAAAATAAAAACTATATTATTCTCTTTTTTTTTTAATTGTTAAATGGAAATGAACATGCAAGCATCCAAATGAAAATACAGTAGAATTGTATTGCATTTTGACTAATAGGAAAAATGTATTTCAAGATTGCAATGTTATTAATAAATTCAATACAGGAAGTGATCATCAATTAGTAAAATGTAAGATACATGTTAATGCAAAATTAAAAAGACAAAAATTATTAAGAAAAACAATATTCACAGCTGATATTCCTAATCTTCAGAAACATTCCAATGAATTTAAATTAGGACTTGCAAATCATTTTCAAATAGTAACAGATTTTGAACATGACTCAGATTCAAACAAATTCACTAGGAAGATAACTAATACACTTATAAAAACTACAACAAAGATAGCTGGAACAAAAAAGCAGCAATTGGCCAATAAAATTTCTACTAAGACAAAATTTATGAAAAAAATGAATATGAAACTATATAAAAATAATACATTAAAAGGATTGAATGTTTCAAATTTTGTAAAATGGTATGAAAAAGAATTAATAATGATATAAGAAAGTATAATTGTGAACTAATAAGGAAAGTTATAGAAATGAATAAAAATCTCAAGAATGTAAAAATCATTTTGGAATTGGTAAAAAAAAAAAAACTTATTTCTGCAATAAGAAAAAAAAATAGAACTATTACTAAAAAGAGATACGACATCATGAAATGTGTAGAAGAGTTCTATCAAAAATTATATAGCAATAAAGAACAAAGAAAAAAACTACTATAACTTCTGAATTGTCCAGGCTTTTAAATGAAAAAGTGAGATATGCAATTAAATTTATGAAGAAGAGAAAAGCTCCAGATAATAATGGAATTATAATCGATATCTTAAAAGAAACAGAAGAGAAAAAATTTCTCAAAATTATATATCAACTATCTAAATAATAAAGATGTATTAGATGACTGCAATAACTGTATTAATATTAATATTATAGATATTACAGCCCTATCAGTCTTTTATCAGTTCTATATAAAATTTTTACCAAAATAATTACAACTCATTTACATCGAATTTTGGATTTTAATCAACCAAAAGAACAAGCTGGATTTAAAAGTGTTTTAAGTACAATGGATCAAATCCAAGCATTTGAGAGAAAATATAGAAATAACTAATGAATGCTTTGGATTTGTAAACTATAAAAAGGCAGTTGATTCTATAAGCATTTCTTCAGTGATTAAAGCACTGGATCATCAATATGCAGGCACGGGATACTGTCATATTTTGAAAAATATTTATAAAAATGCAAAAGCAACAATTATGTTACATCATGATAGTAAAAAGATTAACATTGAGATGGATATATGATAAGGTGACTCCATATCTCCAAAACTTTTTACAGCAGTTTTACAATAAGTATTTGGGGTATTAAAATATGAAGCTAATAAAATAAAAGTAAATGGAGATTACTTAAGTCATCTAGATTTTGCAGGTAATGTAGTTGTTTTTGCAAATATTGTTTTAGATCTTCAGGAAATGTCACAAGAGTTAGCAGGTGAAAGTAAGAAAATGTGATTAAAGGTAAATAAACAAAAAATTAAGTAATGTTCAATGGATTTTCTCAAAAGGATTTTCTCAAAAGAAGAAAATAAAGATTGATAATGATGAGTTAGAAGAAGTTAACAACTACAAATATTTTGGTCAGATTATTACTACAGATGGAAACATAATGGATGAAATTAATCATAAAATTAAACTTGGTTGGAGTGCTTTTGGTCGAAGTAATTTAGTATTAAAAGAAAATATGCCTGTGTTTGAGGTTTTTAATAAATGTGTTTTACCAGTTATTTACAGATCTGAGACTTGGACACTTAACAAAAGAGCAATAGAAAGACTCAGACCACTTAGAGAAGATGGATATTAGGAATAACAAGAAGAAATTGAAAATGAAATAAATGGGTTATAGAATAAACAAATGTTAGAGACATCATTGAAAGAATTAAGAGACTGAAGTGGAGTTGGGCTGAACATATTGCTAGAAGAGATGATAATAGATGAACAGTTGAAATCTTAAATGAGATTCCAATAGATTTTAAAAGACCTAGAAAGAGATCACATGTGAGATGGATGAATGAAAAAGAAAGTGTGCTGATGTGGAGAAGAGAGGCTAGAGATTGAATAAGATGGGTTGAACTTGAAGAGATCTTCATTCTGCAGTGGATCGATAATGGTTGAAAATGCTGATAATGATAGTCAGAATAAGTTAAGATAAAAGTGAACTTTTGATTATTTTTTTATTAATAAAGTACAGTATTTCGATTCATTAATTTTTTACTACCCTATCATACCCTCCCCCACTCCATCACCACCACTCGCTAATAAATTATCGTATTGCTTTGAAATATGACTGCAAATAATATATATTTTCTACAATTTTAAATTTTATAATTATTTACGAGAGCAATAATGGAAAAACTCGTCATGGATGTCACATACTGTATTTACATCCACGCCTCCGCGCTCATCTAATTAATTAAACATCATTTAGAATATTATTCACAAATGTGAACACACATGCAGAGACATGCAGACAAATAAAATAAACATGAAAAAGCTTAACTGTTGTTATCGCAATATTTTAATGGTGATATATTTATGAGTTATTTACATTTTTCTTTAATTTTAATTCCGCAAAATTAGAAATCCTCAATTATGCAAGTACGCAAGTAAAAACACAACTTTATGTGTGTACATATAAATTTTAATCACATTTTAAAAAGTAGATAGTGAAATCTTTTTTATAAAAGCATATTTACAATTCTGACTATTTCAATAAGAATTAGCCATAGTTTTCTTTGAGTATTTATAGTCATTAGCCATATTCTAAAACTTTCAAGACAAGGAATTTGTGATGTTTTTTCTCCAAATTGTGTGCGACAACCCGACAACACTTTAATGCTTAGGGACAGAGCAAAAATAAATGTCTCTTCGCCATAGACAAAGAAAAAGAGGGGGTAGAAAAAAAAACAGGTCCTAAATGTTGGTTATGTGGTTGAAGATGTTTTTACGGTTAGTTTGTAATGCAAATCAAATCTTGTCAAAGTAATGGCAAACCGACTCAAATTCTTTAATGGCACTTCCTTTTTTTTTTTTTTAAATATACTGTATATATAAAGAAGTTTATATATTTCACGTAAAACATACTTTTATTTAAATATATATTATTTATCTTAATATATATATAAAAAGGAAATAAATATAAAAAAAATTAATTGAGATATATAGATGAAAAGTTCTTTTAAATACAAGTTTAATATCTGTACTTAGGCTAGGTATAATTAGAGGGTATTTGAACCCAGACTTTCAAGCTCCTTTCAGTCATCCACTGCATGTTATACAACCGATACACATGATTACATACACGTAATAAGATAAATGATCTCCAATAAACTATTTCGTGTGGAAGATGATGATCCAGACCAACTGATGAGTGTTGTTTCAGCACGAAATACATACATTGGAGATCATTTATCTTTTTCACATGCATGTGAGTCATGTGTATAGTTTGTATAAGATGGAGTGGAGGATTGAAGAGATTTGAAAGTCCCTCTAATTAATGAAAAAATTTGTAAAAGATAAAGAAAAAATAAAACTTTTAAACATCTTTATGAGATTTATGCTGCTCCTTTTCTAGAGTTCATAAGTAGCAGATAGCATATAAAGATTACAAATATTATGAAACTGTAATTGGGCTATCAACTCTATTAAAATAATCTGATACAGTATTGCACAACACCAATTCTAATACAATACAAATCTTAAAGATTATATGTTGTAAGAATACAGAACATTTTTATTCTAACAATGGACTTTTATGCAAGGTTTTTCCATATCAATCATTATCAACCTGTATCCATTATTTTGAATTTACACTCAATTATTTGCTACGACAATCTTTAAAAAAAAAAAAAACTTTTTTTCTAAAAACAATTGCCATTTTTTAAAATAGTGGCAACTTATAAAATTGTTGTTGTCATAGAATAGTGCTTTCTTTTAAAGCTACATTAATTGAAAATAAAATGGGGACATTGATACTAAAAATACAATACAGAGTTTGTTCATTATATAGTACACATATAGAATTAAAATATAATTAATGTATTTTATCTTATTTTTATTCATTCTTCCTGCAAGACAATCAGGGCTTTCATTTATGACATTTCCAAAATTTAAATAAATGACAGTTTCATTATACTTTGATCATGCACAACAACAAGTATATTAATAATAAATTCTAAAATGTGTACATTGGTAAACTATATTCATTAATCAGTTTTGTTTATTAAAATTACTTATGAATGTTAGTTTGCTTGCAGCAAAAAATATGTTAATCATAATTGTAAAATACAATTATTATAATTACATTCATATCGGCCTTTCAAGCCAAATTGTGCAAATGCTTTTGCGAGTGTTAAATAATAAATGAATACCGCAATACAAGATATAGAATTTATGCAGGAATAAAAGGCTTTTGCGAGTGTTAAATAATAAATGAATACTGTCTGACCAATACAAGATTATTCCTGCATAAATTCTATATCTTGTATTAGTCAGACGGTATTCATTTATTATTTAACACTCGCAAAAGCGTTTGCACAATTTGGCTTGAAAGGCCGATATGAATGTAATTACAATTGTATACAGACGCTATAAAAGTAAATGCTGATTTATAATTATTATAATTGAAAATTATTTTGAAAAAAGAAAATGATTTTGTGCATTATGCAGTTAATAATCAACTTTATATGATCACAGGTTATATTGTAATTTATTTGGGAAAAAATAATGATTTCATGTATTACGCAGTTAATAATCAACTTTATATAATCAAAGATAACTAAACATAAGTTTAAAATATCATTTATTTCCCAATTTTAAATCAATAATCTTATAATTTGTTCTAAATATTTTAAAAAATGGTGACTTTTATTACAAACATAGAAAATACTTTTATAATATCTGCAAATATATATATATCATTTACATTATTAAAATTTCAGCAATCAATTGCATGTTATATTTCTTTACCAAATTTTTATTTAATTTTATTGCATTTATGTAAAATAAATAAAATTTGTAAAATATTGTTTTGAAAAAAAAAAATACTGCCATCAATTTTTTAAAAAAATGCAAGGTTTTATTCCCTCCATCATGCAATCTTAGGTTTTTTTCAGATATTTGTTCATACATTTTTAAAATATGTGATGTAGTTGAAATTTTAAATATGTTTCAATTTGATATTTGAATTATATTATGATATGCATAATTCTATAAATATATAATTTTAAATACATTTTATTTTATAAACCGAAAAATATAAAATAAGTTGAATATCAAAATGGAATTAGATATTAAATAATAAATAAAACAGTTGAACAATATCCCTTCTTTTTAAGAAAAAAGAAATTATATATATATATACACAGAATGTTTGAGCATTATCTATTAAACCAATTAGCATTACCTTTGAAAAAAGAATTATTAATAATAAAGATTCTCCGTCTAGACTAGACTGTTTAATAATGAAAAATCTATATAAAATGAAATATTTATAAATTTTATTAAATATTCATTAATATTTAAAGATCTTTGAATGATATTATTAAAAAGTAAAACCATATTTAAATGATATTTTATATTCAAATATTGCACATATTGAAAAGTACTTTTTTAAAGATGTTTTACTAATTCTTAATTATGAACCTTAGACTTGAATCCATACTAAAAGAGCAATAACTAGACTTCAGACACTAAACAAAGCATTGAAAGATATATATATATATTAGGAGTAATTAGATCAAAAATGATATACTTGGATGAAAGACCAATCTGATAAAATGGAACTGGGTTGGACACATTGCTAAAAGAGATAACAACAGTTAGACAGTTAAAATCTTAAACTGAGCCCCAAGAGATTGTAAAAGATTTAGAAAAATGACCGTATATGGAATGGATAGATGAAATAAGAAAGTTTGTTAGAAAAAAGAGGTCGAGAGTCAGAGAAACCAGATTAACTTGGAGAGACCCTCATTCTGCAATAAATTAATAATATCTCAAAGTGGTGATAATGATGATATGTTGATGTTCAAATCATTTAATTTTCGGTAAAGGTTTACTTTAGCGACCAGAGCATATTCGCCATCTAGTTTTTAAAATTAGAACTAAAATATTCTAAATCTTATGTATCTTACAATTACAGTAAATATTTATAATTAAAATGTAAAAGATAATAATAAAAAAAAAAATCATTTAATTTTTTAAGCATAATTATGCCCTATGCATACTAGGAAGTTGGAGAAATAGGTGGCAGTGCTATATCTACCACAGAAGGCAGTTTCTTGGAGGTACGATGGTACCAGATTGGAATTTCAGCTTATGCTTTGCTCTCATCCACATATTCTCAATATTCTGGGTATGTATGTCTTGGTCTTTGGGAACCACGAAGTTGTCCTGATGGACGACTATTGTATGCAGCCCAGCCATCTGAAATTATGTGAGTACCTGGTAAAATGTTCCGCTGGATTACAGCCTCCAATGTGTCAGCTGTTCTATCCACAACTTCTGTCGAGAAGCACTTCCTTGACACTCTTTCAATACCACCAAAGACCCAATGCCCTCTATGTATAGTCCCCCTGTGGTATTTTTTGTGGAAATAATAAGTTTCGTCGATTTCGATGACTATTGGCTCCCCATTGTCATCCATTCCGCTGAGAACCATCAGATGTGTCAAAATATTTGACACACTCTTCATGACAAAAATTAGCCCAGTCATCATATAATAATTTACTTTTAAATTTGAAAACTAGAGGGCGAATATGATTTTTATGTTGTGGTCGCTAAAGTAAACCTTCACCTAATTTTCAACACAAGTCTCTTACAACATTATCTAAATTTTAAATAACAAATGATATAAAGATGTCCATTGTTTTAGTTCTTCATTCAAATTTTGTAAGTAAATACATTATAATAATGATAATAATAAAATGTAAGTTTCAGTTTGATTACATATTCTCAAAACATGACTTCAGCAATTTTTTTATTTTTGAGAATTTGAAGCCACAATATAATTATGATAATGTCAGAGATATAAACTTACAATTGTATTTACTATAATAACATGAAAGCTAAACACCTTCAAACAGATACGCTTTAAACATGCTTACATGACAGCCAATCAGATGGAATAATGACATCACATGGGACTCTCAATTCTAAAACACAAGCCAGAACTATTTTGTTGAATTGTTTATAATTATAGTCATATAGTTAGCAAGAAAAATGAATGGATGGATATTCAATTAAATTAGAGCTAAACTATCACTGGGAGCACAAAAGACATGGTTAAAATAGGACTATTTTCATCACGTCAATTGACAATCTAATTCAAAGAAAAGACTAGTGATGCCCAGGAAGATTGGTGATAAAACAAGAAGAAAAAGTAGCACTGATTATAAAAATGAATGGCTCTTTGAGTAGTAGGAAACACAAAACATATGATAGGTCATTATGAAAAAATGTTATTCATATGATCACCAGAAATAAATTGTGAAGATATTTGCGAAAAAACTCTCACTGTCCAGAAGTAATGCTTCTTTAAACCTTCGTCTGTGGAAGATATTTACTTTGCATTGGACTAATTAAGACTGTTTCATCAATCTATTCTTTGGAAAATGATAAAGCCAGACTTCGTGGAATCATTTCATAAAAAAAATATTTTTTTATTATTACATTTCTTCTATTATTTTTTCTTTCACATTTCCATAAATCCTGATAGTATATATGTATGTTAACGATGGAGTGATTAATAACATGGTTTTATAGCTTAGGAATTCATAAAAAATTTCAAACACCAGAAGAACCAGAGCTGGACTTTTGACTCTAGAGACCATCATTCAAGTGCCATGCCTGGTGCAGTTTATACTAGAAAATAAAAATAATTTTCTTGCAGAAAATGAGAACAGTATCAGTATTTTATTGACCAGTTGTTATCACATACACAGAGTATACAATTAATAATTTCATTGGTTATAATAAAATTCGCTTTTTACTTATAAAAAAAAAAAATCCATATTTAAAAAATTCTACACTAAAAATAATGTAGTTGAAGAATTTTTTTTAAAAAAAAAAAAAAAAGTGCTAACAATATCTACTAAGGGCTTGTTCAAAAATAAACTTTTTATATAAAAAAAATTATGTTCATTGAAATATGAGAAAAATCAATCAATTACAAAACATTATAATAAAAACTATTTTGGAAAAAAAAATTAAATTAATGAATACCCCCGAGATCTAAATTAGCAAATTGAACATTATTTTTTTTATATTATGAAAGCAATTAAAAATGATGAAAAGCTCTTAATATTGCATTTGGCAGCTGATTCCATTACTTGGCTTGTATTTAACACTAATGAAGTAATTATGTACTGCAGCTTTTGCAGAAGAGAATGATTTTTTTTTTCTCCGAAATAATAATATTTAACTATTTTTAAATGACAAATTTTAGAAACAAACATATTTTCTTTTAAAATAATATCATAAACTAATGTTAGAACATATATACACTAAAACCAAAAATTCATTTAAGTAAACCAGCGAAATACCTACATTTGGATTTGGGATATTTTAATAATGCATTTACTTACATTATTTTATTATAAATTGCTATTTTTAAACGCAAGCTTATTAAAATGCAGTCGTTTTCCAAATGGAGATTTTAGTTTGGTATACAATTGCATGTTATTTATAGGATAGGACTTAATAAAGATAGTAGCGAATTTAGCTTCTAGTTAAATCAATACATTCTATATTTATTCATAATTAGATGCTCAAAACAAAAAATTTATAAGATAAACAAACAAATAATAAAATCAGTTTATTATAAACAACGGTTGATTTTTATCCTCTATCAATATGAAAATTGGTTTATTATACTCTATAGTTGTTTTTTTCTCTACCATAAATTACCTGCAACTGAATTTTGTATATAAAAATAATTGATTCATAAAGTTCTAAAATTTATATATATATATATATTTAAACCTAGGCTAAAATAATTAGTAACAAATAATATCTACAATCTAAATAGTAAGTCCCTATGTGTCCAGCTATGCACATATTTTATAGTTCAAATAATTCTTTGGTACTTATTGTTACTAAATAACTTTATTAATTTTATTGATTGAAAAAAACTTCTTCCTAATTTCTATGACATCACTGTCTCCTTTAGATATATTTATCTTTATCTTAATGCCTATAAAATAAAACTAATATTTACAAATAACATATGAATGAAGTCATCTCTATAAGCATGAGGCCATTTTCAATATTTACTGTGATTCTAAAGTCTAATGATTTTTAATTACTTAGGAGTTTGATTCAAAAACTTATCTAACTTTACAATCTTTTAAATATCTATTTACATATAAAAATATTAATAATCAATGTTGATTTACTTACATATTAAAAAATTATATATAATGAAATATATTCTATAAGAGTATGGAGACAATTATCAACTATTATGGTAATAAATTTTTGATATAAAACAATATTTATTATTTTTCTGAGCTAGGCTTTCAATACAGCATATCTTTGTCAAAGCATGACTATGTATTATAGTTTATATATATATATAACTGGTCTTTTAAACCTGATCACTATTCTATAAACTCATTAGCAATCCCTCATAAATAATGCTGTCATGCTAACACTAGGGAAGAACATGAAATGAATAAAAAGTTACAAATAAATTTTACACAAACATTTGCATATGTATCACAAGGAGGTCCTTTGATTTATTAATCTCTCTTTATTTAATGTAAAATATTTCATGATAGTGCTGCCCAAGGCTCATGAAATAGCTAACATAGCATGTATTATACTTTAGTTATAAATTTGTTCAATAGATGGAATCTCTTGTATTTTTTTTATAAAAAAGTGTTTGCATAGTAGCAAAAATGATTATAACAAAGAAAGCATCTTCAATAAAAATGATTAATGGATCAAACATGCAAATGATGCTCAAGAGCTTAAAATGTTATTTATATATTTTCAGGCAATCATAGAATTTTTCTGAAAGACTTCAATATCTTGCTTAATTGTATTTGTCTATTGTATTCTATTCTTGGTAATATCTTTCTATTGAAATTAATCTTGTACTTCTTTGAGATAAGCTTCATAGGGTAATGATAGAGTTTTGGTTCTCCTGAAAATCATGATTAACCATAAAATGTTTTTTTAAGAATTGCACTGAGAAAAGCCAGAAGCTAGAAACTGGTCTGAGGATATCAATATTCTGAAAAGCTTGTTAAGAGCTATTGTCATGCTCATTAGATAAATAGCTTTCTTGGAAGTTTTTCTAATCTTCACCCAGTTCACATGCCTAATCCAATGTAATTGGGTCCTTGCAATTGTATATTCAATTTCTTCACTTCCTTCAAGATGAATATTCATCAAATGGATCTTTACAAAACAAGTTTATTTGAACTTTTTATCAGTGTCTTAAAATTATGCCTTTAGAGGTTTTTCAGTAAATTTGAAATAACATTAAATACAATTAATAATTATATGACTATAATAAAAATAGTCTATTCAACTAAATTATTAAATGAAGCATTAGCACACTGGAAGCTTAGACATATCCCATATCCAAAACTATCTTGCTATCTATCTACAGAAGATATTAAAACTGATCCATTGGTGTTAAGATAATTAAAATGTTTGATTATATATCCCACGCTATATCTCATTGGCAAATAAAATATTTATTGAATTTTACCTTCTTTGCTAAGCAAAAATGCTTATTATGGATCCACTGACACCTTATAAGTTTTATGAATCCATTACAGATGTAAATCTAAATGATCACAAATACATTTGCGATGAACTTATTTATTTATTAGTTATATTTTTTTGGTTGCATAAATGCAACATTTATTCAGTATATTTGGATTGCCCAAATATGTAGTACATAGTTGGAGAAAACTACTTGGTTCATAATTTTATCTATCACTTTTCTGGTCATCTAAATTCATGAATCACTTCCAGGTCAATTAGCCTTACTCAACTATAATATTTTATTATAATGATGATTATACTCATCTGCAAGCTATTTAGTAAATATCCATATTGTTGTTGATTAGTTCCACTTACCATATGATTTATTATTGTTGATGACTACATTTTATTATGTCATTACATTTCTAGCTTGCTCAAATATTTGGGCATTTGTAAGTCAGATAGTTTTTCATCCATTATTTTATTAATTGCCCATTACACTTTTGGTATATCCAACAGGGGAATATTGCTTTTTTATGAAACAATGTTGCTTTGTTAGCATTTTCCATTACAATAGACAATTCTTTAATTTAAACAACATCTCTCATGGGTACACTTTAAATTAGTATTTATTTTTTGTTTTTCAAAGGTATACTACATCACCCCATGAACTTAGAAGCCACAGGGCTCTTATGGAAAAGTATCTAAATAATATATAAATTCTTCAAAACAGAGCAAATATTACATAGATAATTAAGGTAAGTACTTATTATTGGTTTTTTTAATCTTATTGCATGGATTTGAGAAGTAAATCCAGGATTTCATTAAATTCAGAAAGAAATGCAAATGCTAACTTTCCCGCTATGATTAAACATAACATAACCCAAGCTGACCCAAAAAAATCAAAAAAAAAAGGAATCAAATATCCCAAATGAAATAATTCAGGCCATATCTAATCAATCTAATAAAAATTGTTCTATTTCTCACAAACTCCTACTAATATTTCACCAAATAAGTTTGTTTTGCAAAACAAGCAAATGAACATTCTCATGAGCCCAGAACTAGACACTGAAACTACCGAGTCTGAATGTGATATGTCGGATCAATTCCACAACAATCCTATAATTACTCTAGCACAAGTTTCTTTAGAACGAAATACCAATAATGATCAATGCATGCTCGAGCATTCTCAAAGTAATCCATTAAATCAAACCTTAATGCAAAACTCAAATACAAGTCAAATGCGGACCCTTAAACATAACGTGGAACAAACTACAGCTAACGTTAGTTCACTACATCACGAAACTCGAGGTGATACAGTAATAACAATAGACCCCCTGAATATACTAAGCCTGGTGAAATATGTAATAGCTTTAAGTATAAAAGTAATTGTTCCCCAAAATGTGTTTCTCCCAGAACCAAAGATTTAAAAAAAAAAAATCTTAACTCCGATACTGATAAAAATACGACAAGTTCCGAAAGCGATGATTGCTATCCTACCATAACATATGAATCAGAAGACTCTGATCCCCCAAAACAAAAATCTATTAATAAAAAATGCTTATAACTTGTTCTTAACAAAAAAGCAAATAATATTAAACATAATAAAGTTAAAAAATCCACAAAGAGTAAGGAATCAGGAAATCAAAAAGTCCAGAGTCTAAACATCAACACTGGTCAAATGGATGATTACATTCAAACCAAACATGGCTCAATAGATCCACAGATCTACAGAATCAAGCCCTCAAACAAAATATAAACAGCCAAAAATAGCACAAGAGACAATAATGCAATTTAAAAACTCAAAAAAACAAATTGAAACACAAGAAAAAAATACATTTAAAGTAAAACCTATCTCTGATAGTGATATAGAAAGTTCTAGATATTCCAGCTCAGAGTTTGACTGGGACAATGAGGCCTATGAAGCCAATGACCTTAAAACAAAATTAATACAGAAACAGCATAGCTCATATAATAAATCGAATAAAAATAATAAAACTCCAAAAGAAAAAGCTCCAATTAGCAAAGATACAGTAGATGGAAATGTAAACACACACAGAAAATTAAATCATAACTCAAATAATCATGTTACTGTAGTTAATAGTAAAAAACAAAAAAATGAAATTGATAATAATCCAATGCAAACTTACAATACCAACTATGCCACAGCTTCATCGGGTACAGAAGTGCTTGAAACAGTCAAAATCAATGATAACAATAAAAATCTAGATTATAAAAGGAACTACAACATCAATTTCCCATCACTAAACCAAAAAAACTCACCAAACAAACCACAACAGAATACTAACACCACAGAAAAACAATCATATGCCAATATTGCCAAAAATAATAGCATACCGCAGGTAAATGTAAACCGAAAATTTCTTAAGAGTAACACATCGTCAACTTGTAAAAAAAATACGGACTCAGATACAGAAATTAATTCTGATCCAAACTACTTGATGATTGATCTGATGGAACAATCTATTGTTTACACACAAATGCAAAATCATAATAGCAATGATGATAAAATATTCAACATGCAAAACTTTGATGAGGAGCAATACAGTGGCCTGACATATAGATTCAATCAGACTATACCAAACAACCTGCTCAAATCGCTAGCTTACTACAGCAGTGATAAAAGTCTGATTCTGGCTGTCACTGACAGCAGTTGCTCTCATTAAATTCCCATTTGACGACCTATGTAACATGATCAAGAATTCAAACATAGCAGATACAATCTACAAGATATCTAATCACCCAAATGAGAGATACATTGCCATAGAATTCACGAGCTGGGCAAATAGAAATGTATTTAAAGACACACATAAAACCCTTAATAACATATTCATTTGTTATATAGACTTAAACTGGGCTAATGCCTTGTCTGCAAGAATCAAGAACTGCATACATGGCTTAGATGAGAATATACTACAAGAAATACTGTCACCCTTTGGTAAAGTCAACAGATTCAAATACCTGCCACAAGACAAAGCTGGGTTACAGATTTTTTCAAATATAGCCTCATTTGAACTACACCTGAAACAAGGCAGTAATCCAAGTGATATTCCAACAGTAGTTAAATGCATGGGACAACCAATGATCTTAACTTTTTTGGTATACGGCCTCAATGCTTCTACTGTGGTCTAAGAACACACCTTATCAGAGACTGTGTTGCAAGGTTCTGTGAACTATATGGCATCAAAAAGAACAGATATCATAAATGCAGCCAGCAGATTAAATACAATGCAACAAGTGTGGCTTATCAGACCAAACAATCACCCAACCAGTCAACAGCAACAGAACAATTTAATCAAATGAATGAACAATACAGAATTACTCAAAAACCATCCAAGAAATCCTATCAGAAATCACTTCAAACTTGCTCAAACACTCCAAAACAACAGAATAAAAATAACTGCAATACAAACTCCAATCAATACATAGATAAGCAAACTACCTCAAATAAAACTAATCATGAAACAGACAACAAATCTCTTACAAATACTATCCAAAACAGATCATGTGAAACTGAATCTGATCCTACTAAAATAACAAAAGCAATCCCTTCTCCTAAACACAAGCATAGTCAAGACCCTGGTCTGTCTAATAACCAAAATCAGACAACACAATTAAATAAATACAAAAGAGAAGAAACCAAAAAGCCCAGCCTAAGAGATGAAGAAACAGAAATGGACACTTCAAATCAAAACCCCCAAAATAAAAAAAGAAAATCTTCAGGAAAGCAAAAAGTTAGTTCAGAAGATGATACACAAATTAAGCATATGCCAACAAATGCACAAAATCAAGATGCATCACACAACACAAACTCATATGGAAAATTTCCAGCTGTGGAGAAAAAGCGTAAAAAAGCAACGGCTGAAAACTACCTTTCTCCACACAACAACAAAGATAAGCCCAATTCTGAACAATATCCTCCATTCTGCACCGATAACCTATTACAAGATTCACTGCCAATAAATATAGATATATCTCATGAACCAGGAAAAAATCATACTGCGGTAGATAATAGTGCTACAGTTACCCACATTTATGAAATGTAAGATTGTTGGTATGAATGTCAGGGGAATAAACTCTCCTTCCAGAATATATGCCATAAGGCATTGGTTCAAAATCCACTCTCCCCACATTTTATTCCTTGGTGAAACCAAGTTCCACTCATAGAGTACAGTCAGAAGATTTTGGAGGTGCTTGAAGGTCTTGGTTTCACAAAACTCACAGTCAACTACACAGCTGCTGGTGGAGTTGGCATAGTGATAAACAGCCAACAACCTCCAAACAAATTCAACATAATCTACCATGACAATAACATAATAGCAGCAAACATAAGCTATGGTAAAAAAACATTTAATACAATGTACATATACACACCCAATAATCACTATACATACATCAGAATAGTAAATGTAATCAACATGATAACAGCCAATAACAACTGGCCAACCATCCTGCTAGGTGACTTTAACACCACATACAACAAGATGGTCTACAAATACCTTCCTCTTCTCAACAGAGGATTTATCAGCAGAGAGGGCTGCTTTCCTTCTGTAGCCTTCTCCTTCTATACCAGATCATGCCAGTCTCCGATTTATCTCCTTTTCTACACATTGTAATTGCACTATGACTTGGAGGCTTCACTCCAGCATGTGGCTTTCTCAGATCATCTGGCCATGGCGGTTCTGATAAATGTGGAGAATGGACTAAACATCAGTCAGAATAAATCCATCAGAATGATAACCAAATCCACCACCACAGGAGCAATACCTTCTGAGGTGTACATCCTATTCAAAAAAATAAACATCTAATCACAAGCTCTGGAAACAGCTTGGTTTGCCTTTGTGCAGATTCTCCAGATGGTTATCCAACAATACACTAAAAAATTGAGAGGTCCATCAACCCACATTAAGGACCTAGACAATATATACAAAAAAATTAATCAATTATCAAATCTTCCTGATGACATTGAAAGGGTACTCAGACTGAAGGCCCAATACAAATCCAAGCAGAAGATCCTGGCGGAATATATTGCTGTTAAGAGGGCCAAGGTATTCCTAACCGGACAACACTGCTGGACCAGAAGCTATCTAGCATGGGCACTGGGAGTGAAAAAGAAACAGCCAACCCCATCACACTTAAACCTCAATGGAACCAACATTACAGGTCAACATATGCTTGATGTGATCAGACAGCATTTCAGGGCCACGCTTGAATCATGCCCTCCACTTCGGGATGGCCTTAGGGATGACTGTGGTCCATCATAAGAGAATGGCATAACTGAACAAGACCTCAAAGCAAAACTTAATTCAATACCAGACAACATTTACCCTGGGATGCATGCAATCCCAAAATTCCTCATATCACATCTTAGTCAATTCTCTATCCCAATAATGATGGGAATGATCAACCTCCTATCGAAAGATAGGAAAATTATAAAGAATTTATACCCAATAGCACTGGTTCCATTCATGAAAAAGAACAAGGACCTCACCCAAATATCCAACATTAGACCCATCTCTATGTCCCCTCTACTTATCAAAATAATAGAGGGAGTCATTAAGGAAAAGATCCAACCCATTATCCTTAACCAGCTCGCTCCATCACAATACGCAAAAAAAGAATCATCTGCTCTGATAGCCATGGGTGAGACTAAGATACTACTTGACCATATTAAGTCTCATAGGCAGTTAAGACCCTTGGCAGTTCAACTAAATATATCAGAAGCATTTGATACAGTAAACATAAGAGTACTGCTACAATCTCTCTCAGATATAGACATTCCATCTGAGATGGTATAAATCATAGAAAATTTACGAATCAATAGAGAGATACATATCTCACTAAATGGCATAATCACTGAGGGATTCATCCCCACATCATCTATTTCACAAGGCTCGCCTCTCAGTGCCCTGCTATTTGTGCTATATATAAATCCACTTCTCAGAAACATAGATTCTCTACTACCCGGAGTCTTCATTGCAGAATTGGAAAAAAATATAAAAGCAATAGCATATATGGACGATGTACTTGTCATCCTTCCATCCAAGAAATACCTACCATGTCTATATCACATCATTAACTCCTTCTCTAATGTTTCTGGCCTCAAAATCAACACCAGAAAATCATCTACCTAGTGCATCCTAACAATAAAAAAATAGCATCAAACTATCATGCTGATCCTCAAAAATTTCTGGGATTTCCAATATACAAATCTCAAACAGCCATGTCGAAAGAACTCCTTGAACATAATTCAAGCAACCGAAAAAATAACAAATACCCTGTCAGGAGTCTATCTCTCTCTACAGGGAAAAGTGGCTTTATTGAACATGAAGGTAATGAGTAGAATTTCCTACTATTTGCCTGTTATGTCCACACCTAACTCCTTCATTAAAAAAATCAACAGACTAAGTGCAAGGCTCTTCTGGAGGAATAAAACAGTGGTCATCAGCATAGACAAAATGCAGTACCATCGCAAATATAATGGTATGTCACTACATGCCATCCCAGCCATACTCATACAAAAAACACACACCCTCCTACACAATCTAGGAATCAAATATGGCTACACACAAATAGTAGCAGCAGTACAGCCAACAGATACACCACCTCCAAAAAGAAATAGCTGGCTTTATACAAAAGCTCATAATATACAGTGCTATGATGAAATTACAATAGAATGGCTTAAAAAAATAAACATCTGGGAAGCGCATCAGTTAATAAACCCAGATCTACACATCCAAAACCCAAAACTGGACTTAACCAACAACAGGATAACCTCGTTATTTAAATATTGGGCTCTGAAGCCCAAGTACCTTGATTTCATAATCAAAATAAATCTTGAAGCTATGCCAACTCTATCCTTCCTTTGTCATAGATGGCATATCACAAAAGTAGATCCGATGTGCCCCCGATGTCATAGAGAGGAGGAGTCCTTCCTTTGTCATAGATGGCATATCACAAAAGTAGATCCGATGTGCCCCCGATGTCATAGAGAGGAGGAGTCCTACAACCACATCATTACAATATGTAATGCACTGGGAACAGTGAGACAAATAATATATAACAACATCAAGACAGACTACTACAACATCAAGACAGACTACTACACTATAATCTCACTGCAAAAAAGCATCAAAACTAAACAATTCCCAGTCATCAGATTATCAATTTTTATAACATATTCAATCTGGTTTGTGAGGTGTAAAATGACATATACACAGCCTCACCCAGATCAAAATGCCTGCTTTATAAAAACAATGGAAAAAATTAAGAAGAGAGATCAACTATTGTCATCAAAATTTATTTTTGAAGAGACTTGGAAGCTATACAAACTTCCCAACCACTCAAATATACATAAATAATCACATCAACTGTCAACATTGGTCATTACTATATAATTTGAGCTTTTCAAATTTCAATTGTTTAACAATAGACTCAATCATTTCAAATGCGTGTTGTTGGTTTTTTTTATTCCTTTAATTATATTTTTTATACAAAAATGTGACCTTTATTAGACCTAATAAAATTTGTTTTAAAGTACTATTGATTAATCAAAATATTACACTATATTTTCTTGGTATATATACAAAATGTATACAGATTACAAATTTCTATATAATAACACACACACACACACATACACCACTAAATTATTTTTCTGTCATTTTGGAGATACTTATAATGTTAGTGAATCAGGTTCTGCTTCATCAGAGACCCTGTGGCTATAAAATATATTGATGGAACTTTTTGGTTTGATGCTAATTGCAATACTACCTTTATTTATTATAGCATATACTTGCATACAAATACAAACATATCTATTATCCAATGGTTTAATGTATTGCACATTACAAGAATGTATTTGCTACTAGTATTGTTTATCAACTTTTTATAGATTAATTTTTTTGTGTGATTCTATGTAGTGCAAGATTTTTCAGAAATGCATTGTTAATGTAAAAGTAGAATTTACTTTTAATTTAGAGGGAAAAAATGTATACACAAAAATAATGATAATTTAAATTCTTCCTTAGAAGAGAATATGTTATTTATTTATATGCAAATAACATAATGATATCCTAAGGGTATACTTCTAATGATTTTTAGAATCTTTTAATTGGGTAATGACATTCGTTAAACAATAATATCAGAACTGACTCAAGAAATGTGTTGGTTTTTAAATTACGTATCTATTTTTTATTTCTCTCTTCCTTTTTTCTTTTTATATATCTATGAGCTCCTGGTATTATCTGAAGATGATATATTAAAACTGATAAGGAAACAAATTTCTTCTAGAATAATATTCCAACTATGCCAGCACTAACAACTTTCCTCTTTCTTGAGACTCCTTTTTCCAAATGAATTATTTTTTAAATAATATCTTAAGTCAATAATATAAATTTTAAATTGATAGGGAAACATATCTAGATGCACTTAATATGTATATATAGAAATGCAAAAATTTAATTACAATAAAATTTTAAATGTGCATATATTTTTTCATATACTTTTATGAGATAATAATCAAAAAAATAGTCAAGTGTTGGTGGCCAAGTGATCAGCACAGCTGCCTTATAAACAGATGTCACAAGTTCGCTTCCCAGCCGATGCTTTGACACATGGAAAAAATTCCATCAAAAAATAATAGTAATTCTTTACAACAGCTATATAATCAAATAATAATTTTATACATAAAAAGCTTTTTTCAGCACCTGCTTTGATGCCCTTTTCAAATGTTACTAATCTATTTAACATTAATGAATCACCTGACATAAAGCCATCCAGGGTTCAATAATGGAATTAAAACAAACAGTAATAATATAAATAATTAAAACAAATCAAAACCTTCATATATAAACTCAATAATTACAAAACAATTGATTATACCATAACAATATGTTAAATAATATTACATGCATTTTTTAATACAATTATATATATATATCAATTTATAACTACTTAAAATATGGGCATAGAACAGATGCTACAAAAAGTATTAAATATTTAAATTTCATCAAAGATCCAAAAAGAAGGCAAATATACGAAACATATTATATTAAAAATAATTTGACTAAGTGTATGAATATTTATAAGACTTCTACCAATTTGGTTAAGAATTGGTTGATTAAAAATGAATGGAAAGTATATGTTGACATATATATATAACTGTATAAAAAAATGAATGTAATATTGTTTAACATATCGTTATGATATAATCAATTGTTTTATAATTATTGGGTTTATATATGATGGTTTTGATTTGTTTTAATTATTTATATTATTATTATTTGTTTTAATTCCATTATTGGACAATGGATGGCTTTATGTCAGGTGATTCATTAACATTAAATAGATTAGTAACATTTGAAAAGGACACCAAAGCAGGTTCAGAAAAAAGCTTTTTATGTATAAAATTATTATTTGATTATATAGCTGTTATAAAGAATTATTATTATTATTTGATTATTATTTTGTGGAAGAGCAGCATAAGGATTTTTATTCCTTTCCAACGTTTATGAGAATAACATGAAAAAATAAAATCCAATTTAGTTTTACTTAATTATACAAATTATTTCATCATCATTAATTTAACTTCAAAGATTCTTTGTTTGTTTTAATTGGTTGCAGAGAAAGAACAGTATGACTATATCCAAATTCCTATAGGAATAATGTTAGCATCTGAGACTATAGTATAATAAAACTGTATACAACAACTAAATATTTTTCATAAATAAACCACTGCATGGGTATAAAGTATTGTAAAGTTAATGGTATTTTGCATGGAAAAATAGTAATAATTTTTAATATATTAAAAAAAAAAATAATTAAACATTGTCTTGTTTATTTTATATACAGTATATATATTTATTTTTACGAATAATTTTTACGATAATAATTTTAAATTCACATTTCAAAACACAGAAGTCAAATTTGGAATCATGCTTAGAAAGTAGTCATCTTTTTTATCATAACTAAGAATGTCTGTCTTTTTTAATAAATTTACACATAATTGCTAAATTCTTTCTAATACTCAAGCATTTTTACTTTTATATCAACTAATATAGGGTATATGAGCACAGACTTTTAGATGACCCATCACTCTCCACTGTCTAATAACATTGATACACTCAAGCACACATATGCTGAAAAGATAAATAATCACCAATATACGATTTCATGCTAAATCAGCAATCATCAGTTGGTCCAGATTATCATCTCCCACACATATTTACTATAAGTGCTCAGATATATATTAAGATAGACAATCTTCATACTTTAATGGACAGGCTCCAATCTACTACACACTCCAACTCTTCAACAGTCCATCCAATTGAAAATCTGATGGGATGCTCGAAGGCCACCCTGAGGCCGAGATTCTTGTCACACCCATGTTGACCTAAAGTCAATCTGAACCCCACATATACAGGACATAATCCATTTAATACATATGCAAGGATGGGCAGACATTTTCGCAGCCGAGTAAAGTCACATGACCTCTTAACATTTTAAAATAAATAATACTTTTTTTTTTTTAATAAGTTAAGTAAAGAACAGTTTCAAATAGTGGAATTGAAAATTGGTTTAGAAGTATAGTGAGTCTTCAGCAATAAATAAATTATTCTATCTGAATAAATTTTCATTAAATTTTTATATATACCATAATATAAATGGCAGACAATATCTATACACCTGGGACTTTTTTTACGCGGACTTATTTAACACGATTTTGAAGTTATGCGATTCGTGTTTCACCGGAAGTCGATTTCCGATAATGCGCTATTACTTTAAATAATAAATTCCGCGCACTTACGTTATATTGAAAGTAATAGCACATTATTGGAATTCTACTTTCATCTTAGTAATTTCAATATTTTCAGTGCTTTATAATAGTAAGATTTTATGCAATAATGAAATTAAAATCATGATTTCCACATTTTATGTATACACATATTAAATTTTACAAGATTATAATGTAAATTTGTTCAAACATTGTGCGTGTTAATTTTGCATTTTAAATCACATTCTGTTTTTGCTTTTTAAAAAAGAACATAATCAATTATTATTTTCTTATTAATGACACTAATCATTAATGTGCTCTTAAATTCCAACGAGAGCTAAATGGTTGTATGTCTGGATATCGCGAGTTTCGTAAACAATTAATAAAATCATCGTCTCAAAGATTAATTACTAATTATGTTATCACCAGAAAATCATAATAATTAAAACGTGTATAAAAAAATATAAATTACTGTACTGTAAATTATGTATAAAAATATATTATTTTGAATAAAATTAAATATTATAGTTAAAAAAAGTTTGTCTTGTATCAATTTTTTTCAAATTTGAAATTTTTTATTAGGCATATTTTATTTCCTTATTTTTTTTTTTTGCGCGAATTTTAAAGTAATTTTACATTGGTGCTTTGCTTTTATGCGAATTTTGAAAAATCACAGACCGCATCCCCCCTTTTTCAATGTAAGTTACGTCTATTTTTGCACGATTTCATTTGCGCGTGTTTTCTGAGGAACCTAAATATCGCGTAGAACGAGACCCAGGTGTATTTTATTCACCATTGATAATTTCTCATTTCATGTTTATATTACAAATATAACATTTTCTTTAAGGTTTAGAAACAATTTATATTAATCTACTACAATACTGCAAAAAAATACTTAATGTTATAAATAATACTGAAAATGGATATCATATTTTCAAGTCGCTTCAATTTTCTTATAAGCTTTCTTATTATAGAAATATTATTATTTTGTGACTTTCTCATCAGCTGGGTGTATCTTTAATAAACGAAAACTTTTTAGCATCTTCTACAAATTAATCAATCATGTCTATGCAAAATGGTGTTGAAAGTAGCTGGGTGTATCTTTAATAAACGAAAACTTTTTAGCATCTTCTACAAATTAATCAATCATGTCTATGCAAAATGGTGTTGAAAGTAGTCATGCTCAATGTGAAACCTTTATATATATATATATATATATATATTATATATATATATATATATATTATTGTATTTATCATGTAAGCTATTTAATACATTTAATCAATATTCAGTTATCTGAAAGTCATATTATAGGATAAAGGTTGCTCCCTTAGACAATATATCATATCTCTAGTTTCATCACATGATTACCATCTCTATACTAGCACATAATTGTTGTAAACAAAGGCAAAACTCTCCATACAATAGTGCCATCCTGTGCCAAACAGATTAATCAATGGATGCCAGAAGGCTTGTGCATAAAATCCCTATCTAGTGCCCACTCATCCAATATCCCCAGACTATATAAGCTATTGGGCTTAGATTAAAAATATTATTGTGTTTTCCAATTTCATTCTCATAGTTCTGTAGTAAAGTAGAGTTAAAAGGTGGCTGCTGGAGGGTTGCATCAGATCCAAAGATCTAGGTACAGTTCTCTCAGATCCAAGGCTCCTCACTGATGATGGCCACAAGCCAGAAACTAGTCTGGGGATATTGGATGAGTGGGCACTAGATAGGGATTTTATGTACAAGCCTTCTGGCATCCATTGATTACTCTGTTTGGCACAGGGTGGCAGTACTGTATGGAGTTTTGCCTTTGCTTACAACAATTATGTGCTAGTATAGAGATGGTGATCATGTGATGTTTAGTAGTTTAACACCAATCTTGCCTAATAGCATAGTGGTGGCTATGGTTGTTTAAGAGCCAAAGACACCAAAATATATGGGTGCTGAATTGAGTTCAGACCCATATGACTATTTAAGCTATTGAGCTTAGATTAAAAATATTATTGTGTTTTCCAATTTCATTCTCATAGTTTTGTAGTAAAGTAGAGTTAAAAGGTGGCTGCAGGAGGGTTGCATTAGATCCTAAGATCTAGGTGCAGTGCTCTCAGATCCAAAGCTCCTCACTGATGATGGCCACAAGCCAAAAACTAATCTGGGGATATTGGATGAGTGGGCACCAGATAGGGATTTTACGCACAAGCCTTCTGGCATCCATTGATTACTCTGTTTGGCACAGGGTGCACTACTGTATGAAGAGTTTTGCCTTTGTTTATATCTCTAGTTTGATATAATTTTGATGTCTAAATGCTTTATTTTAAGCTTCATAAATGTATTATTGGATTAAATTTATTTATTTATTAAGGGATGATTTGTTTAATGGTTTAAATTATTCATACAGGTGTGTGTGTGTGTGTTGTTATTAATTATTCATTGTAAAAATAAACTCACGTCATTAAGATAGACAAATATATATATATGTTTTCTATGTGACACCTCCTGTAATCAATATCTCTCAACACCAATGGCATAGCTAATATATAGAAGAGTAATATACAGACTTCATACCTCTCAATGAAGCATGAAGAAATATATGTTGGGAATAATAAGAAGAAATAAATACCTGTGTGAGAGATTAAACAGGTATCACTGACGTCACTTAAAGATTTAATATAGCTGGGTAGAAATATTGCTAGACGAGACAATAGATGGATAGTTGAATTCCCAAACAATCATAAAACATTGTGAAGACCTAGAAAGAGATCATATGTGAGATGGATGGATGGATGGATGGATGGATGGATGGAATAAGAAAATTTGTTGGTGTGATGTGGAGAAGGTGACATCATGAGTCGAAAAACTGAATTAAACTTGGAGAGATCTTCATTCTGCAATGAAAATAATTATGATAATGACTACCTCGATCCCCTCAAAATGATCTTTCATTTAAATGGCCAAAAATTTAACTACGCTACCGCTCAGCATAAACGATTTTATATTTTAATCAAGAAATAATTTTGCATTGGTAGTCATTTTCCAGAATTTTTCTTTCTATATAAATATTAAAAATTAAATTTATATACATGTATATTTAAAAAACACATTTTAACTACTTTTTTTTAAATTTCAATAAAAACTCTTGCTCAAATAATGTTGCATTTCTAAAGAGTACATTACTAAAATAGCATTCTAAAGTTAAAGTTTAAAATTCTTTGTTATACACAATATTTTAAAAAAATTAAAATCAACATTACATTGCCTAAAGGCGAGTCCTTTACATACTCTAATATGTGTAGACATATTTGAGAAAGAAAGAAAAATAATAATCCAGCTGTTAAATACTTTTAACTGCAACAATAATATCTTTATCAAAGTCTTTGCTTAACAATAAGCTTTATGTATTCTAATGACATAATTAAAAAGATTAAAAGCTAGCTATTTGCTACCGTGTCATTGATGGTTTTAATAACTTATTTTAAAATGTTGTCAACTTTTTCTCTCTGCACTTCATTTTAAATACCTTCATTGCTTTTAGCATCTCTCTCTGCCATTCTATTTTCTAAAATTTTGTAAGAAAAAAAGGTGAAAATGTTTGTATTTAAAACATATATGTGTACACACAGAACATATAAGCATTTTCAGATTTTTTTTTATTCGCGCATTCATTTCTAATTCCAATATATCGCAAACAATCCATCCTTATAAAAACTCAAGCCACTTTCACCATGCACAGATTCCGTGAATTACTTTCGCCCGCTAGGTGAGCTAGAGGTATTAAGCTGACATTTCCATATCTTTGTTTACAGTTCCAAAAAATTTGCCAAAATGTATATGTTTGTATAGTCCTTTTTCCATGTTCGTAAATACAGAAGTATGCTTCGTAAATATTAAAAAAAAGTTTAACTTTTCTATGATTACATATAAAGAAGTGAATCTATTTTTATTCATTACAGATTCAATACTAAACTTTTGTTTTACAAAACCCCGATCCTTTTCCAAAAGCCTGTCTGAATCCAAATAACGTTTCAAAGATCTTTTTAAAAATGCATCTTGGGAGTTATGACTTTTACTGTGTCTTTATTCATATATTTTTAAAACAATAAGTGTTAGTATGGAGATTATTTGACCTGGAACAAGAGAAACGAAGTTGAATAACCCCATGTATGTATGTATTTAATTAAAATGTCAGATATATTAATCCTTAACTGAGGTTTAAAGTTTATATCTGGGCTAGAGATAACCTCTAAATTAATAAATAATTAGTGATAATCATTACTGTATTTATCTAGAGTGGATTGTGTCAAAGTTGTATGGGTGGAGTAAATTTGATACTTGTAAATCAAAATAAACCAATTTACTATAGATAAATATCGTACATATGATAAAGGTGTACATGATAGATTATGATCTGACCAAGTGATGAGTCCACATAAAATGCATCTTGGGGTCATTTGTCCTTTAGTGTATCTTTATTCATATCTTTTAAAAAGAATATGTCCTAAGAAGTTTGTTGCAGTTTTGGAGTATCGGAATTGAGATCGGAAAATCCCAGCATCAATTTTGGCCCATAAACCTTTGAGGAATTCCGAAACAATAAAGCCATATTCTGTTGCTCTTACATGATTTGATACAGCAATAGAGCATCCAACTTGGAATCAGAAAGTCCCAAGACCAATTCTGGTGCTAGCAGGTGATGTTCAAGCTTCTTATGAATTCTTGAATAATAGTCATTAACCTTCTTACATGTATAGTTTGGCACAGTAGATAGAACATCTGACTTAAAATCAGGAAGTTCCAGAACTGATTCTTGTACTCACAGGTATGTGACTCAAACTTCTTATGAATTCCCAGGCAATAAAGCCTAATGCCTTTCTTTTTAAAAATAATATGTAATGATATAAAAATTATTCTATACATTTATAATTTTTAGTTATAGAACAATGCATAATACAATTACTATTCTCTAGAAGGCTTTCATATATCTTTTTTAAATCATTACTATTACCTATGTGACCCTATTTTTATTATATGACCTGTGATTTAGAGGAAGTGCTCTGGAGCTCAAAGCTCATAAATCACAGCTCCAATTCTATTATTTTTAATATTTAAACTTCTTATGAATTTTCAAGTAATAAACTATTAATTTTTTTATTAATATCTTTTATAGTTTTCCTTCTGTTTCCAAATATTATAAAGGTCAAAACAAAACAAAAAAATATGCAAGAAAAAAATAGAATATACATATCATGATTCTGAAATTTTAAAAATTATTTTTGGAAGGGAATGATAATTTCTATCATAATTCTTTCAGCATTTTTATTTTGTCATCCATTCATTCAAAACATCACAAAAATGTGTTTTGTATGAAATTCATCCAACACTAGTAAAATATGTAATTGTAAATATAATTTGTTTCTATTTTAAATGTGATTTTTAAAGCAGACTTTTATAGATTTTTTTACGGGTTCAAATTTATTCATTTCTCATGCAAAAATAAACTTCAGTCAATGAAGATTTTGTTGACTTTTTATAGTCACTTGCTTGATTGCTCTCCTGCCCAATGTTAAATGGCAAATAAATCTTTTTTCTCATTATATGCTCTGATTATTAATTTTTTTTCAATATTTGCACAGTTCAAATTTGTTCTTTTTTTACCTTTTTCATTTGCAGATTTGTGTTTTTAACAAATCAAATCCAATTTATTAAATTGTAATATAGAATAAAAACAATATAAAAATAAAATGTTGAATATTGACAAAAATTATCACCAGGGCTAACAAAAGACAATCTTAACCTATTAAGGGGGTTACATACTCAAAAATATTTATATTATAATAATTTTAGCAATAAATTAATATTGGGGTTTTAAAAATAAAATGAAAAATCTAATAAAATAGTGGAAATATAAATACTAATTATTGAATCACTAAATTGATGAGTGCCATTAGCCAAAATAAAAAATATTACAGCAAGTACAACCATCTGATATAACAACACACGCATAAAATTTTTCCTAGTATTTCAGCTTTAAGTAAAGATCAGACATTATAAATACATTTTATGAGAATAATTGCATTTAATTTTTCTTTTGCAATTTAATTTTAATCATGATACAGAAAAAGTGTCAAAAAACTGATCAATATTGAAGTGGAAAAAAATGCCTTAAAGAGATGGCTGTATTAAAATAGTCAGTGTTATTAATTCTGACTTTTATAATTAGTCAATCATCTATAAAATTTGAAAGAAATAAACTAAAAAGTGTATCAAAGTAATAGAAACTTATATTAATGTAAGCAACAACAAGTGATAGCTTTGATGCAGCAATCATTTGTGAAAATGTTAACTTTTTGAAGAATTATGTGCTGTGTTGCTTACAAAAAGTATTACTGTAAATGAGTTATAATCAGCAAAGGATATAGCTCATTGCATTAAGAAAAAGAAATGGATTGGCATAATATTACACTGTATTGTGCCACTGCTATTGCAGACAGGACTGTTGTTAAATGTTATCTCATATGAAAGTGAAAGTTCTGAAATCAACAACTGTGAATTTTTGGGGGATATCTAAATTTAGACTTTAATTTTATGCTTTTAAAAGATGAATTTTAATTTTCATTGAAATATAACTCTACATTAAACACAGCAATTACTTTTATATATTTTTTCATTAATATTTTTGGTCTTTTTTATTTAAATAGTTGTTTTTTCCCATGAGTCATAGCATCGGGATGCGAACCCGCTAACCCAGGACAACTGCTTGTAAAGCAGCTGTCACTGGTCTCTCAACCACCAATGCTTGACTTTATTTAAATAGTTGTTTTGGATAATTTTATTGGTCTTTGTCATGATTCTGAAATAGACAGACCCTAAATATGTGCATTTCAATCTAAGTTATAATAAACAATGATATAAACGGCATTCTGGAACCAATTTATTCATTTTAGCAGATTCCATAAACCATTCTTTTTTTTTTCTATATTCATTTTTTTTTCATATTAGCTTTGTTTTCTCTATCCAGGTGTCATTCTATTTCTATATTTATAAAATTATAAACAAATCTTAATAATACAAGAAGTTCATTATTTTATGAGGTAGCTCCAAATTTGAGATTTCTATTGCAGGGAGTTAGATTCTGCATTTATTTTATTTTGCTATCAATATGAGGCAACTTGCCTCGAAAGTGCTAAGTTGCTGATTATTTTATAGTCTTATAATTTGTACTCTTTATAGCTTCTCTCTCCAGTGCTTCACATGCTCTTAATGTTATTTTATTATACTGTTATTATTAAATATTTATGCATATAGTTTTTTAATTATTTCCATTTCTTTTAACTTTCATTTTTAATCCATCTGGTTAAGCACCAATAATAAACAAGTTTTACTATATAGTTATAGTACTTTGTTTCTTAGTTACTTTAAGTCTGAGCAAAAAAGTTAATGTATATATACATAAAATCTATTGCGTCATTCAAAAGAACAAGATCTTTTTGTATTTCTTAGCAATATCTAATTAGTAAAATTTACCAGATTATCATTACAGTCTAAAGATTTCCATTAACTATGTATTCAGTATGGAAATATTCTGCACAGTTTCTGCAGTGATGGAATAATTCAAAAACAAGCTTAACTATTTCATCCAACACATGACCTCCAGAGCAATTTTAATTTATAATTTAAAATCATAATATTATTTCCCCAAAAAATATATTTTAATTTGTCATTTTTTCTTGAAAAAAAAAATTACCTTAGTTTTTCCTCTCTACTCTGAATATAGTTATTAACATCTCATTTTTCCTATTTTTAAATATTTTCTTAATATCCTTTATCAAAAATATACTCAACTGCACATATTCATAGCTTTTAGCTTATCACATTCATATTTTACTTTGGCTACTTTAGCCCTATATATTGCAATGCTTACCCTATCAATCTTACCAGTGAAAATATTTTTCTAGTATATAATTCAACAGTATGAAATATATTCATTATATTTCTAATTTTAAATCTTTATATCTTTTTGATTAATAAACAGGTCATTGAGCAATTACTAAAAAAAATATCTAAAGCAATAAAAATAATACTGTATTAGAGAAAAGCTGCTATAACAAAGAAATTAATGTATGTTAATAGTTCTACTTGTTCATTAATGAATAATTCATCAGTTGTTTCAATAATGTGGACACACTTGTTGGCATGAAAAGAGCTGCCTTTGATATTTTAATCACTAGTATGAAATGACTCAATTGTCTCTTATTGAATGTAATAACAAAAATGATTCACTCTATAAAAGTTAATAGTTTTCTATATATAATTATAGATAAAGTCTAATATCATGAAAGTAATGAAAAACATTGTGTGAATGGACCTATAACAGGATAGAATAGAGGATCTTCAAATTGCCAGACTGATAGCATGATTGAATGCATTGATTGATATAAGAATTTTTGAGAATATAAAAAGTACATCATTCGATATAATAAGCCCCAAAACTAGAAAGACTTAGTCTATCATTTTTGTATGGATATTTATATATTTTAAGTTTCTAATTTACATGAAAAGGCGGTACTTTTGATAAAACATATATATATAATGAGAGTCATATATCTGGAAAATTTTATATTCAGTAATAGTTAGAGATTTGTAATGGACCTGAAAGAATGTTTCACAAACCCGAAATATTTTATTGATTGATATTTATCAAGTACATTTATCAATTTATTATATATATTTCTTACATTGCTTTTGTATCATTAGGTATTCATAATATGGATATTAATTATTCCCACCTATTAGAAAATGTGAATGGAAAATGCTGTATGTGTATTAAACCAATACTTAATAACATTTAATCTGCAAAATCAAATTTTGCAATTAGACACATAAATAGAAAATCAGACTTAAAACCAGACTATCATTTTTATATGGAGGTTCAGGTGTTTCAAGTTTCCATATTAGCTGAAGAAGTGAATTTCTGGTGAAATACATGTACATTGAGAAAAAGTGAATTTAAAATATTTTACATGGACAAACTTGGCAGAGTATGTCACAAATCTAAAAAATTTGATTGGTTACAAATACTTATACCAGTGATGGACACACTTTTTCAGGGCAAGATCTACTTGTAATTTTCTCCAAGTGTTGCATTCCATGACTTACATATTACATGCATAGTTTTAAAGTATTCCTTTTTTAAAAAATGATACACATGACAAACATAACACACATTATGCATTGTTCTTACCATTCTACATTAAATGTGTATGGCTGTTTTTTCTTTGCAATTGTTTCAGACATTATAACCCTGTTTTACATATGATAAAAATACTAATATTTCATCATGAATTAATTAAATTTGTGCATATGCAACAACAAAAACAAGCAAAGATATTGGCTTTGCAAATGACTGAACATATATAAAGCTTCTGGTTGCTTCCACTGCACAATGAATGTATTTGAGCTGAAGAATTTGTCAATGATGTACACATTATTATGAATTTTGAACACATCATGTTTTAACCAACCCTTGATTACACACAGCCATTTTGATTGTGAGAACAAATTCTCTCCTGTACTAGCTGCATGTGCATGAAAAATGTATTTCATTTGAGTGTGGGTAGCTAACTTAGTGTAAGTTAGTGGGTTTTTTTTTAATTCAGGTGATTACTCCAAAATTTCTTGGACATCTATTGGTGAGGTGAACTATAGTGGGTGTTTTATCTATCCTGACTTATAGTATATATAGTTTTCTTTTTATTATATTTATTATAAGAATAAATAGTTATTTATTTTCAATAATCAATGTAAAAAAAAAAAATTTCAAATTCTTCAACGTGTAAAAAATAGATCTTTCTAAATCATATCTTCCTACAAAAATATCCAAATTAAATGTTAAAATGATAAGCTGCTCACTGGTATGATTCGATGACAATCTGTCTGCAATCATTCATAGGAATATTATAAAGTATAAACAAAAACAATTTAAATTACTGATAAGCTAAAATTAATAGCTGAGGTGAAACTATAAGTTTATTATTAGTAAGCTTCTATTTTATGGACTTAGCGCTTTTGGAGGCTGTTGACTCTATGCAAATGCATGCAAATTATTTACAACATCCACCTTTTTGAAACCGCGAAGCACGTGTCCTTTCTATTTATTGACCTGGCATCACTGGTGATGTAACATGTCTCTTTGATCTTCCTCTTGACATCATTTCTTTCTGTGCATATGATGTCGGCTTTAGATGGCTCAAATCTATGATTGTGCTCCTGCTGGTGGTCAGCAAATATCGAGCTGCCCTTTCCCTTAGTTGTAGCTTTTGTATATATATATGCTGAGCCAGTCTATTGCTTACTGTGGCCCGAGTTTCCCCATAATATACCGAATCACACCCTGTCTGTGGGCACACAATTCTATAAACATCGTGGGGGGGGTTTCTTCTATATTTCTTTTGTCTTTAGTATTGTTGATGAGCCTATTGGTGTTTGGAGGGATTCTGAATCTGAATTTGAATTCCTTCTGTAATATTTTACTGAAATTTTTAGCTACCGCAGGTATGTAGGGTATAGTTAGATGTTGTCTGTCATCTTTTGTGTTTTGTTGCAGTCTTTTATAAAAGCTTGCAATCCTTTTGGTTATTGTTCTATGATCAAAACCCACGCTTATTAAGTCCCTGATGTAGCTGGTGATGTTGTTTTTCTTATCTGACTCTAATTTACACAGGTGGTGATTGTGAAATAAGAAGGCAGACAGCCCTGCAAGTTTGGGTGATTTAGGGGATTTTGAGAGCGGATGGAGGTAGCCTCGGATGCATAAGGGTTTAATTATCATAGAATAAATAATTGACAAATGCTCTCTCTTAATTTTCAAATCTAGATACCTGACCATGTTCTGCTCATCTTCATGTGTGCAATTAAATATAAGGTTGGAAAGCATGTGGAGTTCATGTAAAATCTCTGTGGTAGAGTTTTCTGGCGCTGCCAAGAATATGTCGTCCACATATCTGCTGTAAATTATGTTTGGTGCTGCTCTCTGGTACCTTGGAATCACCTGTTGTTCAAAGTGATCTAGCACAATGCTAGAAACAATACCACTAAGCGGGAGTCACATGGGCCATCCGTTGTTCATTCTGTACCATTTGTTTTTGTATGATGCCAAAATATTTCCGTCCAGCCATTTCATGAAATCCACAATAAATCGTGCTTTGAGAACCGGCAGTCTTTCTTGCCTAACTCCTGTTCTATTATTCTAATTGATAATTATCTGTCGATGGAACCATATAGCTCTGTGATATCCACTGCTGCCATCCTGAATTCATGCGGAATTGTTGCATTTTTAATTTTGTTCACAAATTCAAACGATGATTTAATTGTGCACGATCCAAACCCTATATATTCAATCAACAAATCATTAACCAATTTGGCCGCATTGAAATAGTGGACACCGTCAAAGTCCAACATTAGCCTCAGAGGTACTTCTTGTTTATGCAATTTTGCATATTTAAATAAATGTGGTCCTTTATTCAATAGACTTAATTATTCTATCTGTTTGATACATATTATAATCTATTAACATTTAACAAAATTCAAATACAAAAAATGTCTTCATTAAATATTTGTTTTTATTTTGTAGATGTGTACAAAACAAGGGGTTGCAGTAAAATCTTAATGAAAAGTTTTTCATGTACATATTTCAATGTGCAAATAATTAATAAAAACTTTTTTGTTTGTTTGTTTTTTAAGAATCACGTTTAAAATCTCGTTTATCTGATGTAATAGAAAACATATTGCATACTTATTCTTTTATTGCTACATTATTTTAATGTAATTCAATTATTTTTCAGTAAAACTAAAATATCCCTTTTTAAAACAAAAACATAATTTGTAATAGCATTAATGAAATCTGAGAAAAAAACATATATAGAGAGAGATTGTTAACTGTATTTGTAGCATAATTATAAACGTATACGTATTTGGTTGTTTTACTAATTTATACATGAGAGAAAACTTTGAAACTAAATGTATTATAAATATCCAAGCTATATAATAATTTCAATACATATACTTATTATTATTATATTAAACCAAATAACTTAATTAAACTAAACTCATTATTAGCAAGAACATAAGTGAATTAATTTACTCAGCTGGAATTGAATTTATTATATACATAAATTCACATAAAAAGAGAAAAAAACTACGATGAAATAAAGTTAATCAGAAAATAAATGATTCAAAGAACAATTAAAATTCTAATAAAAGAAAATTTTCAGATAAATTTAAAATTTTCAAACATGACCCAAAAAAAATTTAATATTAAATCCAAAAGAATTTTTACAATTTCAAACAATTTCTTTTTTTTTTTTTAACAAAATTTACATTAACACAACAATGTACATTAAATTTTGGAATGAACACAAAGATTTACTATATATTTAGACTTTTTTTTCCATAAAATTTTACGGTTAACTATTAATGCATTTTAAAAAAAAAAGAATACTGCTTTTTATAAATTAACTTAAGCTGTTAAGATATTGTTAAGGAATATTTGATTATCATTTTTCTTATATCATTTCAATAATAAATTAATAAATCATTTTATAACAACTAAATGAAGGCAATTAAAAAAGATAAAATAAAAAGCTTTTAATTTAAATAATAGAATATAAGTTGAACTTTGATTATTTTATTGTTATTTTTTTTCATATGTCATAGCATCGGCCGGGACGCGAACCCACACCCGTCTGCAACCAAACTACTTGCTTACAAGACGAGTGCGATGACCGCTCGGCTAACAACGCTTGACTTATTTTATTATTTTGTTAATGAAAATGCCGTAAATTAAAATAATACCGTTCTTTAAAAAGATATTTTTTAAATATATATATATTGAAATTAAATATTGGAAAAAGCAAAAACTTATTAAAATGACTTCCCGTGAAAGACAATGTAAAAATAAATAAATGTGATTGTAATAAATGTTATGATTTGACAATTACATTTTTGGAACCAATTACATTTACAAAAGAGAAGTGTAAGCATTGTTTAAAATTACAATATGATATGGTTCCCTAAAACTTATCCTGTCAACTTTATGTTGTCATAGTTCATAATTCATAATTTGACCATCATTATCATCATTTTTAATCAATCCATTGTAGGATGAAAGTCTCTAAAAGTATAATCCACTTTCTCTGATCTCTAGTCTTGCTTCTCCATATCACCCCAGCATTATTTCCTTATTTCATCCATCCATCTCATAAGTGGTCTCTTTTGAGGATTTTTACAATCTCTTGGAATTGTTTAGAATTTCAACTGTCTATCTACTATCATCTCTTTTAGAAAAATGTCCACCCCAGCTCCACTTCAGTCTCTTAATCCTTTAATGTTGTCAATAGAATTTGTTTGTTCTCTCGCAAATGTTATCTTAATTAAATACTGAACTTTAGATAGACAAGGTAACAATCACAAATTTTCATTATTTGTTCATTATTTAGGATTGCCAAATCATTTCAATTTGATGTACAAATCTCAAATTTTTTGCACTCACAACTTTGACATTATCCACTTCAGATAAATACATTAATTTTTAGTAATCATTCATTAAACTAAAGATTAAAAAACGTTTATAAAAATATTTATTTGCTGCAATTAAAACAAGTAAAACTCTTTATACGTATTGCCACTCAATGCAAGCAAAGTAATCAATGGATGCCAGGAGGTTTGTGCATAAAATCCCCATCTAATGCCTACTCATCCAATATCCCCAAACTAGTTTCTGGCTTGTGGATTTCATCAGTGATAAGCAAGCATAAGAAATGGTGATCATGTGGTGCTGCAATTAAAATAAAAATTTTGAAAATAGCAGAAGGGTTCATAGCACAGCAGTTTTTAGCAGGAGATTGAGATTTGAATTTAAGCTTACGAAAAAATTTTTTAGATAGGTGAAAATTTCCAAGCAAACCCAGTTTGTGTGTGTGTGTGTGTGTGTGTGTCATTCAATTAATCATTTACTTAGTATTTAGTAAATAAATCATTATCTAGTTGTTATTAGCTAAAATATTTTTTTAAATGGTTATTATATGGCAGCTGACTAGGTTGTCACTATTTATCCCTATTGAAATCTGAGTGCTTTTGATAATAGTGGGCTTGTTGTTAAAGCCATTTTAGTTGTATCTACAGTGAATATCTTTATTATTAAGCTATTTTAAATTTATAGTATTTTATAATTAATTCTACATTTATTACTATTTTTAGTATTTTTGCTAAGAATATATATTACACAGTTAAAATAACATCAATAATTAATAGGAGTAAAAAATAACCTTTTTCCCCCACTTACAAATCAGTATAAATTTTCAAATGAATTTAAAAAGTTCATGAATATATAATAATAACTCAAGTATGCAGTTTAAATTTTAAAAATTACAGGTTTACATATAAAGAAAATATAATTATTCACACAGATAAAAAATATTCTGTTTATTCATGTGTAAATTTAAAAGTAAATGTACAGACAAGTTTTAACGGCAATTTATTGCTACCCCCTCTAGCTGCACTGATAAATGGGATATGAGTCATTCAATTCACTGATATGACACTAGTATACTAACAAAAAAAGCTATATATATATATATATGCATGTGCTTACAGTAAACAAATTCTCTTATTACAAATAAAACTGGTACAATCAGTAATATAAATATTTTTTTGGAAAGTTTGTCTTTTTCTCAGTATAAAGCATATCTTGATATCATAACAATTTTTTTAAATTAAGAATTAAATGGAAAATGTTTTTAGAGAAATTATAAAACATGACTTCTGACAGATTTCTTAAAATACAATATACAGCATAAACAGGATTATAATACATATCATCATTAGTAATTCGCTGCAAGAGGAAATCTCTTCAAGTTTAGTCCAGTTTCTCTGAAATCCCTCTTCTCCACAACACATCATCAAACTTTTGTGTTCTCTTTCTAGATCTTTTACAATTTCTTCAGATCAAATTAAAACTTCAATTTCCCATATTTTACCAGATCAGACCCAGTCCTATTTCAGTCAGTTAATTCTTTCAATCTTCTTCCCCCATCTCTGTATACATATACGGCATTTTAATTGACTATTTTATCTATTTGAGATTTTATTGTTTTACAATAAAAAATCATAAACAAATGAAATTAACTATCTCAAATACTGAACTCAATTCCTATTTAAGTCATCTCTTGAATAAATATTAGCGTAATTATCTAAAAGATTATAAATAAAATTCAATAGTTATTATTTTGCATTGAAAATGAGCTTTGTTTAATAACATATCCTCATTACCAATCCAGTGTTAGATTATCATAAAAGTGACTTAAAAATTTTTCAAACACTCAAAGTTTTTAACTCAAGATATATTTCTTATATAATTACTTAAGTCTTCCATTAAGTTGGAGACTACAGACTTTAACTGCCTCAGTTATAAACTACTGCAGAAACGTTTGGTCTTTTGAAGAAAACATGGTATAGATCTAATTAAGTTTATATGCTCATCTTCAAATACACAAAATTCCCTAAACAAAACAAGTTAAACATAAACCAGTTGCAAGAATTTACCATCTGATGCCATGACTTAATTAATATTCAGATAACTTAAAGATTGGATGGATCTATTCTATCCTTGATCTTTGTCGACGGTGTTCTTTATTTATAACCTGAAAGAAAAGTGGTTCATTCCATTAATTACATGTATATTGAGTTATGCTAATTTAATGTAAGCAACTTGATTCTAAATAATATCAATAATGCAATACATATTAAACGCATGATTTATATAAAAGTTATGTTATGTATGGTTTAAAAAGAATTTTTTTTTTTTTTTACTTTTAAAAATAATATTATATGACTGTATGTACTAAATCTTATTAATGTAATTTAATCTTTAAGTTAATTGTTAAGCTTCTACAATTTAGCTTAGTTTATTTTAATCAATGGTACATTTTGGATTACCACAATTTCTCACAGGGAGTACACAAAAGCTTGATAAAATGTTACAAGATTTTATAGAATAAATAAGAGCAAAAGAAAAAAGGAATATATAGGACAATCTTTTGGACATTTCATTTAGGCTCTAAGCTATAGCCCTTGATATTCCATATGCTTTTTTCATGTCATTAATCACTTAAAAAGAACTATATAAATATAATGTGTTGAAAAGAGGCACATTATGAAAAAGGTTAAAAAACACTGATTTAAAATAGTTTGTTAATTTTTTTAACATTGAAAATTAAATTGACTTATTTGTTGCCCTTGCAAGTAATTATATGGCAAAAAAATAAGAACAGATTCTAAAAAAGTTTATTTAACAGTCTATCCACACCTCTATGGACCACTGCAAGAAGCAAGATTAAAATCTAAAAACGGGCAAAACTCTCCATACAGTAGTGCCACTCAATGCAAGCCAGAGTAATCAATGGATTACACTGAGTGGCACTGTTGTATGGAGAGTTTTTGCCTGTTTTATTAGTTATGAGCAAGCATAAGAAATGGTGATCATGTGATGTTTAGAGATTAACATCTTTGTGAAGATTTAAACTAATTTACTAATTAATAAAAAATGAACCCCAATCCTTTACCTTTATACAAGTTTTAATTTATTGGATTTATGGTATAGAACTAAAGCTGAGATAATAAAAAAATATTCAAATGAATCATTGTTCAGGTGGTCATGTGATGTTTGGCTACCAAAAGATATAGTTGAGTTGGAATCCAGGGGCCTTTAATTATTGAATCGGTTTCTCTCTATCATTATACTAAGAAAACCACAATAGTCAAGCGTTGGTGGTCGAGTGGTTAGCACAGCTGCCTTACAAGCAGTTGTCCCGGGTTCGCGGGTTCGCTTCCCAGCCGATGCTATGACACAGGAAAAAAAACAACCACAATAACACTAAGATAATTTTTATCAAATTTAGTAAACAAAATTTTGCATGCCTTGTAAATTATTAATCATGTGTGCACATTCAATTCATATATAAACCGTACAGTTTTAAATATGTTTGTTTCTGCATTAATTTTTGAATTGGAGTAAAGGCTATTTACTTTCACTCTAGGAAGCAGTAATAATTGTATAGTAATTAATTGATTATATTAGTATGACATCAGTTACTTCTATAATTAATTATTAATGCTGACCAAAATTAAAATAATCTTTATTCCACCCAAAAATTAATATAGATACAAAACTTAATTTTTAAAACTAAAAATTATATATAGTTCTATAAGCTAAATGAAACAAAATTTATTTAACAAGCAACATATTAAATATCAGATATATATATATATAGTTATCATGTACATATATTTGTAGTCAGATCACTATTTAGAGCAAATGAATTTTAAAGAGAACAATCAATAATGTTTCGGAATTTCTAGATCAAGTAATAAAAAGATCAATAGACTTGAATTAAACTCTTAGTATTGACGACCAGCACAATTCATCTATTCTTTTTAATTCAACAATTTCACCCTCATTTCTATCTTTACCTTGTACTTTTAATCAATCATTCCCCTAAAGAAATAAAGTTTGCTAGGAAAATGCCCCCATTGTTATGTTTTCCTTAGAAGACTACAAAATGGAGATTCTGCTGAAGAGATGGCAGTTCTGAAAAGAACAAGCCCATAAAGTAAGCTAGTCTCCCATGTGTGACCAAACATTGGGATTCAAAGAAACACCCATTTGTGTAACCAAGTCAATATATCTGTTCCCAAAAGCTCATCAGAGCACAATAAACCTTGACAGGGCTGAAAAAAAAAAAAAAAACTAATAATTCTTCTACTTGACTCTAATGACATTAACCACTAATCTAAAAAGAAAGTTTCGTTCCTCTGTCAGAAGTCAGGATTCTTTATATTTCTCAAAATATTATGCCTTGAGTTAGAATTATCTAATTCTACGATTCTGACGTATATTTTATTAAATTTATTTTTAAAGGCTAATTTCTTTAATAAATTTCCTATAATTTCAATTTTTTTTTCAAATTTCAGTGTGCAATGGAATTTCAAATATATTTATAAAATAGCATAATATTTGTAAATGGATAGCCTCTTCTCTGCCTTGGGATTTGAATCTGAATTTTTAAAAAAGCTCACAATTTTTTTTTAAAATAGATAGCCCATAGTCAATCCAGTTAGCCATCCAATTATTGGTCAGTAAATTGGAGTTTGACTGATATTAGATAACGAGTGAAACAAATTTTAAAAAATTAATGTTTGGTGAACCTGGTGAGTACTGTCTTCTTCACTGTGAGAAGATAATAGAAAGACCTTTAACCTACAAGGCAGTTTGACCTTTTAATTGTAAATAAATGTATACATCCTTGTGTGTACATATATAAATTTTATATATATTTTTTTAAAAAAATCAAAATTAAACAAAAAAAAATTTTTAATGAATTTAAAAATAACACTAGTCATAAATAAATAAATGCCAGATAGCATAATATAAAAATTTAAAAAAGCCTGAAAATTTACTTATATATGTCAAAAACTTTACAATTTAAATTTCTAAATAGATCTTCAAGCATGTCAGCAATATGATATAGCGTGGATAGTTGGTGGTCATGTGAAAGTCTGAGTTCAAACCCCTATATATTAAATAGATCTTCATAAATGAAATGTAAGGCAGATAGTAAATAGATCACCGTTAGTTAATAAAATTTTAAAAAATCATTTTTTTTATTAAATTTATTTAACAAAAAATTACACTATAAACATATTGTCTACATAAATAAAAGATCACTTTTTTTCACTGCGACATCATACAGTATTTCCGTCAGGGGAATAAAGTTTAAAAACATTAAAATGTGTTGTTTGATATCAAATAATTTACATAAATCTTAGTTGTTTATTACAATAAATTATTTATTAATAAAGAAATAAATGGATATTTATAATTGATTAATTAACAAATAAACAAAGAATGATATTACTAGAACATTTTTTAGGCTCAGTATAGTATCAATGTGATATATAAATACTGTACATTAGTTTTATGAGGCATAACCGTAAAACTAACCGTATTTAGCAGATACCAGATGGTTATCTCCAAGCTTGTTATATATCAAGATAGGAAGAACATAATGACTGGATCAAACTCCATCCAGCAAAAAATGTTTGTATAGATAAACATTGTTTTGAATAAGAAAAGCATTTGTTCTCATTCTTAGGGCATAAAGCTAATAATCTTACTGTTCTCATGTGTCACAGCATTAGCCAGGAAGCGAACTCGCTAACCCAAGACAACTGCTTGTAAAGCATCTGTCGCTGACCTCTCGATCTTACTGTTCTAGAATTTTTATATGGGTTAATAAAAAAAGGGAAAAAAATTCTAGTTTGAAGACTATTTTTATAAAATATATTTTCTAAACAATTTAAAAATTATTTTTTCATATTCATATTTCCATCTACTGTACAAAGAAATTTTGGAATTTAGAAAATTTTCTATTGCTTTATAATAAGTGTATTTAAACACTAGTCCAGTAGTGCACAAACTTTTTACACTTGCGACCCCCCCCTACTCAGATTGAATTTTTATACACAATCCATTATACGTCGTTACTATCCTATTATAAGCATATAAGGATAGTAATAATATCATTTTGTCACATACAAATATATATACAATTTGATAAAAGATCTTTGAAAAAACTGAATATTAACAAAAAATGTACAACAATACTTGGTTCTTAATAGAACAGTTGATTTGTAGCAATTACAACTTTTTTAGTCTGTTTTAGAAATTGTGTACATTCAAAAATGTAGTACCATATATCAACATTATGAGGATATTAGCACAAAGAACACAACTCTGAGAATGAACAAGAAAAATGAAAGCAATATAAGTGAAGTCATTATAATGTTCTGTATATACAAAGAGGATTGGAATATAAAGAAAGGTTTAAACACAAAAGTGATCAGACACACGAGTTAAGCAGTTTTTTTTCTCATGTGTCAAAGCATTGACCAGGAAATGAACCTGCAAACCTGGGACAATTACTTGTAAGGCAGCTGTGCTGACCACTCGGCCACCAACGTGTGATGAGTTGAGCAGTTTTCATGTATTTTTAATAGTGTTTAGGTTTTGTTTTTCCAATTAATGATTTATTATTCAACATGAGAACCTCTCCAAATTTTCACCACCCCCAACAATTTTTCTGTAACCCCATGAGAGGTCATGCTTCACAATTCACCACTGCCCTAATACATTCATATGATTCTTATATTTATATTGACTTCTAAAAAGTGTAATGATTCTAATGTACATTCATTTTATTCTTGTTCTTTTATAATGGTCATTAAATTTTAAAAAAATGAATGAGAGCTTTGACAAAATTTTACTTAAATAATACTCTAATTGAGGATGCTTAAATGCTCTTATTCATGTATTGCAAGATACCAGATATACCGGAGCTATAAAAAGGTTGTTGTTGTTTTTTAATTGGTTGCTTTAACAAATTATTTTTAAGATTTAATGTAAATTAAATATAAGATTTTAATATTTTATAAATAAATGTGAGACATGTAGTCTGAAAGGCCAACATTTTTCTAATAGTCTTTTTTTAATTCGTTGCTTTAACAATGTTTTTTTTTGTTTTGCAGAATTACTTACTTTGAACAAAATACTTGTATTCAAATTAACCTCTTAAATATAAGAAAGAAATTATTTCCTTTACATAAAATGCTTCACAAAAAAAATTATTGTTATTAATGGCGGAATTACTTCCTTCTCATAAAATATGCTTCATAATAAAAATTACAGATTATTAAATATAAAGTGTGGAATTCCTTCCTTTGCATATAATGCTCGTAATATAAATTATGGTTTAGTTAATTATTTATAAAAACAAATTTAAAGTTTGTTTTTTTATTATTTTTCAATTGTGAATTTGACAGCACTATGGACAAACAATAGTTTTTTTTAATTGGTTGTGATTTAACACATGACAGCCTTATGGTCAAACATACATTCACATGGATTTTTATAACATATAGCTCTGTAATGTATTAATTAAATAATTGGTTATATTACATACACATTTTTATTTTAACCTGTTCATTTATTTATTTAAAAGAAATCATCTTTTGAAAGCTGAAATACAGGAAATTGCATCATTTTTATCATTAAATTTTTTTCTTGAAATCAATTTTCATTTGGGAAAGAATTAAAGAGCAAGATGATAAGCAACCTTTAAGCTATTATATTAGTGTAATATTCATATTAGGAGTCTGTTTTTTGTAAAAGTTACAAAGAACTAAAGTACAGCATTGCTACTGAGTGATGAAATAGACTTACTGTCTCGTGCACTGCTATGGACGCAATGCAACAGTGAATTCACAATAAAATAATTTTTTTATAAGTAAATAAAAATCATCATCAAAGCAAAATTAATGATAAACAAATAAAGATATAAAGAGAAATTTAATCCCCTTCATTCACTTTTACAAAATTAAATAAATATATGCTATTGAATGCATATTCTTATCATTATGTATTTATTTTTGAAATAAAAAAATATGTTATAAAATTATATACGCAATGAAAGTTAAATAAAGTTATCATCTACTCAATTTTATATGTATAATATAAATCTTTAAACATTAATATAAATAATTAATTGCAAGAGCAGAAATTTCAAAATGCGTATTAAACTTTTAAATGCATTTTTGGTGTAGAGCACACTTTTGAAAAAGCAAATATTATACTATCAATATGTTAGACCTTTAAATGAACTACAGGAAATAATTTAAATTTGCTTACACATTCCCAACTGCATTTAAATCTACATCAGCATTCTTGGAGCATGAAGAATACTGGACACAGATTCAAATCTACCAAACCCATAATAGTATATATAGAGAGAAATGGCCATAGGCATAAAATAAAAGAAGCCTACTTCATAAATAATAACACTCATTCAATAAACAGAAAAAACACCTGTTTCACCATTTCAAAAAGATGGACTAATTAATCCAAACAAAATAAAATGCCAAGACCTATCACACAATTAACAACTAACTAATTTGCATTTTGTCTTCTCATCACTATCGTCTGCACTCAGCTATGAATATGGAGTCTAGGAACTTCAAAATCGCGCAGCATAGTTAAACATATAATTTTACAATATTAAACTTTTCTAACTTAAGTGTGTTAGCACAGAATTATTGATATTAATATGGTAGTTTGCAATGAATAGCATAATAGAAAAAATAATAATAATAAATTCAGTGGTGAACTGAAAATCCACTAGAATTCAATTAAGTGCAGTTTTAAATGTCTAATGCATTATTCTAACCTTTGCCTTTTAAAAAAGGTATTGTAACAAAAATGCATTTAAGGATTTTGAAATGTTTAATTCCTACAAAAAACATTTTATTGAAATAAAAATTACT
The DNA here is from genome assembly GCA_028023455.1 of Epiperipatus broadwayi. Taxonomy (NCBI): domain Eukaryota; kingdom Metazoa; phylum Onychophora; class Udeonychophora; order Euonychophora; family Peripatidae; genus Epiperipatus; species Epiperipatus broadwayi. The sequence continues at coordinate 1,503,155 of JAQFVV010000219.1, read as the reverse complement.
AATATTTAACCAAATTGAATATTGTTCTCTTAATGATACAATTTATTTGTTGATGTATTATTATGATTTGAGATAAAACTTATAATTATCTTCTCCACTAACAAATCCTACTAAGATGTCCTCATGTTTATTGTGTCTTGCTGATCTGTATTAACTGTCTATTAAATTAAATTTTGCTATATTCTTTTTTATTGACATAAAATAATTCAGATCATGTCATTATACCATGCTTAAATAAAATATTGTTTGATACTTCCCCCTCTCTTCAGAACTAAATAAATAATTTAAAAAATATTATTATTTTCATCAGCTTTTATTTCATCCACTATTTTTTACTATTGTAATATTACATGATAAGTTTTCCGTCTACAGCTTTAAGAATTTGCATATGTAGAATACCAATCAGTTTTGGTATCTGCAATTTTAAGCCTTTGAAAAGTCATCAAAAATCACAGTTTGTAGCATATCCTATATAATTAAGATTTTAACATATTATATTTAGGCAAATATACATAATGAATAACTTAATCTAAAAAGTATATATTAAAGCATCAGGAAAAATGATTACAAAAAAATGGATTGATGCAGTTATGAAAAAATTAGTGAAGTATTAAACTGATAAAAAAATACATTAACATATATACACTGTACTCAAATCTAGATATATGTGTACGTATTCACTTGATCATTCTAAAAAATATTTTTATTCGTCTTCATAAATTGATGATGATAAAATACAAAATACATCATCTCTATACAATGTTTCAGCTTATTGGAATAGTCTTTCTAAGTTAAAATCTCCATACCAACTTTTGATAACATAACATGTTAATTGTATTTTTATATTGGACTATTTCCATCATCTAATATGAGTATTGAATGTCTTTAGAAAAATTTAACTTTATTTAAATATTTCAAATACATTCATCTGTTAGTAATAGGCACTTCAAACAGATTAGAATATGCACAATGTTTCAATGGGTATTTATTCTCCCCTCTTCTTTAGGTGTTGTTGGCCTGACCAGTGACAATAATAGCAATGGATTTGAACCTGGACCCTTAGATTCTTGAGTATTGATTTTTACTTGAGTATTGAATTTTAAAGTAAATTCAATACTCAAGAATCTAAGGGTCCAGGTTCAAATGCCATGCTAGTACTGTCATTGGTCAGGCCAGCAATGCCTGAAAAAGAGGGGATAATAATACCTCTTGTAAATTTAGAATTCAATACCCAAGAATCTAAGGGTCCAGGTTTGAATCCCATGCTACTGATGTCACTGGTCAGGCAGCAACACCTGAAGAAAAAGGGAGAATAACACCTCTCAAAATGTTATGCATATACTAACCTGTTTGAAGTGCCTATTATTAACAGTTGAATGTATTTGGAATATTTAAATAAAGTTAAATTTTTCTAAAGACATTCTATACTCATATTAGATGATGGAAATAGTCCAATATAAAAATATAAATACCATAATCACAAACCTTCAAGAAAACATAACATGTTAATGTTTAACCACTAAACATCACATGATCACTATCTCTTATACTAGCACATAATTGTTAATAAACAAGGCAAAACTCTCCATACAGTAGTGCCACAAGCCAGAAACTAGTCTGGAGATATTAGATGAGTAGGCACTAGATAGGGATTTTATGCACAAGCCTTCTGACATCCATTGATTACTCTGGTTGGCACAGGGTGGCACTACTGTATGGAGAGTTTTGCCTTATGTTAATGTTTGCTAATACATTCTTTATGGTCGTATCTTTAACTCACAAATTTAGTACTTTTTAAATCTTTAAAAATATTTTTAATATATCATGGATGTAACTTTATTGGTTTCAAGAACATAAGTAACATTAGGGCAAATTTTTTTGTACTTTTTATAGGCTTTTTTTTAACTTCCTCTTCTTTTGTTTGTCTGCCTGGAAATTCTGTAATTCAATTTGCCTCCTCTTCCCAATTGCCAATCTAGTTGAAACTTTGTGATATATATATACAATTACAATATATTTTTTAGAGTTAGCAAACAATTTTTAGCAAAAAATTAGTGACAAATTTAGATTTTTAATTTTATAGTATTCGGTAATCTTTGTGATACTACCAATTAGCAATATGAAATGGGATCTAAACATTCTTCATTCCTAATTTCTAAAACAATATATAACTAAAAAGTAGAAAATACAAAAAAAAATTCAAAGCAAAGCTTTTATTAACATAAATGTGCTAAAAAGTAAAAAAAAATGCATTAAAAAGTAAACAATATTTTTTTTCCAGATTTAAAGCATGAGGCGATCATGCATGCAAATTCACAATGCAGATTCCCAAAGATTCCAGTCCACTTTCTTAAATCAATGCTAAGTTATTTAAAGCAGTGGTCTTCAGCCCTTGGTCTGAGGATTGGTGCTAGGCCGCAGAAGTTTTCTGCCGGGCCGCGGTAGAATAAGAGTTTTAACTTTTAATTAATATAAACAATTTTTATTTATTTTTTCATCTCATTTTTACCCAATTAAAAAAAAAAAACAGAATGAAAACAAAATCTAATCAATCATACATAAATTAATTTAGTTTTCTAGTTATCACAGATGTTTATGGGGGGGGGGGGTAGAATTAAATTTTTGATTACTTTTCTAAAAAAATTCAAATATTAAAAAAAAAGGTTTTTATTATACAAACTCCATATATATAATTCCATTTTTATATTTAATATTGTTGTTTTGATCAGTTATAACAATTATGCTAAGCAGTTTACATCTTTAAGAAAATTTATCTATAGACTTCTGCTGGTCCGTGAAACCTTATCCTTATTTTTACCAGTCTGCAGGTGTGAAAAGGTTGAAGACCACTGATTTAAAGTGCTTGATATTAGCAATTTTATTCACATAATCCTTTTGAAATTTGACTTTTAAACATGATTGCCCTACACTTTTATTTGTGAAGATTAAATAAAATTTATTTATTTATTACTTTTTAGTGCTTACAACATTTTATTTACTATTTATGAATTGAACCAAAAACATCACATGATCATCATTTCTTATGCTTGCTCATAACTGTTATTAAAACAGGCAAAATTCTCCATACAGTAGTGCAGGCATCCATTGATTATTCTGGCTTGCACTGAGTGGCACTACTGTATGGAGAGTTTTACCTGTTTTTTTTATTTATAAATTAATGTTATTGTTGAATATCCAACTAATTTCAGTGTTGACTTTTTTAACTTTCGAACTAAAATTATTTTACTTTAACACATAATAAGGCATTCCATGGTCTTTTTAGACTTTATGTAACTCCGATCATCATTAACTTTGCACGTTTAGATTATTTTAAATAGTTTCAAAATTTAAATTCATGCCATAACAAGAGTATGACTATGAATGTGAGCAATCACAACAATGTGGCTAACGAATTGACTGCTGCCATACAAGCAAGTATAGTACAGAATTCAAAAATTTCTAATTTTCTTATTTTTGATTTAATATTTTTTTGAACAGAAAGTTATCAAACTAAGGGTTTGGAAAAAATAAATACTGTCGTCCAAATATATCTCATTATGTAGATAAAACATACATCTCCAACTAATGTCATAAATGTTGCAAATAAGACTCAACTATAAAAGTTACAGAATGAAAAGTTTAATCTATTATTAGTTGTAATGATCAAATATATATTAAAAACTTGTTTTTCAAAGTAATAAATTTCCACGTTAAGATAATAGAACCAGTTTTGTTTCAAATATTAAAATGGAATCTTATCACTCCATCAGAAAAATTCAATCTCATTTGAAGTTGCTTTTTATTTTTAAGTTTTCTTTTCTTAACAATTCAAAATTTTTAATATTTACTTATAATAATTAACATTAAAGAAAAACATTTTAATATTCTGATTAATAATGCAGTTAGTTCAGAGTTAGATGTCATTAAGATTAACAAAATTGTCATTCACTACTTATATTTATTTTACGAAAGGTTTATATTTTAATTAAATATATATATTGCTTGGTACTACGACTTAGATAATATATAATTTATTGTAAATGTTTCATTAAATAATTCAGAATTTAGAACAAAAATTAAATGTAGAATTTACATTTTTTTTGATTCTCTATAATTAATAAGTTCTTTTATTACTTATTCTTATTAATAAATTATTAAAACTAAGGCAAAACAGATAAAATGTTTTTTGAATAGTTTTCGAAATAAATTATTGCCTGCAAGATGAAGGTCATAAGCTAGGTTGGAGATTCTGTTAGTTATAAAAATATTAGATTATATATTCCAAATGCTTATTGATTATATTAATACTTATATAACGTGCTATAATATATAAAAATTATCAGATAGTCTTATTACTAGGAAGATCCTAAAAAGTTTATCACCTTATCACTATACCAAACCACACAAGGACTTAGCTGGAATTAAACAGATGTCATAACTGCTTATGGAAAGCTAAATATTTAAACAAGTCATTTTTAAACCACTTTACATAATTTCTCTACACTAAGGAGTTTGGTACAGTATTAAAGTATTAGTCTTTGAAGTAAATTGATAAAAAAATAAAGTCAGATGTCACATGACCCAATTTTAATAAAGCTCGTGTTACAAATGTTATATATAGAGTTCGCAAAACAAACTCTTAACAAGCTTTGAGAATACTGGGGTTGAGGGTATTCTCAAAGCTTGTTAAGAGTTTGTTTTGCGAACTCTATATATAACATTCGTAACACGAGCTTCATTAAAATTGGGTCATGTGACATCTGACTTGATTTTTTTATCAATTTATTTTTTGTTACTAAGGCTTTGGCCATTTTATATTGCTAGAGTTATTAATATATGATGTATCTGAACTTAGTTCAGTCTCATATGGATATTTGAGTTAGATAGCTGGATTTTTAGACATATAGATGTCTGAAGGTTTCAGATTTTCTTCTCAATAGTTAAAGTGCTGGGCTAGTCCTAGTATTTTTAATCTTATGAATATCCTAACACCACATTGATGACACTAGATGCAGAAACCAGTCTGGGGTTGAGGGTATTCTCAAAGCTTGTTAAGAGTTTGTTTTGTGAACTCTATATATAATAGACTTTGAAGTATAAGATCATGGAAAATCTGGTACTTCTAGCATTTAAACTTCTTATGAATTTCCAAGCAATAAAAGTATCTGATTATTAATTATTATTTTATGATAGATTTCTAAGTCAAAGACACCCAACAACATAATAATAACTAAATGCTTTGCCTCTTAGGAGATCATATGTTAGTGGAGCATTGAAAGTGAAGAATAATGCTTTGATCCAGTGATCTTTAGTTACTGAATCTATCACTGTAATTATACTAAACTAGTGATCAAAAATAATCAATGGTTAACTAGTCTGGATGTCATGTGATCTTTAAATGAAATGTCAATAACCTTTCACCACTGAGAATGATATTCTATAACTTTGCTAAATCATGAAGAGTCTTGCAAAATGTAAAATATAATTCTTAAACAATAAAAAAAAAGGAACAAAAACAGAATTGTGGAATTAGGAATAATGGGGAAAAAATGAACAATCTTTGATTTGTTGAGATATCATATTGATATCTATAAATGGGGAAGATCTGAAGACTTTTCCCAGTGAAAAATTTTTTTGCAGTGATAAAATGGGTCTATCAAATATTAATAAGACAAGTGTATAAGTTGAGAAATGGCTATTTGACTTTAGATATTCACTGTGAATATATAGAGATGTTTTTTTTTCACATTCCAGGATCATTTATCAAGAAATTTATCACAAATTGGTATTAGGTAGGCTGTAGTACAGTAGATAAATGTGCATATCACTAGACTGCAATTATCTTCTAAAGGTACAATTTCTCTTTTATATTCAGTATCTTTGTTATACAAATTTATATATAATTTCCTAAAAGTATAAAGAAATACTGAATATTATTTTAAATGTCTATATATGTTTATATCCAATTCTTTAATTAATACTCTTTTGATTCCAGTAAAGAAAGTAAAATATTAAAATGCTTCCCAAAATTAACTTGCAATTTATAATTTTGATATGTTCAATGTTGGTATATCATATATTAAAAAACCATATACATATTACAAACAAATGTTAATTATTACTCACACTGCAAAAAAACAAGGTTTATACAATGGAATTCAATACATGAGATATATGAAGTTCACATGATAGTATTTATTAATAATGGTACTTGGATTCATAAAACACTAAAAAAAAATTATATATTGTGATGCTGTGAGTATGACATATAGAGCATAGTCTTAGTGTCAAGTATAAACTTTTCTGGCATATTTCAAAGTTAATCTCACTAATGAGAATATGTCATCTTTGTTGCCCATATCTCTGAATGTGTCACAGTGGACCCAGAGATGAAAATTCCAAGGTTGATTATGAGCTAAAAAACATAGTTTTTTTTTAAAAAAACTAACTCAAACTAATTGAATAAAATTGTTAAATACTCAATCTGTCATTACATGCTCAAACATCACAAGAACTCCTCAACAATTTACCATATGATTATTTAGAATGTATATTTGCAATTTTCAATTAATTGAATGATTTATTACTCAGTAGTATATAAAAAGTTTGACCATTGGAAGTGAAAAAACTGGACCATAATTCAAGAACACTGGTTCCACAGGCTTGCACCTTACCACTGCATTAATCACAGCAATCCATTCAAGTATACTAAATTGGTTGTTTTTTAAACCAACTTACAAAATATTTAAAAAAATAAATACATAAAATTAACATGCAAAAGAAAGTAATAATAGAATATGAAGGTAGTGTAGACCTTAATGCTAAATGCGCATTCAATTATTTCTACTTTTTTAAAAAGAAAATATTAAATTAGTGAGTTTCGTATATCAATGCTAAAACTGCAGTTTTTTTCAAATCTTACATATTTATTTTATTTGTAATACAATTTTATATAGTATTAAATAAATTAACACTATATGACTATATTAAGTAATAATCATAAAAAATGAAGTTATAATATGTATGTAAATGGATTATGTCCTGTACATGAGGGGTCAGAGTGACTGTGGTCAACATGGGTAGGATGAGAAGGTTGGCACTAAGGTGGGCTTTGAGCATTCCATCGTCAGATTTTCAATGAAAAGGACAGCTCAAGAGTTGTGGAGTGGAGTGGTTTAAAGCCTGTCCATAAAAGTATGAAGATTGGCTATCTTAATATAAGCTCAGCTTTGATTGTATATAAGTGTGGAGATGATAATCTGAACCAACTGACGAGTGCTGGTTTAGCATGAAATACATATATTGGTGATTAATTATCTTTACAACATGTGTGCGATCAAGTATATCGGTGGTATGAGATAGCATGGATAGTTGAGGGTCATGTGAAAGCCTGAGTTCAAACCCCCTATAAATTACATATAGATGTGCAGGTATAAAAAAAAGCCTGTACTGTAGAAAAATTCACATTTCAAAATACTATTTTAAGAATTTATCTAGTCTTTTTTTTTCTTTTTAATTTGTGCACCTATCAGTTATTTTTGGATAACTTTACATAATTTTGCATGAAGATTTATTGATCATAGTCCATATTTTTCCTCATACCAGAGTTTATCCATTTTTATATGTTATCATCATTTCTTTTCTGGTTGATAAATCATTGTGTGATTATTAAAATCACATCCCTTGATATAACATGCAATTCTGGATGTATATAAATGGCAATTATTATACTTTGAGATTCATAACCACGTATACTACCAGTTGAAAAACAAATTTAACAACATTAAAAAAACTTCTGGACAAATATACTATCATCATGTAGAAAACACTAATATCCCCATCACCCTGCTTAATCAGCACCACAAGTAACCTGTCGCTACTTTCCACTATCTTAAGAACTGGCAATCATTTTAATATTTTTCACTTGGTTGTATGTTATTTTATTTTGCATTAATATAAATTTTTATAAACAATGTATTTAAAATAACAATACATTTTTACAGATCGTTATCTTGGAAGAGTAGCAGTTTTTCATATATTGTTTTTTTTTTTCATATGTCACAGCATCGGCCGGGACGCAAACCCACAACCGTCTGCAACCAACTACTTGCTTGCATGGCGGCTGCGATACCTCTCGTCTAACAACGCAAGACAGTTTTTCATATATTGTTAGATCAGTTTTACATGCTATGCATTAAGTGTTTACTCTAAATTATTTACTTCACACAAAACTATAATTGTTACCTTATCTCTTTCAAATCCCAATTTCTGATTATTAAGATTACAAATAGATTGCAATTTGACTTTAAATGACCTAATATTTTACAATTTACTTATAGGTGTGGGAGGAGGGGTCTAAAATTAGTGGGGCAAAAATTTAAAAAAATATGGCATTACAAATTCATTGCATAATTTTTTTTACATAACTATGTTTAATTATATAAGGGTTTAAACACATACTTCTAAGCTCCTTTCAGTTATCCATTCTATCTCATACAACCGATACACATGACTGCACACGTGAAAAAGATAAATGATCTCCAATATACATATTTCATGCTGAACCAGCACTCATCAGTTGGTCCAGATCATCATCTCCCATACATATAATCAGTGCTCAGTTTATATTAAGATAGTAAATTCTTAAACTTTAATGGGCAGGCTACTCCATCCTCCAACTCTTCAGCCATCCATACCATTGAAAATCTGATGATGGAATGCCCAAATACATGATTGATGCCAATATTACTGTCATGCCCATGTTGACTTTAAGTCACTATGACCCCATAAGATCTTATCCATTTAAATACACAGAAGAGGGATGGGCAGGATACAAGTGGAATCTATAATATCTGATTGAATACAAGTATAATTTATGTACCTTTAGCCTAAATGTAATTATATAAGGGATTTGAACATAGATTTTCAAGCTCCCTTCATCTATCTACTCTATTTCATACAAAAAATACACATGACCACATGCGTGTGATCAACTGATGAGTACTGATTCAGCATAAAATGTGTAGATTGGAGATCATTTGTCTTTTACACGTGTGTGGTCATGTATATCGGTTGTATGAGATGGATGAATAGCTGAAGGGAGCTTGGAAGTCTGTGTTCAATTCCCTTATATAATTACATCTAGGTTCCAGGTATATAAATTATACTTGTGTTCAATCAAATAACTATGTTTAATGAATTATTACCTTCTGTTATTAAAAAAACTGTGCTCCAACACAAAACTTAATTTCATTTTTAAAGCCCCAACTAACTCTTATTGAAAACACAGACTTAACATATATATAATACAATAAACCTCATTTAACAAGAAAATACTACACTATTATTTAAGTAAATGAAGTTTTTTTTTTAAAGAGATGCATATAAAATGGTAGAAATTGATCAAAAAGAAGATATTAGTTGTCATAGAAAACAATGTTTGTTATAATTTAAAAATATTTGAATAATTAGAAAATGGTAGTTTAGGATTAATAACTAAAATACTGTTGTATACATCTAATTATTCAAATAATATTTGCAATAAATCATGTTAAACTTCATTTAAATTATGTTTTACTCAGAAAGCTTGAGTTAGCAAGTTAATATGAAAAGGTATGTCAAAACGAAATTAAGCTAGCTTTTGTAGATTTTTTTCCAGAATCATTGTGCAGGATAAAATGACCCAGTTGGTAGTTAGAGGTTGGAAATTATGTAAATTTGTCCCAGCATGCAAATTATGTTTTGTTTATTTAATAGGGGATATGAGAGTCTTTTCTATTAATCGAATGCAGGTTCTGCGTCTTTAAATTTTCTTTTTCTGCCATACCTCCTTGTGCATACTGCTTTTGATTAACAGAAAAGACTCTTGCACATCCCACTATCAAAGAAATAGAACATATAGTTTGCATATATTTTCCAACCACTATATATTCGAACTACCAACTAGATGGTGTTATTCTGCACTATGATTCTAATGAAAATTCACAAAAGCTAACTTAGTGCTATTGATCTAATTTTATTTTGGCATACTTTTTCATATTAACTTGCTAACTCAAGTTCTCCGAGTATTATGTAATTATATGAAAAGAGTTTAATCTTTGTGATTTAAATTATGTTTGTAATTGCATAAAGTCAGATGCTTAAACATTCAATTCATTTTCAAGCACTAAAATGTTTGCTCATTTCTACTCATATTCTTTTAGACATTTTTTTAAATATCATAATTTACATGTTATCTCTCATTATAAAATCAAAAATAGATTTCAAAAAGCATTTAAATCACATAATAGATATCACATAATAATAAAAACACAGATATACACATCCAATGCTTTTGATTTGCTTACTACCATATCTCTGCATAATTTAGTGTAGTGGCGAAATGTCAAATTTTGGAACATAAAATCCTTGGTTCAATTCCAGTTCTGGCACTGCTGATGCACAAACTTTTAATAAACTCCTAAGCAATAAAGCCATTCAATTTTTTATTTACTTTGATGCTGTGGTGCATTCCACCATATACTTTTTAAAATGTTTTCACCACTAAACATCACATGATCACCATTTTCTACAGACTACTGTTTGAAGAATTTTTAATTTTTTTTCCATTAAAAAGTTTCTGTTTAAACTATCCTCAATTTTTTTTCCAGAGTATATTTTGTCTTTGTTGCAAGAAGAAAAGAACTCTGAGGAAGGCTATTGGATGGTTGAAATCTATTTTAAAAAAAACATTGTGCAAAGTGCAAAAGGGAGGTATAATTTATTGCTTTATTTTAAATACTCATTTCCCAATATGCACTGGTTCCTTCCATTTCCTTTTGATATATTATATTCTTTAATGTACAATGGTTTCAAAAATGTCAATATAAAGACTGAATTTACCAAACTAATGATTATTAAACAACTGTTCTATTATGCATTAAAACATGACCATGAAGAAAATTAACAAAGCAAATAAAGAATTCAACAATAAATAGTTCTGAGAAAAGTTACAAATCACAAAAAATACATATTTTATTCCTAATTTACATTAATTAAACTGATTAAATATATTAGCATTTAAACAAACATAGGATAAAATTACCAGACATGTTTTTGGAACAACCTTCTGAAGTGCAATGATGATTGATTCTTCTACAAAGTATTAAAAGTGAACAGAAACTAATCCCTATCTAATACAAATGTAGCATAATAAAAAGCCTATTGAGCTATCACCATAGATATAAAGATCGAGAGGTTGATACCTCTAGATAATCTGACAAGCATAACCTTGTTCGTGAAAATCATGTATATTCAAATAGGATGGTTTCAGTTTCTGTGCTAGTGGATATTTGCCACATGGTGAAGGTGAGATGGGGTATGAACTAACAATAACCAAAAACTTAAAAAATATCTTTCCATTTCAATAATTATTTCCTCTTTCTCCAAAGTGTTAAGCATAGATAAAACTTGCTCTTATATTGCATGAGAATAGTGGGGTGATGATTGGGTGTGAAGAATCCGGTACTGACACCTTTACTCAGCCGGTGAGCAAGTTATTCATGAAATGCATGCGTAGTGAGAGAACATGGTCTGAATTCTTCCACTGATAATGTTTAATATGATGGAGAAACACACTGAAAAAAAAAAACTTGAAAATAATTTGAACAATATTTAAAAATTATAAATGATAAAAACATAATGAAAATATTTTTTTTTAACAAAATAAAAAAATGGATTTTTTTTTTTTTTCAATTAAATTATCAAGATATATTTAATTTATTTTTTAAATTCGCAATATTTTTTTTTATTCTACTTTTGAAGTATTTCTTAAAATGTTCATCGTGACATTTTTTAGAAATAAAAGATAAAAGATTTTAATAATTTGTAATGACATAATTCACTTTTTATTTTTTAATTTGTAAAAACTGTTATTTTTAAGAAAAGATCAGAACATTTTTCAAGCCTCCTATTATCTGTTGGAAAAGTTAAAATATTCAACTTAGCAAGAATGGATTTATATATATGGAGAAAGAAAATTAACGACCGAGAATTTTTTTTTCTAAAATCTTTAAAAATTCAGAGTCCTCTAGAGGAAATACTGACATTTAGATATTGAATATGATTAATTTATATACTATTTTAAAGATGATTATAATTACTAATGTAAATTTATAAAAAAAAAAAAAAATTATAAATTAAAAAAAAAAGGAATATAATAAAATTAAATATCAAACAAAAATTAATAATGAAATCCATTATATTATTAAATATTTATAATGGTATAAAAATTCAGATTTATTAAAACATATCTATCAAGTAACAATGATAACGATATTTAAGTTTTTGTTAAAGGTATGTGCGCACACATATATACACACATCCAACAATCAGGATAAAAGCATATTATAATCAAGTCATTGAAACACTTTTATTATCTTAGAAAGCATTTTTCCTTAGTTTGCTACAACTAAACATATATTCAGTTTCACGTGACTTGCATGGACTCTGGATTTTCCTTCATAAAACAACAATCCCTTACAAAATCACTTCTATTATTAACTTTTTATAATTATATTAAAATTTACGAATTTATTGTAACAATAGAGTGATCAGAAAAGTAAATTCTAAAATAAATTTTGTATGGATTAAAATAGAAAACAATGGCAAATTAACATTGACAATAATTAAGGATTTTCTTGTTCTCTGTATAAGAATACTCATTTTATAGTGAACTGGAACAAGGATCTCATGAAAGAGATGCACTCCACATACGGTATAGATATTATCTCAAAACATTCCAAAGAAATGCAATTTTGATTATTGCTTTCATGGTTAAGATACGGCTCAGAAATGATTACAATGAGAAACTACAATTTAACAAGGTGCTGAATACTTCCGAAATGAAAAGTCTATTGTAAAAGCAGTTGAAAAAAGGTATTTCAAAATGTCAAATAAAAAGAATAATAAATCAACATCTTCTACATATAAGTATACTTGTAGTTCCCAGATTAGTTTGTATAATCATTGCTAAACATATCTCTAGTGTACTTTTTTCTTTAGAGCTGCTATTGATTGAATGTTTTGACTATGGTTTCTGGAACTTTCAAGCACTGGAAATAAAAGAATTGTAACTCTAATGTAGGTATTATCATCATTTTTCATTCATTATCTTACTAGTGCATTCAACTACTCAAACCACTTGTTATAATATTCATAAACAAGACAAATCTCCAACAGTAATATGTTTGCTTTAAGCAGATTACTTATTAGACATAAACAATTAAACCAAACATATGAATCTCCTACTTTAATTGAACAGTAAAATAATAATTATTATACAACACAATTATTTATAACAAAGTATAAATCAGGGATGGCAAAACTTTTAGATGTTGGGGGTGACTTTTTGGCAAAAATGTAACTGAGGGTGACTACGTTTTTTTCAGGGCTTCAAACCAACCAAAAAAAAATTGTTATTTTTGCCGGAATGAAAACTGGAATGGAAAAAAATAATGATTCGAAACTCTGGTTTTTTTAGAATGTACTTACAAATTGGTGTTTGTTTGTTTTTTTATAGGGACTTTTTAGGTATTGTTTTTAGAAGATACTTACAAACTGATGAATTTTTTTTTCTATCAAAGACATTTTACTATGACTACTATTAAATTACATCAGCTCCCCCTAGTGTTACAATTTGTCCATATCACACTATAAAATATTTATTAAATTACAATTATTAAACTACCTATAAATAATTATTTTCTAAAGATGTTCCTGAATTTTAAAAAAAATTCAAGGAAATATAGAGAGAGACAAAGAAAATTATTGTTTTAGTAGAATTGTATTTAATTCTTTTCAGCTTTTTCCTACTTGGGTTTATTTTTGAGATTGATAATAACAACAAGTATTATTTTAAATTTAACTATTTTTAAAGGAGAATAATTTTGAATTTTTCCTTTTTTTATTTTTTATTATTTTTTATATTCAAATCAGCTTTGAATTTATCACTACAATCTGTCAAGGTTCGTGTCAGCTTTGCAGTTGACTTTCAGGGACCTTGCGGCCAACATTTTGGCCCCCTGGTATAAACTATATAACCATACCTATATAACTATACAATCGGTAACTCAGAAAGACAAGTGGTATTTAAACATCAGTGTGATGTAGGGCACATTCAATTAACCAAATTAATATTTTTTGAGGGCAGAGGGCTGATCCATGGACTTTTATCTCTTAATTTGGCCACTTTCACTATTAAAGTTTTAATACTTAAGGGCTTTATAAGAATACATAAACAATTAAGTCATTCAGTCAGTATATACAATTGCACAATAGACAATTTTTTAAAAAAATAATTTATTATGTCTGTGCATTATGCTGCATTTCATCATCTAAAGAAAGACCACTGTTTTAAAACTAATTTAGAAATAATGACAGTCATCAATAACGATGAAATTATATTTTTAATTAGTGGTATGCAATCAAGTGGTTGTTATTCAAAAATTATCATTGGTTTCCACTATCTTTCATGATGTGAAATAGGTGTAAGAATGGGGTACTCAAGAATTAACCATTCCTAGACAGACTTCTAGATCAGAAAAGTGTGTGTGGGGGTGGGGGGATTCTTGAACAAATTACATTTAACTATTATGTTTGGTCCCTTATTTTCTGAACATTGCTTGACTTAACAACTAACCATATTATTTATTGATTTCTACCTTGATATTTTAAACTATGAAGTAATCTTTTCGCATTACTGATATATGATGAAAAGTAAATTATTATAATTCTTTAACAATCTTTGAAACAAATAATCATTAGGTATAAATGCCGCATAAGTGGTAATTCCAGATCTATAAACATATGAGTCTATGTAAGCATATAAGTGTAGAAGTTTTACAGAATTCCAAAATGAAATAAAATATAAACATATAAGGTTTTTTTTCTTTTGCATTAAAAAATGTTCCCATCTGTAAATATTAAAACAAATGGCCAAATCATTTATTATTGTTATTTATAATCGGTGGAGTTTGGCACAATTAATAGAGGGTCTAACTAGGAATCGGAAGTTTTCAGGATTGATTTGATGCTTATAACTCTGGCACTTAAACTACTTATGGACTCCTGAGTAACAAAATCACTCACTTATTTTTATTATATATATTTAATTTATTTTACTTTATATCAGTATATCTCCATCAACTCTTTTATACAGAAACTATCTGCCAACATATAAAGTCAGTCCATCCTCTCTCATGTCATGCATTTCTGAATAACATTTCTCAAATGAGATTAAACATGAAGACAAGGAATAATTGAACTTCATCTCTATTTTCATGCATAACAACTTTTTATATATACCCTATTCCACTACACATTCTCAAAGCATATAAATAAAATAAAAAAATTGTAATTTACTAAATATATTTTTTTTTCTATAAATTATGTTTTACCTACAATTTAAACAACATTAGTTCTCCTGATATGATGAAATAATTAATAGATGCTTAATAAATCCATATCTAGTGTTATCCCTATTATCTGGCATCTACGACTGAACTAATATGTAGATAGAGGTCATGTGATGTTTCGGTTGTACTAATACAAAAAGTTCATAATGACTTGCAATAATTATTCAATTCAAATCATTACAATATAAAATATAACACTGATGAAAACTAACGAATCATTTTAGAGAAATAGAATATATCAGCAATCGTCATACAGTGACTTACAAACAACATTGCTTTTATGATTCTCAAAAGTTTCTTGACATAAAGTACTGTGACTAAACAATGATATATTCTGATTGAAAAAACTACAAGTAAAAAAAAAAAACAATATTGCAATCAATCAAAAAATAAAACTTGAAATGTGAGTGGTTTAAGTTTTCAAATCATTTGAAAAAATTCACATAACAGCAATATATTTTCACAGATAAAAAGAAAATCATTTAAAATCCCAAATCACTTTAATAAAATTCAATAATCTATTATGTATTGTTACTCTTCCTGCTTTTCATATGCCTATAAAGTTTTCTGGATAAAAGTAGATTGAGATAGTAAGATAACAGAGTACTATTTCCGTGCAGTAGTAATTGATCATTTATAATCATAGTATTCTATTACTTGCTGCAATCTTAATTCAATTTATTCTTGAATGTCAATATATAAAATTGCATCATAAACTTTAAAAATATCTTTACAAACATCAATACCCATATGAATTACTCATTATTGCTGTATAATCATTTCTCTAATCTCTTCAATAATCATCTTGTAAATTTCAATAGACAAATTATTAAAATTTTGGGGTATCATTATTTGGATAACAAATTAGCATAATAAAAATCTGTGACAATATCTTTAGTTTAAAGATCTAAGATTGTAAATTCAATCTATGCAAAATAATTACAACAATTATTGAATAATATATTTATTTTTCCCATAGAAGTTGGTGGTGTCTCTGTTAAATTTCCTGAATATTTTTAAAATAGATTAATTATAAAATGTAATAAGAATTATGAAATGGATTTGATATAAGAGTTGATCAAATTTATTTATAACTTTAGAAAATTACAACAAAAAATATTTTAACTCATTACTAGTACTTTGTGATATATCTCATGATGGTATTGTTAATCCCATATTGTAGCACTTGAAAATCTATCAATATACATTCATTGTCAATACAGTTAACTAAAGCTTCCAGATATGCTTGTGTAAAACCACTATATTTTAGTTTTTTTGTCTATAGGTGGAGTTTTAGTCAAGCAAAACATCTTTTTTGTTCAGTAGCAGATAAATTTAGATAGGAAAAGAGTATCTTACATTTGCTATAATGGATCCATTATTGTCTATTATATTATAGAAAAACTAAAAAGGTAAGAAATTTTTATTAATTTATTTATTTATTTTGTTTAAAATGTTTAATAAGTAATACTATATAAATAAATTACTTGAATATATTTATATAATTTGAGATGTGAAGCAAGTAATTATAGGATTATGTATGTTTATTACCTTTATTTCACACACAAATTTTCCATAAGTAAACTAAAATTATTTACCTTTTTTTCATTATTATCTGTAACACTTTTAAAATATTTTTATTTGGGCAAACACTAACAAATTTATTTATTAAAGAGCTATATATACACACCACAAAGAAAAAAGCAACTTTTTACTGCATTATTTTTTTATTTTTTTATTTATGAATAATGATATAAAAGAATAAAAAAACATATTCATTTAGAAAATTAAAGATTATTTTGGCATATCTATTTTCAAATAACCCTAATCAACTAGAAAATTTGTACCTGCTTTTAAAAAGTGATACCCATTTATAAATCAAAATTGGTGATATGATTTTACTTTCAAAGCAACTATTTATATATATACATAGTAATAGACAATTTAAACAACTTTTCACAAGTATATAAAGAGTATAATTATAAAAACTGTATAGAAATAAAGCAAAAAGTTCTTTTTTTTTTAATATAAAAGTATTAATACATTAATGTAGTCGCAAGGTTTTCTTATGTTGTTCTGCATCTTTAAATCAACCAGAAATATGATAAGAAAAAAGCAAGACATAGCTTCCCCAAAGATGATCCAAGAAGTCACTGCATATCATAGTTTTCATGTATCTAATTCTGACATCAAGAATTATACGTATTATATCTCAATTACAACTTATTTGATGAAGAACAAATTACATTATTCTATCCTCACTGATAAAGGCAAAAAAAGAAACTGGCCTGGGAATGGGGATTTAAATGCACTAGTGAGAGGGAACTACTTTTGTTTTAAAAAGAATGTTTTTGTTAATGGTCAGTCATATTGGACCAACTTGTGTTCCTTATTTCCTTCTACCTGATTGATTAGATAAATTATTTACCAATAACTTTTCTGAAATTTTAAAAACTTTTTTCTGTAGGTATTTAAAATAATTTACTAGGATCATAAAACACATATACTTTTCCTTTAAATATTCTACCAAATCTTGTATATGATTTTATTTCAGTCATTTATCCAACTTCATTCCTTTACTCATTTACTGCCAAATATTTGCATAGAAACATTGCATGCTATAATTTAAGACTTATAATAGACAATTATGTAAATAATATTATTTTTATAAAGCGCAGTCGATATTGAAATAAATGAGAGAGTGCAAATCTCTCAAGCGCTTATGACTACAACCAGCCAATCAAATCTTAAGCACTGGGACATATATATTAAGACAAGTAAAGAAAAGAGTGGAACCACTCTTTTATTATTAAAATTCTCTGTCCCAGTGCTTAAGATTTGATTGGCTGGTTGTAGTCATAAGCGCTTGGGAGATTTGCACTCTTTCATTTATTTCAATAGACAATTATATAATTTTAAACAATCTTGGCAAGATGAAAATCTTCTAACATAGGGAAACAGATTTTGTTAATGGCCAAGTTTTTTGCAAAATGGCACAAACTGTCATTCACAATCCTACAACATTAATCCAAGTAATTCTGTATATATATAAATGTCAAAATGAGGAGGAAAATTTACATATGTAAAAATAAGGACTCACTTAGTATGTTTTTTTTTTTTACATACCAAAATCTGAAAGGAGCTCTTAACATATTAGTGAACATATCTACCTACCATAACCAAGACCAAATTTCGAATCTAGGAGAAACAAAAAATTTTCTAAGTTTTACTAATCATGAGTAGTCAAGTCAGTCAGCTATTCTCAAAAACATTTGAGAAATCTGATGAATATTTAACTTCACTGTTCTCTGAAGAGGAATCTTTTGAGGGGTGGGAGGTGGGGGCTACATTTGCAGCAAGTTATTCAAAGGCTTTTTTATTCTATCTTAACAAAATCTGCCATACAGTTTAAAGTAATAATTCTATACTATTTTTTTATTTATTAATTTTTCATTGATTTCTTGTTGATGATGATGTTGTCACTCTTAGTTTATCTAGGTGAATTCATATCAACATTTGCGTTTATTTAAACATTAAAAATATATATGTGAAAGACTAAATAATAGATAATTTTTATTTTTATTTAATACTTTGTCTGAAAATTAAAGTTTTAGCTTTGTAAAGGCTATCTATCTAAAACAACATTTAAAAAAAGATAAATGATTAATAAATATATACAAGACATTATTGCAAAATATTTATATAATTATTCAGCTACGGTAATTTTAATGGGTAAAAACAAAAAATTATAAAAGGCAAAATATATATTTACACCACTCATTCTTCAATTAGCAGATACTATCAATTATATCGCAATTCATTTACAGAATTAATTTGAGAATTATATTTCAAGATTCTCTTTTCAAAGTTTATTAGTATTTGTAAAAAAAAAAAACGCCTCTTGTCTCATAAAAAGTTATATAAATAGTCCCGACATGTGTTAATAATAACATTAAATTAAGTCTACTTATCAAATTATTTCAAATCAATGATATTATTCTTTCTTTCAAAAATCTGATTATTTATCTGTTGCAAAATAACCATGACGAAAACTTTTTTTTAACATAAACTGCGATAATGAAGATTAATCTCGCTAAACTTTAAATCCAGATAACAATTCACCTGTGGCACGAAACTTCCTTTCTCGTACTACACATCATTAAATCAACTCTATATGACTTCCTACGAATCACACGTTCACTCACTAATGGCAAAAGTTTTAAATTTGTTTTTAACTATCGACCGTTCCACTAGACGCACGTAATGGGAGCTTTCCAAGGCAAATAGCTCACCACGCCTGCGAGCTTCCACTAACGTTAATACAGGTGTCCCGCAAATAAATAATTCATAAATATATATTTAAGTTTTTTTTAATTTCCTAGTTTTACTTTTCACATTCACTTAACACTGTTTAAAAGTTTACGATATACCAACAACAATGACTCATTTTATCAGCATGAATCCTAAAACAATCAGGAAATCACATGGGACCCACCCCACAAACACATTGCAAAAAAGATCGACTTCGACGAAGGATAGTTCAAACAAACTTTCGATGCTGGAGACAATTTCATAAGTTAACATTCTTAAAAAAAAATAGCAAAAACTAGCTATTAATAAATTACGATATCCGATTTTCAGTTTGTTTTAGTAGCTAACTTTTATAACTTTGCATTAAATCGTCCAAAAAAAAAAAAAAAATCCCAGTAACGTTGCTAAACCTTCACCGCCAACAACGTAAAGCAGGGCGAGCCTGACAAAATAAACACGATTATAAGAAACACGAATTTGTGTCAATAGTATATTTAAAAAGCATTTATTTATTTTTGCAGTAAAGAGTTAACGACAACCGGAACAGTCAGTTAATCAGTAATTGAATATTCTTTAATAAGACTAATTATAGAATCAATAAAATACCAAATCGATAAGCTACCAATTTAGCGACCGGCGCATAAAATGGGTTCCGAGGATTAGATTCAGTAATTAAAACACGTAAAAAAAAAAATCACACTCTATGCTAAACGCTTTAGACGACGTTTTAAAGCAATAATGGTGAATGAATGCCACATGTGCTTAGGTCACACTGAATGCTAATAAATAATAACCCTCAGGCTTTGGAGGCTAGCTTACTGCTTTTATAAGTTAATGCTACGGTCCCATTCATTTTTTTTACAACTGCACATTACGATGAAAGAAAAAATATCACTTACCTATCATCATAAGCAAAATCAGCTCCTAGAGTATTCCAATATAAAATAAGGGCGAATAAACTGCTGGCAACAACAGCGTACTCCATATCTCTAGCCCACGATGTGGTTCTGCTAAGCTAGCATATTTCTCTATTGAGTGCGCTTGCTCCACGGTATTTCATATGTTAATAGACTTATCGGTTAACCAATAAGCATTTCGGATATCTATTCCGCTCAAAAATGTAATGCTGTAGTTTATAAAACACGCGGATTCTTACCTTCACTATTATAACTTAATGTTTAATAAATTTGTTAGTGTGTTTTCAAATTAGTTCATGAAAAATATTTATTTAGTTATTTTCCCCCCGTGGTCGGATAAACTTTCACCGTTTTCAAGCTAGTCGTTGAATTACTAATCTTTATTGTGAAACGGATGAAGAAACTTAGCGCCAATATTCTACTGTTTTTTTTAAAGTATGGTTTAATAATGGAAGTTTTTGTTTTGTTTTCTCTTTGCTGAACTTAATTACATTTTTACAACAATAAATAAAATCTAACAGCGAACCTCAAACACGTATAAATTAAAAATTTACTTCTATACAAAATGGGAGGGGGGGGGTTAAAAATATGCTTAACAAATAAATAAATATTTGTATAAAAAATAATAATTAAACTACTATATTTTTATGTTATACACGTGAAGTATAAAAGTCACAATGAAATAATAAATTTCCATTAATACCAAAATTTAAAAACTGAAACAATCGCAAACACACACATGTATATATATCACTTATCAAGTAGTATATTGGTATAGTTTAATAATTATATAATAAAAAGTAAAATTAAATACATGCTTGCAGTAAGCAATTCAATATCTAAATTCAGAATTTTATCTATCTCGGAATTAAAAATACATGGAAACTTAATAGAAGAGCAATATAGCGACTTCAGACCACTC
The DNA here is from genome assembly GCA_028023455.1 of Epiperipatus broadwayi. Lineage (NCBI taxonomy): Eukaryota > Metazoa > Onychophora > Udeonychophora > Euonychophora > Peripatidae > Epiperipatus > Epiperipatus broadwayi. Next base: position 1,481,553 of record JAQFVV010000219.1, on the reverse strand, counting down.
AAAGAAGTATGGAGAGATATATGTTGGGAGTAACAAGAAGAGATCGAAAACGCAATATATGGGTAAGAGAGCAAACAGGTGTTACTGATCTCATATGAAAAAATTAAAAGACTGGAGTTGGGCTGTACATATTGCTAGAAGAGATGATAATAGATGGACAATTGAAATCTTAAACTGGATTCCAAGAGATTGTAAAAGACTCAGAAAGAGACCACATGTGAGATGGATGGATGAAAAAAGAAAGCATGCAGGGGTAGTGTGGAGAAGAGAAGCTAAACATCAGAGAAGATGGATTGAACTTGGGAAAATGGTTGATGATGATCCAGATATCGATTTTAAAATGTAGATACATATTAGGATGCTATTTAATATTAACTTTATATCTAGTTGTGTGAACTTTTTGCATATTGACATCTAGATATTTTAGTTTTGGTTGGTTACTTTAGTTTACATTTAATTTTATTTTACAACACTTATTCATTTCATATTATCTCATTTCTGAGGTAAGAAAAGTCAGTAGGTAAAAACCATGTTGTGAATCTGTTATATATTCAACCCAATTAAACTGAGCCAGATAGGAATTAGTAATAAATTATTTACATTAATAAAATTATTATTCAACAATAATTTCACTAAACTCAACTAGATTATAAATTTGATTACATCATATGATTACAATGTGTATACTAAGGTTACTCCATGTTTAGAGGTTTCTGAGACTTAATTCATTTGGAATGCAGTTACACTTACATCATCATCACTTTTCAACTATTATTAATCCACTGCAAGATAAAGGTCTCTCAAAGATTAATCCAGTTACTCTGATTTTTATCTTTCTCTTCTCCACAACATAGCAAACTTTCTTATCTCATCCATCTATCTAACATATGATATCTTTCTCAGTTTTTTACTATCTCTTGAACTTCAATTTAAAACATCAATCTATTACTACCTCTTCTAGCAATATGTCCATCCCAAATCCATTTTAGTCTCTTAATTTTTTTACTGATGTCATTAATATTGTTTGTTTTCTCACCAATGTATTCTGTTCTTGATCTTTTATTTTTTTTAATAACATACACCTCCCCATGCTTCATTGATTGAGCTGAAGTCTGTGTATTGCCCTTCTATTAAATGGCCAAGAATCAGATCCATAAGTAAGAATTGGTAAAACATTTCTATTGAAAGCTTTCCTTTTAATACATAAGTATATTACCTTTTAGTATTCTGATCATCTTTTGAATGATGATACAAAAATTGATATGATGACTTTTAATGATATATCCATTTTAACTATTCATTTAAAATTGGACAAAGATATACAGCTTAATGAAGTCAAAATAGCCCTTTGTACTCTTAAGAAAGGAAAGACTGTAGGACCTAAGAAAATATCTAGAGAAGTTTTAAAATATGATGGACATATATTTGCTTCAAAAATATTGAAATTTTTTAGGAATATCTGGATCCATAAAGTTGTACCATCCAGTCTTAAGAATGCAATAATTGTTCCAATTTTTAAGAACAAAGGGAGTAGACAAGACTGCTTTAATTATCATGGAATATATATTATTATCCACTATAGCAAAAGTACTTTTTACAATTGTGTTGGATCGATTGCTGCCAGCTATAGATAAATATTTACCAGAGATTTCATGTAGTTTTAGGAAATCAAAAAGCACTATATAGATTTTTGTTGCCATGTAAATGCAAAAAAAAAGGGTTAGGAACAAAGGAATGATTTACATATTGCTTATATTGATTTAGTCAAGGCATTTGATTTAATTAATATAAGTCTAGGACAATTAATATGATAAGTCTAGGACATTGGTTGAAATTAATTAATTGTCCACCCAAATTTATTCCTATTGCTTAGTTTCTACATAATGGAATAAGAAGAAATGTTATTAATATAGGTGGAAAGTCTGCGGCATTTGAAATGAAAATTGGTCTTAAACAAGGATATGTATTTGCTCCAATGTTGTTTTCAATTTTTATGAGATTAGTCTTCGGAATTATTTATAGGCAGCTTAATCATTCTGGAATCAAGATATGATATAGGAAAAAATTTTAATTTAAATTTGTTAAAAGTAAAAGCAAGAACTTCATCTTTTTGGATTTTGGATATACAGTATGCTGTTGATTGTGCTATTTTTTTTAGTTCAAAAGATGATTTACAGAATATTTTTAATATTCTAAATGCAACATAAAGATCTCAGTTTATTAATTAATGTTCAAAAAACAAGTTATTTATCAGCCAGTGATGGAAGAAAAATCCTCAGTATCTTTCAGGTTGGATTGTTGTCAACTTGAGAATATAAACCAGTTTCAATACCATCGTAGTTTTATAAATATAATGGTTGAATTAGATATTTACAACCAACACAGATTGCTATCTGCTGCTGCTTCTATCAAATTAAAAGATAGAATGTTTTGTCATCAGGAAATAATTATCATAACTAAGCTGTTATTTTACTTAATTTATTATATGGATGTGAAACATGTATACTCTATCAGTGCAATATCTTTAATTTAAGGATGCTTCAAATCAATCAATATGTTTTTCAGCTTGAAGGATGTGATACTATTGATTCCACTATTGTAAAATAACATCTTCATTATCCAGGCATGTAAAATAAATAAACAATGGAAGATTTTCTAAAAGGTTGTTTTACAATAAACTTGAACATGAGCTTTATAGGAGATATAAACACTATCTGCATTATAAGGATTATCATGAAGATATTGTAAAGAAGTACAATGTCAATTGCTTCCATTGGAAATACACCAGAGAATAGAATACATGAGAGCTATAATTAGATATGAGGAACCAAAAGGCAAGATCATAAAATAACAAATAAACAGATAATTGGCCCAGCATGTTCTATACGTTGACATATTTGTGTTTCAGACTTGTTTGTATAGTCACTGCAAACACATTTTTAGATTAGTTCTTGCTCTCTCTCTCTCTCTCTCTCTCTCTCTCTCTCTCTCTCTCTCTCTCTCTCTCTCTCTCTCTCTCTCTCTCCCCCTCACTCTCTTTCTCTCTGTTTTTTTGGGAATTGGAATATTATTATTATTATCATCATCATCATCATCACTATTATTATCATTATTATTGTTGTTGTTGTTGTTGCTGCTGCTGCTGTTGTTATTATTATTATTTCTACCAAAAATAAACAAGGCATAACTTTCCATACAGTAGTGCCACCCTGTGCCAATTATGTGCTAGTATAAGAGATAGTGATCATATGATGTTTAGTGGTTTCTACTAAAAATGTTTCATCTAAGTTTAATTCTATAATTAATTTCATTTATTATGATTCTTACTGTGTTAATAATCTAACCATAGTTTTTGTAACTGTTAATATCTTTTAATTTATGATTGTCAGTCTTTATTTTTTTTCTGAGGAAACCCATAGAACATTATTTTAGTTTGTTTAACAATTATCTTTAATTCTATTTCATAATTTCATTTAATAATTCTTGCAACATTTCCAAATTCTGAAGTATTATTTGCAAACATAATAATCATCTTCAAAGTGATTTAAATAATCTACATTTACTTTTACTATCTTTATTTTTCATTGTAATCCACAAAATACTTCTTACAAAAAGCTGAAATATGCTTTGGAGATATAGAGTCATCTTATCGTACACTCTTTTCAATGTTAATCATCTTAGTTTCACTACATATTCTAACCATTGCTGTTGAATTTTGATAAATATTGAAAATATGACAATAGCCTTGATCTATATCATGATTATCGAAAGCTTTAAATATCATCAATATGCCTATAGAATCAAAGTCTTTTTATAATCTACAAATCCAAAGTATAATAACAATCATAATCATTGGATTTTTTGAAATTTCTCTCAATACTTGCATATGATCTATTTTTCTACATCACTTATAACAGGGGGGTCCAACAAGTCAATCGTGATCCACCAGTCAATTGCAAAGCCAATTTTGGTTGATCGCGAGGCCAATCTGGCAAGAGCTGTCGGATAATGAGTGAAACAAATTGAGTCAAGATTTTTAAGTTTTTATGTTATTTTAGTTTTTGTTCTAATTTTTTTTTTCAATTCTAGATAGGTGAAGTCCACTAATGTATATCATTACTGAAAATGATATCTTTAATCTTAACTTAATGTCATGTTGCTTTAATTCCCCTGGACATGAGTTTTTTGGCCCGTTAAATAATTGTTATTTTTACTAGGTAGATATATAAAAATAGTATGTATTTCATACCTCCTTCTACTTAGACTAGGCCTATGACAAGTCAATCGCCTATGACAACAAATCAATCGCAACACATTTTTAAAATAAAAAGTAGATCTTATGAACACAAAAGTTGGCCACCCCTGACTTATAAAATCAGCTTTGTTCTTTTGATAGATTAGAATCCAAACTCCCCTGTAGATGAGTTATAATTATCTTGGTAAAGACTTTGTATAAAACTTATAGAAACCATTAAGTTTATAATTTCTAATGTTTTCTTTATCATCTTTCTTAAATGGCAATATTACTATCTTCCAATGATCTTGTATAACTTTATCATTTAGACATTTGGTATATAACTTTATCAACAATATTTAAGTTTCTTCACCTGCTTCTTTTAGAATATTATTTATAATCCTGACAGTTCCTGGAGTTTTATCTTCATAGATTTAATTGCATCCTCTCACTTCATTTAAAATCCTGGACAATTCACAAGGTGTGATAACTACATAGAAATACTTTGTTTTCTTTTTTTTAATTACTATATAATTATTTATTGTACTCTTTTCACATTTTATATCATCTCTCTTTTTAGTAATAGTTAATTTTTTTCTTTCTTATATAACTTTCCTTCCAATATCATGATGTTGTTTTACATTTTAAAGACTTTTTTCTTTTTTAGTTTTCTTTGCCAATTCACAATTATATTCTATTATATCATTATTAATACTTTTCCATATCATTTTACAAAACTCTAGATATTCAATTCTTCTTAATATATCATTTTTACATTTCATCACATTTCTTCTTTTCTTTCATATATTCTCGTCTCAGTAGAAAATTTATTGGTAAATTGTTGGTTGATTGTTTTTGCTTTTTTGTATCAGCTCCCTTTTTTGCAGTGCTTAATAGAGTTATCTTATTGATTTCAATCAAATCTGAACCATTTTCAAAGTGTAATAATATTTTAAAACAATTTTCAAGTTTAATTTTAAAATGTATTGGAGTATTTCTGAAAATTAGGAATATCAACTGCTAATTATGCCTTTCTTAATAGATTTTGCCTCTAGCTTTACATTAACATCTCACTAATTAATGATTACTGCCTATACTGAATCCATTTAAAACATTACAATTTTGAAATATATATTTTATGTAAGACAAAATATAATCCAATTATGCTGTACTTTTATTTGCATGCTCCCATATCCATTTACATTCAGTAAGAAAGTATATTTTCTAGTTTTTTTCTTTTTCTGAAAACTTCACAAGTCTGTGTCCTCTCTCATTTCTATTGCCATAACCAAATTACCCACAATAATTTTATCTTTCAACCATTTACCAATTTTAATATTAAAGTCTCCCACGAAAATGTTCATATGTTGTTTGGTCTGATCAAAAGCATTTTGTACACCTCGATAAAAAATCCTTTACTTTTTCATTACAATGAGAACTTGTTGGAGCATAAACCTGAATTTGCTATCTTCCAATACATTAAATACCTAATCTTATTACTGTTCTGATATACTATCAATCTCCATAATGTTGTTCTTCCCCTTTTCATTCATAATGAATCCTATTCCACTTGTGCTTCCAGTATTTGTGTCTTTGTAATAAAGTACATGTCCACTTTTTAAATCAATTGTCTCTCATCTTTTCTTCTAATTTCACAAAGTCCCATAATATTCCATTTGATATTGGATAATTTTTTTATCTAATTCATTTAATCTTTCTCCATTTGAAAGTGATCTGTATTTATAAATTGTCATCAAATGGTAGTCTGAATCTCAAATCAGGAGATTCTTAGCATTCTCTGACTTCAGTTACCAACTACTGCTTTGGTAGGAGAATTTACCATTTTCTAGTAATACTATCATAATTTAGTTTTGTCTGTCATGATTGCAAACATAATATTTTTTAAAAAAAGTTATTCATACATGATCCTTTATATATCCTGATTTCAATAAAATTCAACTATAATGTTTCTTAACTTAGACTTGGTAATAAAAAAATCACTAAATTCATCATGCTGAATGCTATGTGTTGGTGATCACCATCATGTTTGTTTGCAATTTGAATAATCTCACAATATTAATAGTTCTAACAACAGGAATGAAGTAGACATTAGAAATTTGCTCTGCTCAATTTCTTTAAGGCTTCATAGAGGGATAAAAGAGTGTTTTTTCAGTTAATGGAAAACTCCTATTTATAGCCATACTTAAATAGATATAAATAAAAAATTGAATTTAATCCAAGGAGTTAATAAGAAATTTGAGTACTAATTGTAGCTCAACAGAGTCGCACTTTATAAATTTTAAATTTCAAAGTTACGACTGCACTAATTCATGCATAGTATCGATACAAGTCATAGATTGCAATCTTGGTTAAGCTATGAATATTGATTCATCAAAAGATTAATCACTGTTTCTGATACAGACTTTTCTGTTTTCACTGTCTGCTCTTTTTCTCGCTCTCTTTATTCATTTGTTTGAAATATGAGAAATAAAATATTTTTAGAGTGCTTTTTTAAAAAAAAAAAATCAACACCAGTTAAATGGGTATTTAATCGGTTTGAGTTATTTGGTTTGTTTTTTTAATTAATAGAAATTTATTCATTTATTATTTTAAAAAATTAGATTCTTCTTCTTTCATCAATAACAATTCCATAATATTTTGCAATAATACTCATTCTTTTGAAATTCCATTTAAAATCATTATAATAGGAAGCAGTAAAGTGTTTTTTTCTTTCGATTAGTTTTCTGCTGTTTCCTACTTCAGTGCCTCCAATATTATTCACAAAATTTCTTTCAAACATAATGATATTAATAATAATGAGTTCTGTTATATAAAACATTTCACAGATAAATTATATAATTATATTCCTTTTATCATCTATTTTTACTCATTATATGTAACTTCCTATAATTTTTTTTTACTTTTTTGATTTTTAGCATAGCCTACTAATTTATATTTTCAATATACAACTATTTTTTCTGGGTTTTCCCCCCTTTATTATTATTTCAAGTAATCATAATTAAATGTATATTAAGATTAAATAAGTTTATCATCATAGACAAGAAATATTAGACTAAAGTAAGTTTATAATTTTTAAGTATATATATATAATGAATTTTAATGAAAGATGTTTTGGAGGGAATGGTGAGTGAAAGTAAGAAGAAAGGATGGAAGAGATTGACATTGTTGGAAGATATAAGAGATGGGAAGAGTAATATGGAATTGAAGAGCTGGAAAATGAAGACAATGGAATGGAAAAATGCAGGAATTGATGATGTTTCTACTCTCTGGACCTACCCATTTGATAGAATACTATTGATGATGATAATGAATTTACAATACAGCACTATTATTTGATATCTGAAAATTAAGAAATATTAAACTTATTATACTTTGCCCCTTCTTTGAAAACATATTTGCACATATTTTTTAATTAAAATTATACACATGCAAATTACATATATTTCTGTTTTGTATAGTCAAATTATTTAACTGACAGAAGGAAAATTTAAATTTGAGAAATGATAGGAAAATCATCCATGATGTACACATGGATATCTAAATAAATCTCTACTATGTGAATGCTGGCAGAACAGGATTATGGAATATAAAGGAGGGACACTGTATGATCATCAACGATGGAACCAAGCATCAGAAAAGTTATTGAAGAAAGGGACTAACTGATCTATGGGAGCTGAACTGTCAATAAACTATTAGAAGAAATGTTATCCAAATACTGTTATTTAAATAAATTGTGGTTACCTAAAATTAATATGTTAGTTTCATTTCATGTCATCTATTTTCCAGTGTACTTGTTCATGGGAATCTCATGTTTTGTGAGCTATGTTTGGCATAACCTGATCTGGGTTGTAAAATGTAAACAGCACTATCCAGACCTAGGGATAGAGGTCCAAGAGTAGTCCAATAGAGGAATAGGTCTAGGGCCCAGAATTAGATAGGCCCCTAAAACGTACATGGTAATGAGCAGGGCTGGCCCAGTGTCAAAAATATTCTCTGGCTACTATTTAAAGTTTGATGGTCTCTTTAGGCATAGAAATGGTAATGCTTAAATTTGAGATATTTTCTCACAATGTCATGGTGCATTGTGTACAGGTAATCCATGCTTAAGCATATACTTATCCAAATGTAACTGGACTGGTGCTTCCAACTCCTCTGATTGTTGATTTATTTCCTGATGAGCATATTGCAGGAAAAAAAAGTTTATTGGTGTCACCCAATGCTGATGTCACCCCCCTACAACAATATTTTCTGCTCATCAGACGATATAGCACTAACAAGACTGAAAACATCTAGAAATTTATCTATTTGGTTTCCCAAACAGTGCCACTAGAGTTGCAGCTCCCTACAACCTTATTCACCCAGATCAGGCTATGCCAAACATAGCTCAGGAAATGAGATTCACATGAACAAGTACACTGGAAAATGAGTGACATGAAATGAAACTGACATATTAATTTTAGGTAACCACAATTTATTTAAATAACAGTATTTGGATAACACTCCTTTTAATAGTTTATTGAAGTTCAGGTCAAATAGATCAGTTAGACCTTTTCTTTGGTAACTTCTCTGAAGCTTTATTCCATCGTTGATGATCGTACAGTGTTCCTCCTTTGTATTCAATAATCCTGTGCTGTCATCATTTACATAGGGGATTTATTTAGATATCCATGTGTACATCACGGATACCTCTCTATCATTTCTCAAATTTAAATTTTCATTCTGTGAGTTTATATTTTCTTCTTATATGCATAGATATAATTTATAGACATGTCTGTGAATATCCTATTGCAATATATTCTTAGGTAAGTTTGATTTATATTTGGATTAAATCTTTTATTCACTCATTCATTAGTCAACAATTATATTTGAATATATATTCATATATTTAATTCATGCATATAGATGCATGTTTAATTCAGTTATACAGACGTACATTCAATCCATGTTTGTATATAGACATACATTTAATACATGTATATGAATGCATATTTAATCCATGTGTATAGATGCATATTTAATTCATGTATATAAATGCATATTTAATCCATATATATAGAAGTATATTTAATCCATGTATATAGATGCATATTTAATCCATGTATATAGATGCATATTTAATTCATTAATTCATGAATATAGACATACATTTATCCCATGTATATAAAAATTATAATTCTTTCTTGGTTAACATAATGCATTTACGGTGTACACATACATCAGAGTATATCTATTTTAAACTAATTCCTATAACATGTATATAGATATATATTCCTTTTAGTAAGTTTAAAGTTAACAATTTGACATATATTTCTTATTCTTTTCATTATAGAGCTTAATTTCAAGTCAATATTATGTTTTTCACATTATTAAGTTTAAAAAAGAAATTGGTGATTGAGAATATATTATCACATTTCACCATTTCTATTAACGTATTTCAGTTTACCCTGTTTTTTCTAATAATGTCAATTATATCATTCTATAAGAAATTATTTCAGTACATAACATTTTATCATTTTGTAAATTAATCATTTAAAATAACTACGTTTCATTTTATCTTTTCCGAAATTGCTTTTCTTACAGCATTTTTGTAAATATCTTTAAACATTTCAAATATTATCTAAAGTTTTCTTACCTTTAAATTTATCTGTTGGCAGTTCACTGCTGGTAAATCTTCATATTAAAAAAGGATTTGGTTTAGAGCCGAATGGTATATATTTTCCTTTGGTGGTCACTTAGGCATTATTCTTCATCTTCATGAATTCTTTATGATGTCGAAAGGGAGAGTGAGCTATTTTTTCTTATCAAACATTCTAGCATTTTCCATGTTGATAATTTGCTTCTTCATGTTGCAGTTTTACAGAAATTATGGATTTATCCTACTAAATGCTTCACTTCTTCAATTAATTGCCATGGTGGCTCCTAATTTGTTGGTCCAGTTCTCTAAACTATTCTTAATAGAATGACTGTGATTAAACTGCAATTAGTTATGAAGTAACTGTAACAATCAACCCACTAATAATTTCCATGAATTGTCTGATTCCTCTATTTATATTCTCTTTTATCTCACCCATGCTGACATGTTTTTCATAAACATATTGACTTCTTTTGCCTAAGGCAAGAAAGTGATACTATCTTTTTTAATGAACTAATTATAGCAAAATTTGTAAACATTCAGCTCTAACAAAAAAATATTATATTGGTAACATTTGAAACCACAGATTTTTAATGATAAAAATTCATTAATTAAATGTGTCATTTAATTTCTAATTGTACAGTTTAAATATTGATTTTTCTTTTCTTTTTTTTTTCAGACAGTTCAAATTTACACATTTTATTTTTATAACTGTGTCAGTTTTTTTTTTTTTAATTAAACCATTTTAAAATGGGGAGAGAGAAACTTCAAGATATATGAAACAATGTAACTGTTTTATTATATATATATATTGAACCAGATGGGGTAGCAGATTAATAAGAAAACACAATATAGAATAAAAAAAATTTCTTTAATAAAAATAGAAAATCAAAACTGTAAAACAAATTGTTGACCTTTTTATAAAAAATATCATACAATTATTTATTATAAATTCAATCTACTCCAACTGCAATTTAAGTCTTGCACCACATTGGTCCCTTAGGCAGAGAAGCATAATACCCCGAGCCATGCCAAGCCAAGCTATATAAGATGCATAACTATGTTTACATTTCCAGGCCACAGATCTTCTCAACTGCTAAATTCAACACCTGTCATTCAAAGCACTTTTTGTTTCGAAGTAAACTTCAGGCACCAGTTAATTACAAGAAGTAACTAACATCACCTGAATGATGGCAAACTAATTCAGCACCTAAGAAATCCCAACTAGTTCAATCAAAAGAATAATATAATAAATTGCTTATGTAACTTCTTTACTAAATTGTTTTTTTTGTAGTATAATTAAAAAAATTGACTGACAAGTACTAATTTTTAAAATAATTTATTTTAAATATTTAAAATTAACAGAACTAATTTATGACTTCAACATTTCTTTTTCTGAATAAAATAATAATACATAACAGCATATATTTTCACATATTATAACAAACATAAAACATTAAATAAACATAAGTATCAATATATATATATATAATGCACACACACTCTACTATATGAGCTGTTAGTTTGTATGATTTTCAAAGTTATAGGATTCTCAGTTTATCATATCAACCTGCATATAAATAGTTCATTTTATGCTGGCTCTAGAGTTCATTTATTATACTTACTCTGGGGATACTCAAAGATTGCAATGGCTACTTTAATTAATATCAGAAATTGGAATACGAAATGTTATTACCTATAGGATTTTAAAATGTGGTGGCTTCTCACTCTTTACTGCAGTGTGTGTGTTTTACCAACCAGTTGGATTTTAGGCTTCTGTTGCCATCCTGATAATTGCTATTGTGTGCTACTTCTCTTTCTGGCAGTTAGACATTCCTGATGACTTCAAATTATTAGATGGGCATTGCTTCTATCAGGAAGACTGCTGATGTTCTGTTGGACTGAGGCTGGAGTGCATCACATGCTCCGAACTGCTTAGCACTGCATCGTATTTATTGAAAAAGCAGTCTAATAGGTGATTGACTTTAGATATGTGAATGACTGCCTGATGAAATTATCAGCCTTATTTATGTGATGACCTTGTTGTTATCTTTTTAATTAGTTTTTAAATTCATCCACTGCTTTTGTTGATTAAATTCTTAAAATGTGTTTAATTAATCCTGTTTATGGATTTTAATTAGTAGCCATTGCTAATCCATTCTTATGTAGCTTATCAGTATATGCAATCTTTGAAGGAAATTTTTAACTTCAATTATGAGCTTTCCTTTTATATTTAACATTCATATTTTATTTTTAACATGCATACATTTTATTATTTTTTTATGTTTAAATACAATCTTTATTCATACACACATATATTTTCATTTCTTTAAATTAAATGAAAAGAGCATATTTTAATTTTATGTAAAAAATTTAATTTTAAACTTTTATAGTTTTAACTTTTCTAAGTTAAATTCTCTCTACCGAATTACTCTTAAATTAATTCATAAAACTTTACGAATGATGCAGGGTTTAATTTTCCCCTGGGCTAACTGTATTTTCTTTTTTTAAAAAATTCTAAACTTTTATAAATAACAACTCTCTCAAACTTATTCTGACTTACATAATATTTATTAAAACCATTTATTTTTACAAAACTTATTTTAGTCATAATGATTTTATTTTTATGATTTTTTTTTACAATTAATTTTCAAACCCTCATGTTATTTATAAAAAAATTTATTTTAATAATTGTAAACAACAATTTTACATGGAGCACTATTCATTAGTGGTACAATATATATATATATATTCTAAAAATATAAGAGAACAATGCTACTGAAGCAACATTGTCTCATAAATAGCCATATTCCCCTATTGGATGAGCCAAAATTGTAATGGACAATTAATAAAATAATGGATGAAAAGCTATTAGACTTACAAATGCCCATGTATTTGAGCAAGCTAGAAAATATATCAGATAAATGTTGGAGTTAGTCAACTAAAAAATATAACTAATAAATAAACAAATAAATGAATCAATCCATAAATTGGCTCTATGATAATTTGGATTTACGTCAACAATGGATTCATGACTCTGTAAGGTATTAATAGGTCCATAATAATTATATTTTGCTTGGCAAAAAAAATAAAGTTCAATAAATAATATTTTATTTGGTAATGAGATATTATATAGGATATACAATTAAATATTTTAATTGTAAATAAATTGTGTAATAAAGTAGTTTTATAATGATTATATAATAGGTAAATCAAAGTACTTAGGTTAATAATAATATAAAATTATTGAAGTAAACATTAATTCATTGAGGTAGTTAAGACAAAACTGCAATCTAATATCATATAATATATATTTATAATTTATTCCTGACAGATTGCAATTTATAGATATTATCTATGATTAAAATCATTAACACAGTCATAAAAGGTTAATTACAAATTCTTTCTCACAAAATAAATAAATAAATGTAATAAAATTTTAATATTATCTATTATATATTCTTTTGATATGTTTTATAATTTTGAGTCAAGTAATGCTTTTTAATATTAATTATTAAATAATTTGAATAAATTATATGGAATACTATTTATGTTTAAATTGTGATTTGTTTTCAAAAAATAATATGTTAACAAATGATTTAAAATTACTTGAATTATTTAAGCCTATATTGAATGATAAGATAAAACTGCCTTATAATTAAAATTGTTAATAAAAAAAAAAATTTGATAAATATTTTATCATTAAGCAACTATTATACTTTTAACCATTATTGATAAGTGAAATTTTATTTCATGTAGATAATTTAAAATGATTTTTTCTTTTAGCGTCTGTTACCAAGAAGCTTATATATAATTTCAGCTTAGATTTCATTATCCCACAACATCTTCCTTTGCATATTGATAATAATAAAATATAAATGTAGGGCTCCATGAACATTTTATCCTTAAAATAATTCTCAATCATTCCTTTTGTTGATATTACAATTCATGGTAAATTTTGATAGTTTCGTAGCTTCGTGGCAGTTAAGCAAATGATGGGAAGTCTATGTTCCTTCCTTTCTAAATATTTTTTCTACTCATAGTACATATTTCCTTGTTATAAGTCCAGAATCTATTTATAAATATAAGATAAGATAAAACACAAAATTTTAAACAAAAGAAAGTATGTGTGTTCTTTTTGTTGAATTTGTTTCTGTAGCTGTCTTTTTTTTCCTTTTTTAAAAAATACTAACTCATGAACATGTGATTATCTTTTTTTCTAATCTTAAATAAGGTATTGATATTATTTGATAAAACTTAGTAAGATATTTCATTTTTAAAAATTTAATAAACAAAGTATTTATGCACTCTACATTTATCCCCAATTAACCAACCTATTTATTAAGTATATGACCTTTAAATGTTTTCTTTATTTTGTTATTGATACACTAGATGGCAACATGTGTACTACACAATATGTACAAATGTTTGGTAGGTTGCAGTTTATGGATAATAAAAGAATAAATAAAATAGTATTTAATTGTGTTATGAGTAAAGGGCAGGTAACAAGCTGGGTGAGAAAGGTAATGCGGTATGCAAAAGATTTGGATAAAGAATTTATATCAGTATATTTGTACAAAAGATGGGATGATTATGTTAAGAGGATTGTTGAGTGTTGTAGTAGTAAGAAATGGGATAAAAGATTAGATTTATTAATAAAGAATAGGAAGTTAGAGAGATGGAAAAATAGCAGGGAGAGTAAAAAGAGTTTAAATACATATAGAAATAAACAGAATATTAGGTGTGAGTTAATATATGATAATAGTAAGGAAAGTAGTTTATTATTTAAGGCTCGAATGGGATCTTTAGCTACAAGAGAATATACATGTAAATGGAAAAAAATGGGTGATTTATTTTGTAAATTATGTAAGGAAGGAATAGAAAATATTAGGCATTTGTTAATTGAATGTAAATGCTTGAAAACAGAAAGGGTACATATAATGAAGTTATGGAAAAATAAATATGAAAAAAGTGATTATACAGAAAGTGAATTATTGGTTTTTATGCGGGGTTTGGAAAAAGATAAAGGGGATTTAGATATAAAGATTATAGAGTTGACAAAGATTATGTTGTGGAAATGGGATGGAGCAGAATATGGGAAAATTTAGAGTGGGGAATGGAAAATAAAGTGGCTAACAGGTTTATCTAGGCATAAGTGCTGAGATATTCTTGACTTCATTTAAGGAGAAGCCACAATACATCACATCACATATATGTATGTATGTATATATGAAAGCCTTTGTAGTTGTTGACACATTTGTCTATTATGCCCATAACATTGAGTTCAATAATGGAACTTGGATATTTTTTTATTAA
Source organism: Epiperipatus broadwayi (assembly GCA_028023455.1). Classification (NCBI taxonomy): domain Eukaryota; kingdom Metazoa; phylum Onychophora; class Udeonychophora; order Euonychophora; family Peripatidae; genus Epiperipatus; species Epiperipatus broadwayi. Next base: position 1,466,350 of record JAQFVV010000219.1, on the reverse strand, counting down.
CAATCCTATTTTTATTAATAAAATGTCATCCATTTATATTTATCTAAAGCATGAAATAAAAAAGAAAGATAATCAATTCTCACCACCTATAAATATATCAGGAGACATATTTGTCCTACAATGGATTACCTAAAACTTTTTTTATCTTAGCCTATAAATATATGCAATATCTTTATATTCATTTATACTCATATATCTATATATTTATCATGTATATGAGTGTATCTTTATGTTTGTTGCGGTATATTTGTTGAAATCAATACCCATACATTTATTATTATCATGATGTTGTGAAAAATCAGATCACTTTTTAGAACACACAATTTAGATACCCTATGGTTAGGAATATCAGATTTATATATATTATCAATAAAGCAAGTCATATATAATGTGACATTGCTTTTATAAGCTTGTATTTACAAAAATGAAATACAGAGAGTGTACCAATAGCTCAAACAAGCTCTTAATTCATAAGTGCACTAAGAGAAAATATTTAAAATCTCTATCAGAAATTTGAGCTGGCGATAAGAGTATCTCGGATAGAGATTTTAAATATTTTCTTTTACTGCACTTATCAATTAAGATCTTATTTGAGCTATTGATATGCTCTCTCTATTTCATATATATATAATGAAGTACAGCTTTTATTCTATTTAAACTTTAGCCATTATAAAGAATGCCATTATCACTTTTTAAATAGGCTTTCTTCGCCTTTCTTTGCTATCCTTATACTACTACTTATCCCTCATATTCCTTGCTTATCTAGCAAAATATTTAGCATATATCTCTTTTATTATGTTAACCAGACAAATACATAAATATAATGAATATATGACCCAACATAGAGTATACTTTTCGAAAATAAAGATTATATCTAACACAGAATTTAAATTTAATTAAAGTTTATAATATAACAATCAGAAAATAACAAACACGGATGAGCACAGATCAAATTAAATATAACTGAAATACCTACATTATGTATTACTCTGCCTATAAAATACTAGAACAAAAAATATGAATATCTAAATATTAATTTATCTAATTATAGTGTGTGTGCATGCTACACTCTGATTTCAAAACAAAATCTACCTATAGTTTATACAGATATTTATGAAATAATAATATGAATTTTACAAGTAATGCATACCTATTAATAAAATGCCTGCACACATGTACATAATATTGCCCAACAAATTATTAAATAAAATAACTAGCAATTAGCTATTTGTTTTAATATGAAATAAAATAATAGTGTGTGTGTACTATACACTGATTCAAATCTTATATCAGTATATAAATCAGAGTGTATTTCACAGTAATATATAAAGCTATGATAAAGATTATATTTTAATTTAAAAAATAATTATGGCTATTAAATTTACAAAAAAAAATTTTTTAAATCAAAACATTTATAAATAAAGCCTTTTAAAAATAAATATTTTAGATTATGTAAAATGTGAATTCTCACCTATAGCTTATACTTGTAATTTGTAAACTTCATAGACACAGAACTGTTAAGTGTAGTATCTTTCAAGATTATTTTTTGTCGGCATTACACTTCAGTTTTTCTTTTACTGCTATCTTTAAACATTTATTGTGGTTTTTTTTTTTTCAATATCCAACACCTTTTGACAGACAATATATTTTAAAGAGATCAATTATTTTTCCAAATTTATGATTTGGAGGGGGTGATATTAAAACCTTTAGCTTTTCTCATACTTATCATAGAGTTACGTAACTAGAAGAAAATAGAAACCCGAAAGGAAAGTCCTACTGGCCAGCCATTTTGATATTATCCGCTATAATTTATAAATATGATTAATTATACTTTAATTTTATCATCTGTAACAATTAGCTATCCTATCAATGACTTTGAAGTCAATCTGACAAACGTTGGAGAATTATTCTTTTCTTTTTAAAATTCTGATTTCTATCTATAATTTTATGATCTATAACTTTAATGTGATTAATTATTGGATAATCTAAAGAGCTAAAAGTCTACATTAAAACTATCTGATTAGCTGACACTTTGAACTGGAAATAATATCTACTGCAACCAACACTTCTATTTATACTAAATCAACTGCTCATCCAAATTATCTTATTTACTAAATATGTTATCTATCTCAACTCGATAATCATCTAATTGTTGTTGTTTTGTTTTGTTTTGTAATTAATTTTTTGATAAATATACTAATTTCTTTTCTTTTAATTGTCACTCACATTTAACTTATATAAACTCAATATTTATGATTTAAGTTTGCAAATTTAATTTACAAACAATTTAATTTATATCCAACCTTAATAAATTGTATTCCTATTATAAACATGGTTGGTATTAAATTCCTTTTACGTTTTTGATATCATAAATATTAATATTTTACTGGCATGAGTAGAATAGTTTTTCTCATTTTTTTCTTTTTTCTTTTTTTAAATAATAGCCTTTCACATAAGAATAAATATTATTTAATTATTTTGCATTACGTAATTATGTTTAACCTACCTTGAAATAACTACTGAGGAATGGGGATAAAAAAGCTACTTTTTTATATTTATATATGTTCTATGAAATATCAATCTACACATTTATTTTTGTGATTTATACCTTTAACAATATTTATATTTTGATAACATACAGCAAAGTAGAACCTTTTATATTAATTATACTTTTTTCTTCGTATTTTATCACAGCATTAAAATGTATAGCTTTCATATTAAAATTTGATTTAAGCATCAGCATGATTTTTACTTTATTAATTTCATTGTCATCGCAATACATATATATATGTTTAAACTTCTTTGTATCAATAATTTCAATCTCTGTGATCAAGTTGCAATCTTTAGTGTCTGTATAAATATCATCATCATCAACCATTATCAATCCACTGCAGAATGAAGGTCTCTCCAAGTTCAATCCATCTTTTCTTATCTTTAGCTTCTCTTCTCCACATCACCCCTGCACACTTTCTTATTTCATCCACCCATCTCACATGTGGTCTCTTTCTGGGTCTTTTACAATCTCTTGGAATCCAGTTTAAAATTTCAATTGTCTATCTATTATCATTTCTTCTAACAATATGTCCAGCCCAACTCCACTTCAGTCTTTTAATTTTTTCAATGAGGTCAGTAGCACCTGTTTGTTCTCTTATCCATACATTGCGTTTTCGATATCTTCTTGTTATTCCCAACATGCATCTCTCCATACTTCTTTGAGTGGTCTAAAGTCTCTGTATTGCTCTTCTATTAAGTGTCCAAGTCTCAGATCCATAAGTAAGAACTGGCAAAACACATTTATTAAAAACCTTCCTTTTCAAACACATAGGCATATTTCCTTTTAGTATCAAGTTATTTCTACCAAAAGCACTCCAACCAAGTTTAATTCTATGATTAATTTCATCCATTATATTTCCATCTGTATTAATAATCTGACCAAGGTGTTTGTAACTGTTAACTTCTTCTAACTCATCATAATCAATCTTTATTTTCATATTTTGAGCAAATTCATTAAACATTACTTTAGTCTTTTTAACATTTATCTTTAGTCCTACTTTCCTACTTTCATCTGATAACTCCTGCAACATTTCCTGTAGCTCTAAAGCATTATTTGTCATTGTATAAATATATAGGACCATTAATAAAGGTGATATTCCACTTTTATTGTTAAAAGGAGGTTGCTTTGACAACAGATTGAAATTGTTGATTTTTATTGATATTGGGATTGTCTAAGTGTTGATAGATTATTAATGATATATATATTCAAATAATTTTCACAAGCATTGTGATATTTCACAATGCCTTCTGTGAATAAATACAAATCTGAACTTCAAATAGCTGACTCGAAGTTCAGACAAAATATTTATTCATAGAAGCATTGCTGAAATATATAAAGTTTGGGAGGGTGATTCGAATATTTTCTATTTAACTTTCAGCTATCGATATGCACTGGGATATTTTCTTATATATATTGTCAGAATTTACAAGAATTAAACTTGTTTAATGATTTTATATTAAATGAAAAAGGAATATGATAATTAACAATGGTGAAAATGTTTGAGAGGTGTATAATGAACTGGTCTATCTGAAGATGCTAATCCAATAAAAATGTTTCTTGGAATCATTTATTTTTTGGTGATGTTTTTATTCATTTATTTGTTTAATACATTCCCAATAAGCTTTTATCCTGAGTTTTTATGTTATTCTATTAATCTGTAAGAAAAACATAAAAATAATGGATTTATAAAATTAATCTCTCAATCATTGATGTATTGGTCTCTTACATCAACTCATGATTGATGCTTGTAATGGTCAAGATATTCAATATAAAAGTTATTTGTTCTCAATATAGTTATACGCATATAATTAATATAATAATCAATCTAAATAAGATTGGAACAAACAATTAATTATAATTACTTAATTATCAAACTGGCTTTCATCTCTTATTGAAACTTTTTCAAGATATAAAACTCATAATTGATTTCTGAAATGATAAAAAAAAAATTAAAAAATACTTTTAAATTGCTAAAACTAAATTAAAATAATGTATTTTAAAATCTTTTATATTTTTGCAATCTTTAAAATTTATCTTTATTTCAGGCAAAATTTGCCCAAACTTTAAATGTATTTTAAATTATTCAAAAGAATTTGACTGTTAGATTCATATCTAAAGTCAAACTAATATGATACTGCAATATAACTTAAAAGAGTTTGTAAAGTAGCTAACTGAATTACAATATTTTATATTATAAATTCTCCTAATAGATTATTTTTTAAAATTATTGAAAATATTTTACTAATATAGTTTTTTAGATGTACTTAAAACTATCATTCCTCCACACATTCTTTGATATATATGAATAAAGACACCTGTAAAAAGTAAATGACTCCCAAGATGCATTGCATGCTGAATCAGGACTTATCAGTTGGCCCTAGTCGCAAACTCTTACATATGCCTTCAAATATAACTTGGTAAATTTATTGCATTCACATCTTTGATATCATTTACTTCATCTAAATATGTTAATGATTATTAATAATCATTTATTAGGAATGATTTGATAACCTTTCCATTAATAAATGATTAGTAATAACCACTAAGCTGTCAAGAATGTCACTGAATACAGTTTGACACTTGTGGACTAAATAGAACCCCTAAGTCAATAGATAAATTGTATTTATCCAATTCATTCATTCACCACATTTAATGCAAGAATTATTTTCTGTTGATAACTTTAAAAATAAAAGTTTATAAAAATTGCTATCAGGTTTTTAATTAAGTAGATATGTATGGTTTATTAGTGGTAGAGTAATAGACTCAAGTATATAAAGCTTAATCCATCAACTAGTTCCTTAAACAACAAATACTTGAATAAGATTACGCAAAAATAAGTAAAAGCAATAAGTGTCTGTTTTATTTTTCACTGGATATTGGCAACTTTTCAATGATAATAAAGTTATATTAAATTATAATGCATTACATTTGGAATTAAAACATTGTAGTTATGAGAGTTTGCTAAAAAAATATTAAACAGCAATGGCTACAACCACTATGTTGAAATGGTATTCTTTATCAATCATACCGTTTTACCTACTATGTTGCATAGTAGTATAATTTTCCTAGTTTAAACCAACAAGTTGGCATATATTAATCAAAAGAGCTTAAAAAAGTTATAATAATATGTATATGAGTGAATCTGCATATATTTTATAAAGGTGTACTTCAGATATTAGCCTATTATTTTAGTAAAAGATATGTAGTAAGGTATGTGGGCATATCTAATAAATGTGTTTGGCAAATAATGTTAAATAATTTCTATAAATAAGGCAAACATAATTCTAAAATTTACGGGTAGCCTATTAGTTTAGTAAAAGGTATGTAGTAAGGTATGTGTGCATATCTAATAAATGTGTTTGGCAAATAATGTTAAATAATTTCTATAAATAAGGCAAACATAATTCTAAAATTTAAGGGAGTAAAGTTAAACTTTACCGTGTATGTGAATTTTTGCACATACATATATATATATATATGAAATAAGCTTGCAAAGTTATAGATTTCAAACTTTGTTATTTTTTAAATGGTATTTATTTCACCAAGATGATAAATCCCTTGCCTAAAAGTTATAGTTTCTAAGTTGACTGATTCGTGTATATAATAAAATGTTTACCAGGTTAAAATCTGTTGTTTTTATATTTTTTTTTTCTTGGAAATTAGTTGACCACACCTGGGTTTTAAAATCTATAAAAATAAGAATGGACTTGAAAGATATTAATCTTATTTTTGGTAACAAAGTGAAGCTAGATAACTGACACCAATTTTTGCAATTACTTATTGTTAAAAACTGAAACACAGGCTTATTATATACCTGTGTCCACATATGTAATATATGGGGTATATATAAGCACAGACTTTCACATGAGCCACCACTCTCCACTCTATCTAATAACATTGATACACTTAAACACATATATGTTGAAAAGATAAATAATCACCAATATTCGTATTTCATGCTAAACCAGCAATCATCAGTTGGTCCAGATTATACGTATATTGGTGATTATTTATCTTTTCAACATGTATGTGTTTAGGTGTATCAGTGTTATTAGATAGAGTGGTGGGTCGTGTGAAAGTCTGTGCTCATATATACCCCATAAATTACTTATTGTTATAAACTACAAAGGTAATGGTTTTGTTTGTCAGGCTTATAGCATATATGTAAAATAAAGAGTAAAAATTTGTCCCAACTTGTAAACAAATTATGATGTTAGCAGAGAGGGAGTGTATTCTTATAAAAAACCCTGATTAGAATTAAAGGAGGTTGGATGCTAGATAATTGTAACTTGTAATGCTTTCAGGAGCTATGCCCGCCTGTACAATGAAAAGCCAAGGCTAGAAGGTGAACCATTGCTGTCTGCCCTTACAGGAGATGAGTCATCAGTGATGGGGAGCAGTTCAAACCAGCAGCCTGCCCTGAAAAAAAGGAGGAACAGACCAGATCAGAAAAGAAGTGCCTCACACCTGTAAAGAAGACACCTGAGCAGAGAACATTGGTAAAAACATGATCTGCAGAGCTCTTTAATAAACTCTTATTATTAATTTCTTAAATACTTATAAGCTAGCTACATGTAAATATGCACAAACTTATTATTTAAACTTCACCTATTGAATAAATTCTGCAATCAAGCTAAATCGTAACTATAAGTACTTCATAAAACTTGCCTAACTCTTTTAAAGTAAACAAACTTAATAATGTACTCTTGTCAAATTTAAATTATACTCTAAATATCTTTCTATCTGTGGTTATGCCTTCATTATATTTTATTATATTTGTTACAAACTTATGCTATGACCCACTCAGGCTGGAGGTTGATAATTTAGATTCTTAAAGGGGGGGGGATAAGAAGTTCTCTCTAATTAATAATTTATAAACTTTAAAGCATACACATGCAATCTCCAATCTGAAACCTATATGTATATTAAATAGCTATTATATCTTAGCTGGGTAAAAGTAAGTTTTCTAGTACAAATAAAAATATTTATAGTTAACTAACATAAGAGCGATAGTCTAGAGCATATTTCAATTAAATACATAAATCCTGATTATGCTTTATTTTTCCTTAGAAGTCTAATAAAAACTACATGAAACCGATCATTGAGTTGATAAATCCCATGAGGAAACACACATTTGAGACATCTTTTATTTGGGTTAATATAGCACTATAGTATCAGAAACTTTGCTATAACGAATCCCAGTTCATCCCACAATTAATATTAATAAATTCAACATTGATTTGAATGCATGATCTAGCTATGTAATAATAATCTGTATAGAGAACTAATTTAGGCTAACATCAAGGTTCCTGGAGTGATTATAATTATAAATGGTCTCTCTTGCATGTTAACTGTTTGCAAATCTTATAGGCATCTCACAGCATGAATTAGGCATAATCTAAGCCATAGATTATAATGTAATAAGGTTCTTAATGTAATAATTTTCAATTTAATTGTCCCATGCATCCAATAAGGTTCTGTAACTCAGTCATCCACTGTACACTTGCAGTGAATTCCAATGCACAGAGGGGTAGCCATTTTAATAATGATTTTAAATTTTATTAAATATATAAAATATAATATTATTTTAATTACATTCATATCGGCCTTTCAAGCCAATTGTGCAAACACTTTGCGAGTGTTAAATAATAAATGAATACCCTCTGACCAATACAAGATATAGAATTTATGCAGGAATAAAAAGAATCCATCTTATTCCTACAACTCAAATATTTATATATGAGCAAATCTGAAGTACTAGCACAGAAGGTGTGACAATATAATGATCACTTTAAATTACTATATTCTTTTTATTCCTGCATAAATTCTATATCTTGTATTGGTCAGAGGGTATTCATTTATTATTTAACACTCACAAAGCATTTGCACAATTGGCTTGAAAGGCCGATATGAATGTAATTACAAATTGTATACAGACGCTATAAAAATAAATGCTTATTTAT